>JARHVA010005759.1:0-70000 GCA_037957365.1 Torreya grandis
CTTGAGTAAACTTTAGCATGATCATTTTAGTTACTTAAACTATTTCTCATTACAATACCCCATTAATCATCATGTGGTTATTGGTTGTTCATAGATTTGTTTTAAATGTGAAATTTGTCCAAGTTGTGAACTTGGAAAATAACACAGGGATCCATTTACCAAAGATAAATAATTGAGGTCAAGTTACAAATTATAGTTGGTTCATAATGATCTAATATCATTTTCCAATTTTTTTTAAATAAATAAATTTGTGCTTACTTTAACTGATTATGTCTCTCATAGAACTTGGGTATACTTTATGAAAAATAAAAGTGAAGTATTTTAGAACTTAAAAATTTTCAAGGCCCTTATTGATAACTAATTAGAGAAAAAAATTAGTTTCTTAGAATAGATAATCGAGGATATTTTTTCAATAATCATATTATTAACTTTTGTGAACAAGTAAGCATTCAATTTTAGCATATTGTACACTACACCCCTCAAAAAATTTGTTTAGATAGCCACAAAAACCATACACTAAAATTAATTATCAATTCCATGGTAGATTTCAAAGACTTACCTTAATAGTATTGCACATTTGAAATTTAGTGTGCAACTTACATCCAAAATTACACTCCTCACTTCACAATGTAAAATATGAATCTCAAATAAAAATGGTTTGGTGTCAAGCAAATGTTTTTGATTTATAAGTTTTTGGATGTAATTTATTGGTGCACATTATATATGAATAGATAAAATTAATGGAAATTAAGGGTCATCATTATATCTTTTTCAACTACTATGAATATGTGAAGTCATATTATCTTCTTGTTATGGGTACCATTGAAGTAATTTTCCAATGGGATGTGTTACTTGATGATAAATAACAATATTTCTCACCAACATCTCTTAATTTACCTCATCTATTATCTTCTTATTTTGACATAATTTTTAAGGTCTTTTATCAAGAAAAATATGTTTAAATGATTCACATTCTTAGAGTTAATAAAATTTAGATGATGAGCCATATGGGGACAACTAACACCTCCACCACTAGTGCTATAATACATTTCATAATTTTCTTTTATAACCAAAACATCTTCTACCAAAATGAATTTTCATAGTTTACAATGAGGCTGGTGCATTGGAAAGGGATATAATATATCTCAGCATAATGATATCACAACTTGCATATGGTGTTTCTTGACATAGTTTGTAGTGACATGGGATATAGAGACTTATCATCAACCTTATAAGCATATTCATTGGTAGGAATATATGACATAATAACTTATTTCTATGAATAATAATAAAATTTGGACTTGGTTACACTTTCAAAAGGAAGAAAACAAGTGAGGTACAAGAAGGTGTACCACATTAAGTATGAAATAAATGGGTCCATTGATAGATACAAAGCTCAAGTTATAACAAATTTTTTTTCATAATTTAAAGGTGTGACAACCATGAAACCTTTTCTATAGTTGCCAAGATGAATTACATTAGAGTATTACTTTCCTTGGATGAAGCATAGGAATAGAAAGTCCATCAAATGGATTTCAAAAGTATCTTCTCACATGGATACTTTCAAGAATAAATCTACATAACCCAATCTTATGGGTTCATAATATTTGAGAAATCCAACTTTGTGTGTAGATTTAAAAAGTCCCTGTATGGTTTTAAATAGGATTTTCAATCTTGGTATGAAAATATCAACATAATAATAATCAAAATTGGTTCACATGGGTTCCCTATAACAAAACAATATACACCAATAAATTAGATGGTAAAATCCTAATTTTAGTTCTCTATGTCAATGAATTAATCACAATATTGAGTTATACCAAGTAAATTCATGATTTGAAAGCCTGGATAATGAAGTATTCTAAGATGATTGACTTGTGCTTATTGATTTTTTCATTGGCCTTTCAATTTCAAAATCTGGGAAAGGAATTTATATTTATCATTCCACGTATGCTCAAGATACACCCAACCACTTCAACATAAAAGACTAAAAGTCTACATCGACTCCCTAGAAATCTAGAGTTAAAAGGACCATTTCAATTAATATGGAATTATTCCCCCCAAACTAAATTGGAGAGAATTTTATATAAAGAAATTTTTTTATATATTCCAAATAAAGTATAATATATGGATGATAATAATAATTATTATTTATTCCCTATAATTTAGTTGGAGATAATTGAAAACTATAAATTTTTGAATAATGTAGACTAATTTATGACATTTTTAAAAATTGGACTAGTAATAAGTCCATATTATTTGAAATGGTACCTTTAAAATTTTCACCAAGTGATTTTATATTTTAATTTATAATACAATATAAATTAATTTTTTAGGATATATTTTCTAATTTCATCATGCTTATCCTAGTCTTTCATTTTTATGAATCTGGTATCATGTTACTGATGGGATCCCCATGAAATCCATTAGAAACCTATAAAATGAATTATAAGGTATCTTGATGGTAAAATAACTATGGGATTGAGTATAATTTTATATGAAAATCCTAAATTTATTATTTCACTTCTAGTTATAATAGAATAGTTATAAACTACACAAATAATGATTGGGTAGGAGATCCAGATGATCGTAAGTCAAATACATGATACATATATAATCTTGGGGTAGGTCCTATGACTTGGTATTATAGTTAGCATACTAATATTGATTAATATAATATGGAAGACAAATTTAATGTATCTATCACTATCAAACGTGAGTGAATTTGGATTTGTTGATTACTTTTAGAATTTGGAATTCCACATACCCACCCTATATTTTTTTGATACAATAATTAGTGTTATCCACATTTATCACAACCTAGTGGAACATTAACAAAAAAATAAAATGTATACCCAAATACATTATTCACATAAATTAATATAATATCATGTCATTTTTTTTGAATAGATGATTAGGTTTCAAACATATTCACAAAATCCTTTCTTGAGGCCTAATTTATTTATCTTATGTAACTTTTGGGATTAAAGGAAGGTGTCATAAATGGGGGATAGTTTAGTGATTCCTCCATCATATTTAAGTGCATATTAATGGGTATGTTAGTGAATTTAATTATTCATACACTATTGTATGGTTTTAAGATGCATTTGTAATATTTATTTCCAATTTATAGATAGGCACTATTTGGTGCATACTTATCCACAACCTATTATTATAGAAAATTATCAATTTAGTAAATACTTAAATAACTTTTGATAATAATATTTATTTCTTATTATATTATTAAATACTCACCAAAACCCTAAACCTATCCCTATCCTCATCTTTTACATATATAATAACATATATGACAAGTGGGTCAGGGATATTATTGATTAGATTTATTGTTATACTGGTAGAATTAGGCTAGTGGACTTTATCAAAAGGGTTAGCTATACTAATTGGATCAATATTTATTACATTATTTTTTATATTTCATTTATTTATTTATGCATGTATTTTTAGTGTCTTTTTTATGGTAGCTAACACTATTTTAGACCCTATCTAGATAATTTAGTATGGGCTAGTCAGTCACTATAGATAGAGTCTCTCTAATTAGATAGGATAATAAATATATGTAACTTAAAGTAATGGGATAATATAGGGATAATACTTATAGTTTTTAATTTAATTTGATCTCTATTAAGTCACATCACACTAAAATTAACTTAAGTATATTAGTTATTCATTTAATATTTAAAAATAATTAAGTAATGTGCATAAAGAGAATTAAAAGAATTGAAAACTATAATCAAAATTAAATTATTTTAAACAATATTAAATATAAATAAATGTGTAAGATGGATTAATCATATCCACAATATTAAATCCTTATTATCCATCTATTAGAAGAAGCCATGATACCCTCACCTAAAACCCTAGGCTAAGTCTCTAAAATGACCTAATACCCCTACCAATATAATTTTATATAGGCATATGGGTGGAGGAAATAAGGAGAGAGGAAAGGAGATGTATTTTCCAATCCTTATTCCTTTCCCATGGAATTATACTTACAATCATGATAACCAAACATATAAAAATCTAGTCTAATCTTCCTTTTGATTTATCTAGGGTTTTATTTTTGCTCTAATCTAATTTAATTTCATCCATTGTTGTAGACATTAATTTTTAGTTTTATGTAGGGTTTGTAATTTTTTAATTTCCATGGATTTCATATAAGGACCAAGGTAATATCTTGAGCCATGTATTTCCCTTGGCATCACTACTTACATTAGAGTAAGATAAATAGACTAGGATTAGAGATCTTTCCTTGTATTTTATTAGACTTTTATTTTTTATCTCTCTTATTCAAGGTTTTATAATTTTTAGATGCATATAGGATAATAAAAAATTAATAGGTTCATTCGTAGACCTTTTTTACTCAAGAGGGCCTCCCTAATATTCTATAACATGCCAAAACTACCATTTTTTATTTAAAATAAATTTTGTTTTTCTTATTCATAAAATTTAATTCATTGATGTTATAAAGCCTACAATAAAAAAAATTCTAGTTAATATTTTCCTTCAAAAAATCATCTAGATGGAAGGATATAAGGTTTATAGGTGGAACCCAGAAGAACCTTAAATGAATCTTAGGAAAATAATGCAACTAATGAGCTCATAGTGTAAAATAAATTATTTTAAAGTATTTAACATGAAAAATATACAATTTTTTTACATTATCTCCTTATTCCATCTAGTTTTTTTTTGTGTATTTATATTTGTGTTTGTGTGTGTGTGTGTGTGTGTGTGTGTGTGTGTGTGTGTGTGTGTGTGTGTGTGTGTGTGTGTGTGTGTGTGTGTGTGTGTGTGTGTGTGTGTGTGTGTGTGTGTGTGTGTGTGTGTGTGTGTGTGTGTGTGTGTGTGTGTGTGTGTGTGTGTGTGTGTGTGTGTGTGTGTGTGTGTGTGTGTGTGTGTGTGTGCGTGCGTGTGTAATTTAGTTGCCTCATAGAGCAAAATAAATTCATGTTCTAGATTATTAATGAAAAAATCTACAATTGTTTTCCATCATTTACCAATTACATAGGGTGTAATATAATTAGTTTTAAAACATATATAAAATTTTGAAGAGAAGAAGAGGCCTTGTAAGGATTAATCATCCTTTTCCCCCTTAATTTTAATGTTAAATAAATTTAATTATATAAATATATATTTTTTAAATAGGAAATTATAAGATAATACTAAATATAATAATATATATTAGAACAACTAAGAGAAATATTAAGACGAAGTTGGAGATGGTGTTTTTGATAAAGAATGAGAGGATGCTTTGAAATATAAATAGATCCATGAAGGAAAGGATTATAATGGTATAAGAGGAAAACATAGGGGTAAATATGAGCAAAAAAGAGGAATAAAGGTAAGGAAGGGATATCTTTATGATTTGGTTCATAAATATAAAGATGAATATATGATTAAAATAGGTTTTGATATGATGAATGGAATTTCAAAGGATTATTTTCAATTGATAAGTGAAGGATTGTAATAGTATTGTATAAAATCATAGGTGCCTTAATATTTGTCCTCATATAGAATCTAAATAGTTACCTTGGAGATGAAGTGAATGGTCACATGGATTGTGATTTATATGTACTCTTGAATATCATTTTTTAAATGAATACAAAGAAAATTTATCGCTTGAAAACATAAAAAAATGGTTTTCATAAAGGAATATGCTAAAAAGCAATGGATATGCTATAAGGATACCTTTGCATCAATAGTGAAATGGAATACTATTCAAACTGTTTTGACTTTAGAAGCATAAAATGGATGGAAATTCATTATATGAATGTGACAACTACTTTCATAACTGGTGATATCAAATAAATAGTTTACATGACTCATAGAAAAGGTTTTTTAATTGATGGCCAAGAACACAAAGTGTTAAAGTTGGATAAATTATTGAATGGATTGAAACAAACCCCAAGATCATGATATTAATCTCACTAAGCTCCTTTTAATCCTGAAGTTCAAGCATTTTGAATGTGAAGATGCAAATTTTTTGTTAAAATAATTGATAAAATTGTTATATATCTAGTTGTATATGTGGATGATATACTTATCACATGAAATAATGAAAGGTACAATGTAAAATTTAAATGAAAATTTATGAAAGGTTTGGAAATGATAGATTTGGGTCACTTTAATTATTGTTTGGGTAATGAAGTGATTCAAAAATCCAAATTCATTTTCATCACACAATTAAATTAGTAAAATTATGAACAAATTTGGAACAATATACTATAAACCACTCAATACACCCATGGAGAAAAAAATTATGTTGACATTGTATGATACTGTGACTTTAGAGATGAAACTAAATATAGACATCTAATTGTAAGTTTGATCTATGTAACCAAAACTAGAACAAACAATTATTTTGTTATTGGTGTTCTTTATAGATTCATGTAACAACATGAAAAAATGCACTAGGTAGTGATAAAGAGAGTTATTTGGTATCTAGAAGGAACACAATTTTTTTTGGCTAAAATAATATTGGGAAGTAGAATTTAAACTATTTAAATATGGAAGATATTTTGAAGATGAGAAAGAGAACCAGACATTGAAATGAGAGGTGAAGGGTCTATATTCAAAGTTTCATATGATGTCTAAAGGGTCAAGGAAGTTTCTAGAGCCATATAATTTACAAAAATGGTGGAACTTGAATCATATATTTAGACAAAACTCAATAATAATAATTAATTCAAAGGTATTTGATCTCATTAAGAAACTCTCCTCAAATTAAGGGGGTTTTGAATGAAATAATCTCTGACTGAGAGTGTAGACCAAAAGTAAAATTCTTAGAAATGATTGTTTAAAATCATGTATCTAATTTTCCTTTTCAATTGTTAAAATTTATATATTTTTTAAAATATTTTATTTGAAAAAGTGTATATATTCATTTTTGAGGTAATTGACTTATATAAAATATTTTAAAATAATTCATTTTGGCACTAGCTTTTGAAACCTAAAAATCATAGTTTTTGGTATATGTCATGCCTTTAGTTCATGTTTATGAGTAAATTCATCATGTTTTAAATAATAAATCTAATTCCTAACATTTATACAATAATGTTATTTGAGGATTTGACCCTATGATTTGTTGGGGAGAAATAAGGGAATCAAAATTTTGATTTTCCATTTCCTCTATTACCCATTTGTTTTTATCATTAGACATAAATAATTATACTAATAAATAATGATTATATAGGTAAGTAACATGATAGGATGTATCATTTTCACATTTTTCCTAAGTTTCATATTCCATTTTACACTCATGTGAGATAATGTCTCTTTCATGTACCACTAGGTCTATCAAAAGGAGGAGTTTCTTCCATGTGCTAATAGGTATATAGGAATGGGAAGAATATAAATAGGTTTGGTATATAAGTCTAGTGGTATATTAAAAATAAAACCTATTTTAATGATAATGAACTAATCCATCTCCCCTTGAAATGACAATTAATTCAATCAAAAACATAGTTGGCACAACACTAACTGGGAAGGAAACCTAGTTAGAATGGCCTAGAAAAGTTGAAAATACTCTCATCTTCAATTATTTATGGTTCAACATTTTTTTATGGAAATACACAACTAGTTGAAACAAGATTAAAAATAAAATCATGATCTTGTAAGCATAAAATTATGAGGCAATGACATTGATAAAGGCCTCAATTTATGGAGAAATTTTTATTCACATATAAGGGTGAAGAAAACCATAATAAGTACTAAATAAGTTAAAGTATTGTTATGATTCCCATTCAAAAATTAAATTCATATGATTGCAATTAAAATTATTCAACCTTGAGTTGAAAATTGGTGATGTAAGAGTTTAGATTCATAAATCCACATAATAAAGCATGATTTTTAATATTTTGGTGTAAAAATTTATGTTTATATGAAAGTATTCATAAAATATATTTTTCCCATTCAACCTATTTAGATTATTTTTAATAAATAAATTATTTAATGACAATTACATTTTATCAACTAGTTGGAAAGATGGGTGAAACAAAAAAGGACTTTGGAAGGACTAAACCATGGGGGGAATTATTTACTATTCTCATCAAAATGGAAATTATTCTAATAAGTCTTATTCTTCCAAGAATCGATTAAATGATAGAGGTAAAGGATGAAATAAATGGAATGGAAGTATAATTGATAGAAATAATGGATGACAAAAAAAATTATTTTGTAAAAAAATGAGATAGAAAAGAGATTCAAAATGCTCATGAATGCAAAAAATCATGGGATAAGATTGAGGCCTAAAAAAAAATAAAAAAAAATAAGTAAAATAAAAAAATATCATAACCAAACTCAACTTAACTAACAAGTTAATGTGTGTTTTTCATTTTAAATGAAGTTAATAATGTCTCAATAAATTTGAATTTAGATGATAACTAGGTCCTATATATTTATTTCATGAAACATGACTTTCTAAAGTTAATTATTTGATGAGTTTCATAAAGAATGATTTGGTCTAATATTGGTAGACAAAATAATTATGCAACCTAAATGAAAAAGGGGAAACCTGACTCAAGTCACTAGGGCTTCCAAATTTAACTATCCATATTGTCCTATACCTTCCTCAAATGAAACAAAACTTTATTTCCTTGGCTATCATTAGATAACAAGGCCACTCCATTTTTTTAGATGATGGAGAGGTTAACATCAAAATAAAATGTGATAATGTAGTTTTATTAACTAGGTTTGAAGAAGGAAAGTTGTTAAAACTAAAAGGCATGCCTTCAATTTAAAAAATAATTTCTCATCTCATTCAAAGAGGAATGTTAGCAAGTATTTTTATGTATACAATATTTGTGCATACAAGCTATGAAAACACTAAAACAATGAAAAATAATGATGTTTTAGGTTTTCCATCTCTATCTAAAATGATTTAAATTTTGAAGCATGCATATTACCTAACAAGAGAGAACCATTTCAAAAATAAAATTATCGAGATGAAATGAAATTGTAGATAATTCAATCTAGTTTATGTACTTTACTAGTTATTTATAGTAGTCATCATAATTACATAATTTTCTACTTTAATCATTATAATATAATGAGTTTGATCTATTTTATAAATTAAAAATTCTAATATTCAAAATCTTTTATAAAGTTTCACATAATGGTTTAAAATGAATCACAATCTCATATTGGGACATTGAGGGTTGATCATGGTGGTTAATTCACATTAAATGTGTTTAAAACATACGTCAATAAAAATGGGATAAACCATCATATCATAGTTATTTAAACTTTTAATAAAATGGAATGGTTGAGAATATGAACATAACTATGATGAACATATATCAGATAATGTTGTATTTAAAAGGAGTAAGTTTGATTTTCTAAGAAAAATTAGATCAAATAGCATTCTATCTCTGCAATAGGTCAACATCTTAGAATTGTTTCACCTTTTTACTATAAAATGGATGGAAATTTCATCATACGAATGTGAACAAATATTTTTTAAATTGTGATCACAAATAAAAAATTAAAATGACTCACCCATAATGTTTTATAGTTAATGACTAAGATCACAAAGTTTTAAAGTTGGATAAATTATTGTATGGATTAAAACAAGCACCAATATTATGGTATGAAATAACACTGAGCATCTCTTTAGCATGAACTTCAAGCATTTTGAATTTGAAGATGAATTTTTAAAAAAATATATATATGATAAAATTATTGTGTATTTAATTCTATATGTGTATGATCTACTTCTCATAGGAACTAATAGAAGCTACACTACAAAATTAAAATTAGAATTGATGATTTTTTTTTTAAATGACAGATATAGGTCACCTTTTTTACTATTTTTGTATTGAATTGATTCAAAATTGCAAGTATATTTTCATCACACAATAAAAGTATATTAGTGAAATTATATGAGACTTTTGAATGACAAACTATTAACCACTTAGTGCACCTGTGAAAAAAATTGAATTTGACATCACATGATGCTACAGACTTTTAAAATATAATAAATTATAGACAGCTCATTGAAATTCTTATCTATGTAACTACAACTAGACCAAACATCTATTTTTTTATTGATGTTATTTCTAAATTCATGAAATTACCTAGGAAAACTCATTGGGTAGTATCAAAGAGTGATTTTTGATATCTAAAGGGAACACAATTTTTTGGGGTAAAATACTTCAAAGAAATTGAATTAAAACTGTTTAGATATTCAAATTTAGACCATGCATGTGATTTTTAGGATGGAAAATATCCTTCAAATTTTATAATGAATTTATCAATAGTAGTCATCACTTATAAGTCCAAAAAGTGTTCATATCTAATAATTTATTCAATATAATTATGATATATCCTTAAGATTCATACAGAACTAGGGAAATATTATGGATCAAAAGGATTCTTAAGAGTTTGTAGGAAAAAATATGTTTCATTAACACCACTCATGGTTGATAACACATTTACATCCTAAGTAGGAAAAAACCTAGTATTCCATGATTGAACCAAGCACATCAACACCAAATTACATTTGATTTGGAATTATGTGAAAGATATTAGTGTAAAATTGATATATTTTTCAACTACAAATAAATTAGAAGATATCCTGATAAAATTTCTTAGACGAGAGAACTTTAATAAAAAGAGGTATGATTGGTCTCAAAAACCATACATATTAAGTGGACATGTAATATTATTTTACATAATCCTAGTTTTATTAATTTTTTTTCTCATGTGGACTTTGAATAGTCAGCTTGAAGATGAATTGATCAATCACATAGATTTTTATTTAAATGTACTCTTGCATCTATTTTTTTTGAATGAATACAATTTAGGTATGCATCAATTTAATTTTAAATTTATGTAGTCCATTCTTATCCTAATAATGATATAGATATTAGTTTGATATGTTTCATAAAAATATAATGTAGGGAGGATATTTAGATTCAGATTTAAAAATTAATTTAGTGAATATATTAGATATATTATTGAAATAATTTCTACTACGAATCCATATAATAAAAATCATTCTTTGGGAAAGAATAGATCCAATGAATATTTTTAAGAGATTTAATATATACTAAAAGGGGTTTTATATACGAAAGGATGGTAGAGGATATATGTTCATGTTTATACAAAATAAATCATAGGTAAAATATCATGGAAACCTTAGAAAGGAAAAACCTTGGAGGGAGGATGATTAAGAATTAAAAAGGTGTATATTTAGATCAATTTTTCTATCTCATTAGGGGTTATTTCATGGAAAAATTTCAACAAAAACAGGGAAACAAAGAGGTGTTCATGAAATGATCATGAAATACAGATGATCAAAGAATTGGGGTTCAATCTTGGAAGGAGGATTTTTCAATGTAAATTTTGTAATAACATGAATAGTGACGTATTTAGGTGCCCTTGACTTCTATCACATATTGGAATATATGTTATTGACTTTTGTCTAGCATAACCTTTTACATATCACAATATAATCTATATATATTTATATCAATATTAGTGTTGCCTATGGAGTATTCATATCCTAATAAGGATATATACAAGGTAGTAGTTAGTACTATATCATTGTATTAAAAATTATATTATTATTATAAATTTGTGTTGATTTCCCCCTTGAAGTGGATCATTCATATAATTATAATATTTTTCTCTACTTTTAATCATCTTGTGTGGATTTGATTTTTATACCCTTATTATTATGACTTTTTTGTGATTTATCTTTATAATTAATGTCATTACAAGTGGTATCAAATATTCATTTTTATAAATTTTTTTTTCTATAATTTTTCATCTATATATTAGAGTGTGTTTAGTGTTGGTTAAATATCAAAAAACATAAATTTTGATTTGGAATGAATGTAAAATTTTCTTTTGTATAGTATTACTTAAGTGTTTTTTTAGTCTATAATTTTTTTCACATAGGTATAATATTAAAATCATTGGAATTGTCTCAAAGAGATCATGATAGTATATATTTATTTCAACCCTAATATCTAGGTTATTTAAAAGTTTTGGGTTTTTCACCCTTACATAGTATATCAGTCATTAGATTCATCTCAGTCATAATATAACAATGGTATAATTACATATTAAGCTTTTTTTTATCCTTATCAAAAATAAAACTTGAAGCCTTAACCTTAAAAATATTCATGGTAAGACTACATGCTAATTATCGAGGCAAGGGTTCTAATGTTTTGTGAAAAAATCCTAACAAATAAGATATGGAGTCTAAAACAAGATCGATGTATATTATATTATATTTTTTAATAATAAATATCATAGAGTGAGAAATATTTATCATAATTTGTAAAACATATAGTCTAAAATGGACAATAAGGATACCTATAAAAATCTATAACCTAATAGATCATCTCAGGAAGTAATTTGATCAACTATTTTACTCATGTCATAATGTACAAAACTAGAAATAGTTCACCAATGAAAAACCCAACTTGGGTGGATATTTTCGTAAATATATATAAAATATAAATATATTAAAACTCCTACCCTCGGTTGGTTCTAATTTGTGACCTTAGAACATGCTACTAAAAGTGGACATGCATAAGTTTGATGGAAATAATTATGGCACCTATCTCAACCAAATAGATAATTATTTGAATCTAAATTAAATCTAATGTGGACAAAAGGTCAAAATGACATCCTTATATTTGTAATTTGATAAATTAATTTATTATTTATGGTAGTGTGTTTAAAATAAAAACATGTTTAACTTCACTGTGGTAATTTTTATTGAGTAATTGTAGAAACACTATTATATTACTGTGATGGACAATTATTTCAGCCAATAGGTAAAACTATGAAAAATGGGATTAGTTAGGGATTACATTCAAAAATTCTAAAATATATCCTAGCATGTAGCAATGATCATGAATGAGAACTTAAATTGCCTATTTCTTGGGAGATTTGATGATCGCATCCAACATGATGTACACATGTTTAATCCACTTATTATATATATTTTTTAATCATGGCCCATAGAGTAGAGGAAATAACATTGAAAAATAGAAGGAACACCTTCAGAATCATAAGATATTGGATAAATTAAACCTCATCATTCCATTAACCTAGAATATTAACTCCTTAAAAAATTAAAGAGAAAAGGGAAAAAGGTTATGTTTTAATTATGATAGAAAATATAGTCATAGACATAAATATGTTGAAAATAAGTGTTTCTATATTAAATGCACCAATTAAGAAGAAGAGGATGAATAATTATAATCATAGGTTTTTGATTAGCTAAATGAGGGGATATTATATACCCAACAAACTATTAATTATCATGCACTTCAGACATTATCACACCAAAAACCCTCAAGGTGGTGGGCTTCCTATAAAATAGAAGTCCATAGCATTGAAATAGTTGGGACATGCCCACCTTATTTCTTATTTGAAATTGTTTATTTAACTAGATACAAAAATTTAAGTCATGATTGTAGATGGAAATGCAGTAAATTATACAAGGAATTGGCATAGTATTAAAATAACCACAGAGACTAATTGTTATATTTCCATATGTTCACCATTCCTATGAGAAACATAGAAATTATGTTATGCTTCCAATAAATGACTACCCTAGGAATTATTAAGTTTAATTTCCAAGATATTTTCATGTTTTTTCTTTAAAAAGGAATGGAATTTGAACTATGTGTGATTCATACAAAGTTACCATAATTGGTTAGCTTTAAATCTATGAATAATGTTATTTAAAATGTAGCATATGGTTTTTGGTGTGAATTTTTTATTATATTCACAAATAATAAAGGTGCTTACACTTCCAAATCTACAACCAATGTTTTAGGAAACTTATTAGAATTTATAGATATGGAAAAAGGACTACCACCAAAAATGGATCATGAACATTCTATTCAATTAGTTTCAAACACCCAACCAACTAATATCATACCTTATATGTATATAAAATTTAGATTGAGAATATGGTATAGGGAATGATGAAGGAAAGAATTATCTAACATAGCTAGATTTATTTTACCTCTCCATTGTTGATGGTACATAAGAGGCGTGATACCTATTTCATGTGTCTAAACTAAAAGGAAATCAATAATTAAATTTTCAAAGTAAAGTTTCTAGTTTTGATAATTGATTATTTCTAGATGAGTTTCATGATTTAATATACTTTATGAAAAGTTATCCCCACTAAGGTAAACATCAAATTATAATAATACATTAAGATATATGTATGATAAATTTTATATCCTATTAGAGCCACCATGAATTACTAGTTAATCCCTTTAGCCTCATAAACGAACCATATACGACTCAAATTTTGATGAACTTTGTCTTTTAGCCATTTTTTTATGAAAATTTATCTTGGTGTTTTTTTTATGGCATCTTAGTGTGCAAGAAAAATTGGACAAAAAAAATAGTACCATGTGAATTAGGATTTGGAAATTTGTACACAACATTAGCTTTATTCAAATCCTTCCAAGTGTTCTTTTGTATTAAACAAAGTGAATTGATTGGGTCAAAATATTTTCCATGAAGGAATAATTGTGTACTCTAATAAAATCATGGTAATGGTTGAATGAAAAGTACCTAAAACCCTTAAAATCATATGGGGCTTCTTAGGTATCATATGTTATGATTGTAAATTTGTAAAAAATTATCATGGAATAATATCACCACTTGTATTTATTAAAGAAGACTCATTTCATTGGAATTAAGATATTGCCAATACATTTAATATGTTTAAAGAGACGATGCATATCATTTCAAATTTATCTGCCCTATATTTTTCTTAAAAAAATCATTATTATGTATGATGCTTCAAGGTATGATATTAGGGTAGTACTCATGCAATAAGGATAACCTATTACTTTTATGAGTCACTAATTAACGGTTAAGAATTTTATAAGGCCCATTTGTGAGCAAGTAATGATGGATATATTCATGCAATCAAACAATGAAGACCTTATTATATGGGAAAGCACTTTAAGATAAAGGAAAATCATTATAGTGTAAAATACTCTTTATAAAAAATCTTATAATTATAATAAAAATAAAAATGGGTCACAAAGATGTTCATATATGTCTTTGAGATCATCTACAATAATAAAAAAGGATAAATTAATGGTTGATGCATTGTTCAAGAAGGATTATTCCACATAAGCATTATTGTGTGGCATATCCATAATAAATACATACTAGGTGGATGAGGAAAAATTAAAATCAAAGAATGACATACATACACATACTCTCATTCATAATATCTAATAATATCCAATAAATAAATAAAAGCATGTGGAAAATGGATTCTCTGTGGTACAAGGACTAGATACACTTATACAAGAATTCAATCCTTAATAAAAATGTTCTTTCAAATTTTCATCTTTTATGAGTTAGCGGGAACTCATGATTCTTGAAGTTTTATCATATGATCAAGAATGAATTATTTTTGGAAGGTATCAAATGAGAATTCTATAATTTTTTTGTATAATGAATGGAATATGAGAAAAAGGGTGAGATAATTATGACCTTTATTTTTATACAAATGCTATATGTTCAAAAGTTAAAGGTGGGATGTGGTGTTTATGGATTTCATAACATATTTTCCCAAGTTTAAATTAAAAATTTCATCTTGGTTGTTGTAGATATACTCAATAACTATTCCCATTTTTTCCTTATCACATCATTTTGTATCAAGTAAAGTAGCATCAAATTTTATGGATATATTTTAGAAGCTACATGGAACCCCAAATAATATATCAATTGATTATGATTCTATATTTACTAATAATTTTTAGACTAAGTTATTTTTAAACTTGATTACTCAATTGTCTTCATATCATCCCTAATGCTATGGATAAATTGTGGTGGTCAGCAAGTGAGTAGAAGTTTATCTTGAATTTTTACCTTTGGATAAATAAGAGAGATGGTTTCAATGGCCACCACTCGTATAATGGTGGTGTAACAATTCTTTCCATAAATCATATAAAATGTCTCCATTCTTAGAATTATATTGGTACCATCCACCATTAATCATCTCATTTTTAGTTGTTCAATAAATGGTTTAGCAAGTTGAAGGTCACATTCAATATCAGTATTTAAGTTTGAAAGAGAATTCGGTAATGACACATGCCAAAATGAAGTAACAAGCTAAAAAACACCACATAAAAAAAATCTTTTAAAGTAGAGATTGGGTTTTGTATGATTGAATAAATATAAGCATATTTCCTTCAAATAATTGAATAAGGATAACAATATTTCACCTAATTTCTATGGGCCCTATCAGGTCTTGAATATGATCAACAATAGAGAATACAAACTAAAGTTTCTTCATTCAATGAAAATAAATCTAGTTTTCCATGTTTCCTGCTTGAAAAATGTGACTTGATAGAGATTTTCAATGTATACAAAATTCTAAGAGATTGAAGATGAGAGAATAATAATTTTGTAACCTATGGAAATACTCCATACATTCCTAAATAGGCTATGGGTAAGGATGATTATAGAGTATTTGATCAAGTGGAATATTACAAATCATGAGGATGTGATATGGGAGGATGAAGTGTTTATGCATAAGCCCCTAAATATTTTCAACATTTAGGAAAATATTGGTTTGAATGGGAGTGGCATGCTATACATCAATCATTAAAAATTATTTTGATATATGTGGTCAACTTATCGCTAGCATAACCTTTTACTTAGTCATATGATATTTCATATATCTTCATAATAGTAATAGTATCAACCCATAAAGTGTACATAGCCTAAGTATGTTATATATATGAGGTAGTGGTTAGTATTAGATCATAATGTTAATAATTTTGTTTTTTATAAGGTTATAGAGGTTTTTCCTTTGAATTTTATTAGTCATAGATTTCCATTATTGTTATTTGCCAATAATCATCTTATGTGGATTTTCTCTCTTATGCCCTTATTATTATGAGTTATTAATTTTATTTTATCTTAATATTTATAATGAGATCTATTGTTTTTCTTATATTTTATATTTATAAATAATCTCATTATATGTATGGATAAGATTGTGTGACCTTCTTTATGAATATTAGAACCTTGAAATATTTAAGAGTATAAAATTATCTAGGGAATTTTTGTGTGGTAAATCTAAAAGAATAAATAATAAACATGATCTTTATTAATGGGTTAGGGTTATAATGGATATGAATAAAACACACACAAAATATCTCTCTATTAATCTTAAAGGAAATGAATTCATTTAGAAAATTGACTATGAAAATCCCTTGATAAAATGCTTCTCCTATTTTTGTTTCTAATTATATAAGGTGGCAGACTAGGTGCCAAACCCTTATAGAAGCAGAGAAACCAAGAAGGCAATCAAAATAAAATATGCCTTCCAAAAAGAGATGTCACGATAAGCCTACCAATAGACACAACAAACTAAAATAAAATGTGAAACGAAAAAATGAGAGATAGAGAAATCTCTCCTTACATAACCATAGATTTGATGAGGTCATTAAATTTCTTAGTGTTATCCACATTGATAGTAGGCACAGTATTACTCAATTCCTTCAACATAGACATGTTCAATAGAATAGAATTCTGAAGCCTAGTGGTGAAGTTCTACTCTAGTTTCTATATGCAACCCTTCAGGATAACAATTTCAGCTTTCAAACCAATCTAAGTTTTAGTTTCCCCATTGGCTTCCTCTACATACATCTCTCCCTCTTTGTCAGTGTTTTCCACAATGTCAGTACCATCCTCTGTAGTAGCCTCAAATTCCCTTGTCTCCTACTTACCTTCAGTATCCTCAGAGATTTCTTAAACCTCTAATTCCTTAAACTCTTCCTCCTAGGTGGCTTCTTCTAAGGTGCTCTATGAATAGTCAATAAGCCTAGCCTTGG
Source organism: Torreya grandis (assembly GCA_037957365.1). NCBI lineage: Eukaryota > Viridiplantae > Streptophyta > Pinopsida > Cupressales > Taxaceae > Torreya > Torreya grandis. Next base: position 17,862 of record JARHVA010005759.1, read on the forward strand.
GAGTGGGTTTGCGAGCAATCCACTCGACCATTGAACTCTGGAGGAGAAGCCCTCCTTACTAACCTTAGTGGACATATAGGATTCACCACCTTAACCGCCAGTGGTCCTACCAAGATTTTTATGGGTCCCCATAGTGGTCCCCCCAATACTCTCTTCCCCAACATAAAACTTCCTCTTCTTACCCTTTATGCTCAAAAAGGAGCCAAGGGTGTCAATGTGGGTCTCCTTAGGAGTAGATATGGAGAATTCTTTAGTTTTGGTAGAAATAGGGGAAAGATAGGGCTCATCGATAGCATCACTAGCCAAAGGATTTGAAGAAATATCCCCACTATCAATTATGATAGTCTTGGAAAGCTCAAGGGCATGATGGAAATTATACAAATTGGAAATGAGGCCTTGATGGAGGGGGATAGGATTCATATCAGGTTTTTTACCATTTTTTCTCTCACCCTAAGGATAGAATGTTCTAGGGAGGAGAGCAAATAAAAGGGAAAACTGATGAGAGCATTACACCTAAAGTGATTTAAAAGGGGGAGATGATAATTATAGAACCTAGTGAATCATCCTTCTAGTGTGAATTACTTCATGAGGATGAATTACACTCCATCCCATAGCTTAGGTAATTTATCTTGATCGAATCCTCCTTGGTAAGGAACAAGTTCTTCACCTTCTCCCAGAAATAGTTTATGGCTAGAGAGGTTTGTGATTTTTGTTTTCCTTTATAACTTCATCCCCTGCATGGACATGCCTATAGCCATAGCTATCACCTTTTAAAAAATCTCAAATCTAATTCCTCCAATAGTGACTTGCCTATTTAACCAAGACCTTGTGAATTGCGCAGACAAGTTTTCATCAAACCCATTGAGCCTCTCTAGGTAGGGGCTAATCACCCCCTCTTTGTAGTAGTGCCACATCAATAGATTATATTTGAACTCAAGTAGGAGATTGGTTCCATTTGAATTATATCTCCCCCCATTTTGGATTTATAGACCAGACCTGTAGAGTTCCCAATTTTTACCTTCGTAGTTGAAGTGGTTACAAGCCCTTGCTCCCAAATATGCATAATGATAATGTGATAACACATAATTCAAAATATCATGCAGAGATGACATTTACTCCTCCCATGCTTAAAAATCATTTCCCAATGATCTCCATAATGAAGTTTGTGTGCCTTAATACCTTGGTATAATAAATTAGGAATGATTATCAAAAGAGTACAATAGGCATCAAACTCCAAGATCCATATTGGTACCCTCCAAATGGAATGCCTAAAAGAGCTATCCTTCTCATATGTCTAACTCATCATTAACAAGTCATTTACTTTTTGATAATATCCCTAATGTTTAAAGGAATATGAACTACTTGGCACCGACATCACCAATTTGAAAATTGTTGGCCAAGATTGGCACAAGCATCAGTAACACTATTTACCTCTCTATAAATATGTGAAATATCCACTCTAAAAAACTTTTGTAAAATAAATTAGATATCGCTAATGATATCTTTTAGCTTAATTCCCACATTCGATGCTTTATTAACTACACCGATGACTATTTTAGTGTCCCCCTGTATACTCAAGTTCCTTATACCTAGGGATATAGCCAATTCAACCCCCATATGAGAGCCGTTGATTTAGCATAGTTATTACTCTGGTAGCCTATTCCATTAGCATAGATAGCAATCATCCATCATTTCTCATTTCTTATAATCCCTCCTCCATTAGCTTTCCCATTAGACTTGGAAGCTCCATCAAAATTAAGTTTCATCCAGTTAGGCTTTGGGGGAATCCATTTAGTATTAAGTCTCTATAGAATTTTGGAATTATTATAAGCAGGAATATGGTTTAGAACCTTCCATTTAGCTGTATTTTGACATTCTTCTTGATTTAGGGGTTTATCCATAGAATGAATATGGGTAGTGGTGACACTTTCCAAAAGAGTCTTAACACAAGAATGAAACACTTGAGAGGCATTTCTAGCAGTGTCACTAAAAATTCTATGGTTGCACTCTTTCCATAAAATCCAACTCAAATAGGGTAGAGTTTGATTCCATAATTCAAAGAGCTCGAGATGGGTAAAGGTAGGATTCTAGGTGATGATAACTTCCTTAAGGTCAGAGTTATAGACCCACTTGATACCAAAGTTCTTTAGGATTATGCCCAAAAGTTATTGGGAAAAATCATAGTGTATGAAAAGGTGAGAAATTGTTTCCTCTTTTGAACAACAAAAATAACATCTGTTGACTAGGGTAAACCCTCTCTTCTGAAGGTTGTCTTGTGTTAATATTTTTTTATGAGCAGTAGCCCACCAAAACATGTTAATTTTTGGTATAAATTTATAATTCCAAACCTTTTTCCATAACTCTTTATTCTGATCCTCAGGAATCAATAATTGATAAGCAGACTTGACAGAACCATCCATTCTTATCTGGCCACCAGTACAATTCATCTTCACACAAGAAGAGAGGGATTCTGATCCCTTAAATCAACTGTTGAATCTCTAGAACTCTAGGGAAGAGCTTAGGGTGATGAACATAACAATCTGATAGATTTTTCTATCTCCTCATGCCATTGTTATTATCCATGTAATCACTAACTCTATCTCCAAAAAACTAAGTACCAATGTTAGCAATCTGTCCATAGTTTCTTTGTGTGATGAGAGCCTTATCCTTGACCTAAATGTCATTCTATAATTTAATATACTAGCCATTTCCTAGTTTCCATCTAATTCCTTTCTTAAGAAGGTTTCTACTTTTTAGCATTTTATTCCATATCAAAGATCCTTGGGGTAACCCCATCTGTTGAAGAAAGTTGGAACCATTAGTGCTATGCATATATTTGGCATAAATTATTTCCCACCAATCATTATTGTTATGAATCAGGTTCTAATTAATTTTGTAGAGAAGGGATTTATTCATGTTCCTGATATACCTAATATTGAGGCCACCATGTGATTTTAGAAGACACACTTTTTCGCATCTAACTAAAGACATTCTCTGTTTATCCTCTAGTCCTATCCATAGAATTTTATTTGAATCTATTCTAATTTATTAACAAAATATGCAAGAATTTTAAAGAGAGATAGGAAGTAGGTAGGAATCCCTTGAAGAGAGGCTTGAAGAAGCTGCAATTTGCCAGAACTATTGAGAAGTTTCCCTTTCCAACCAAGAAGTTTCTTCTAAGTTATTTCCAAAATTCCATTCCAAAAACTAGCAGATCACTCTTTGACCATGAGGGGAAGACCCAAATAGGTAGTTGGTAGGATAGCTTTAGCACATTTAAGTATGTCAATGATTATTTGTCTAAGGTCATTAGGAGTATTGAAGAAGTACACATTGCTTTTTTAGAGTTTTATGCTTTGCCCAGACTCTATGGCATAGTTGTTTAAAATATTCTTCCATTTCCTAGATTTAATTACTGAGGAGATGCCAAAAACAATGGTATCATCCACAAACTACTGCAGCACCATAGGAGAAAGGAAGGAGGTAGGTTTGATGCCCGCTAAATGTTTAGAGACTATATCAGCTAATATCTATCTCGCCAGTGCATCTGCCATTATGATGAATAAGTAAGGGAGAGAGGGTGCCCCTAGCAAATTCATCTCAAAGAAGAGAAGAACCCTCTAGGGACCCCATCGACCAAAACTAAAAAGTTTGTAAAAGAGACAACGTTCCATATCAGGGGAGACATTTTATCATTAAACCCAAATTTTTTGATGACTTGGAATAGAAAAGTCCATGAGACCCTATCATATGCTTTACAAATATCTAGCTTAAGATCCATACCAAGGATTCCACTCTTATCCATGGAATGAATAGTCTCATGAGTGGTGATCATAGCATCAAGAATCTGTCAGCCTGAGACAAAGCCTTTTTGGGTAGGGGAAATAATTTTGTCTAATAAAGGTTGGATCCTCATAACCAACACTTTAGTCTAGAGATTATAAACAATGTTACATAGACTAATAGGTCTAAAATATGTAAGGTGTGTGGGCTATGACTTTTTAGGAACAAGTACTATGAAAGTATTATGATCTTGTTTCAAAAGTTTACCTGATCTGAAGAAGTCACATACAATAGTAGTAAGATCCACTCCCACTATATCCCAATATTCTTGGAAGAATATAGGAGGGAAGCCATCAGGACTTAAGGCTTTGAATGCACCCATAGAAAATAAAATAGCACAAACTTCCTCCTTGGATATAGGCCTTAACATCTCTAGATTATCTTCCTCAGTTATCAAACAAGGGATTTTATCAATGAATTGGTTCATAGTTCTATCATTCCCATCATCATTATTTTGTTCAGTGAACAAATTTTGAAAGAATTTCCTGGCTTGTTCCCCTATCTCATTATCTTTAGTTATAATGTTTCATGGCTGAGAGATGAAAGATGGCCACGTTCCTATCCCCCTCTTTGAGCCACTGAACTCAAGATTTCTATTTCTAGAAAACCTCTTTTCTGTCCATAAGATTCTTCCTTTCAGAATTTAGGACATTCTCTTCTTTAGAAGTGGCTTTTGAATCATCACCTTGAGCCATCCTCTGCTGAATATTTGTAAGTTTTCCAACTATGTTTTTCTTTTGATGAAAGACCTGACCAAATATGTATCTATTCCATCCATAACTTCTTATTTGATATGCTAGAGTTTTTTTACTAATCTAAATATAGGAGTGTCCTAGATAGTAATTTTCCACCATTGAGCCACCATTTGTCTAAAGTCTTTGTGTTTGGTCCACATAGCTTCAAAATGGAAGGGGAAAGGACCACACTATCCCTGATCTATCCAATTGAGGAAGATTACGCAATGATCAAACATAGTTCTAGGAAAATATTACACATGCATATTATGATAATCATTCTAGTTACTTGAGATAAGAAATATATCTAACTTGACTTGAATCATTTGATCTCCTCTTCTTCTATTAGACTAGGTAAAATTTTGATTTTGCAATTCAATATCCAATAGTCCCCAATCATTTATAAATTTAGCAAAGTTGAACATGTTATTAGAATAATCAATAATCCCACCCTATTTTTTAGAAGGCTATAACAAAGTGTTAAAATCTCTAGCTAGAATCCATCTAGTGTTTTGAGAGTTAACCTTGAAGCTACTCAAAACTATCCATAAATTTTGCCTCAATGCTCTATTATTTGGGCTGTAGAGATTGATCAACGACCAGTTTAAGGAGAATAAAGAGAAGTTAATAATAATAAAAAATTATTATAAAAAATAAGAGATCCCTAAATTTTAGCACTATTCCACATAGTTACAATCCCACCTAAAGCCCCTTCAGCTGGACTAATACAAAAAATAGCCTTAGGCCATATGTAGTCAGCTATTTTCTTAAAACTCTCCTCATTTATCTTGACTTCTTGGAGTAATAAAATATCTAATTTACTATCTAGAATGTAGTTTTAACCTCAAACTATTTTGAAGGACTTTTAAAGCCCCTTAGGTTCCAAGATAAAATTCTCATTTAGAGGATTTGAGGGGATGGGTCTCTAGTGTTTTTTGTTTACCACTGGCAATCTCCTTGGCAATCTCTCTTTGTCTTATTTCTCTTAGGTTGGTCTCCCTTGTTTGGGATTGATGCCAACATTTGCAAATTTTTTACCTTTGTGGTTCTTTTTCTTTGGGGTAACCCATTCTTCCTATTCATTGCTACTACCATTTTGTCCTATTTCACCTGTTACTAAATAATTGCCTACTTGGTCATCAACTTCCAGAGCATGGAAAATATCTATGTTTAAATATAAGGTTCCTTCTCCCTCAGTAACTACTATTTCTAGAGTTAGTTCCACCTGACTATCTCTTAACACTTTGCCTTCTACATTATCCCCATCTATCTGTTGGGTGCATATTTCTCCTTCCTCAGACATATTGGTCTATTGATCTAAAGGGTTAACTATATCTATTATAACCTTCTGACTATCACTATCCAAGACCTTATTATTTTCCTCTAAGACAGCTTTTTCCCCATTACCAAAGACCTCTTCCTTACGAGCCTTTACCCTTACCTTTTCAATATTATCATGTTTTTTTGCATTACCCCCCATTCCCTGACTACCAAAATTTCTAGATTTGTGAGATTGATCCTCACCTTCAACTAGGGAATAATATTTCCTTCCCATTTGCTTCACCTTACATTGGGTCATTATATGTCCATTTTCATATGTGATCAGCTAAGTCCAAGTCCCATATTTACAGTTTTACTCTATAGATGTGGGGAGGGTCTTATTAATCTTGACATTGACACACAATCAAGCATACACACATCTAGAATGCATTACAGTTATATGGTCTATAGTGACATATTGGCCAATAGATTTACTAATAGTCATAAAAAAAATCATCCCAAAATTCTAATGGGAACCCTGACAATCTTACCCAAATAGGAGCAGACTTACTGAGGTCTAAGTTGGGGTCAAATCTGAATTTCCATGAACACAAGGCAAGTGAATGTGGACCATATTGCCATGGTCCTCTAGGAAGAGTATCTATCATATCCTCCCTATTTGTAAATCTAAAGAGGAATAAGCCTCTTGCCATAGCAGTGATCGAAACACTACCTTTAATTCTCCATTGAGACAATACCCATTTCCTAACCATCTCAATATTAGGATGGAAGGAGAAAAACTTACCTACCAATGTAAGGTCCATGGATGCCATGATTTCCTCAACTAGATCATTCGAGATAGTCAAGGTTGTATCCTCAGTGGAATCATTTTTGACAGGGAGGCTTGACATGTTTTTAGTGGAACATGTCCTTTCACCTATTAACACTTTCTTCCAATCATTGGAGGGAATGTCCTCTGTCAAATTTAGGTTCAGGTCCCTAGAGGCACTGCCAATAGTAGTAGCCTATGTTGGATCCGTGATCACTCTAGTCACACTTAGAGGGCCCCACAAGGTGAGAAAAAACTAGTTTCAAATTTTTTCACATAGTCCAAGAGCATTTACACTCTACATGTGTTATGCTCATATAGTTAAGTATTTTATAAAGACACTAAAGAGTAAGAATAAATCAATTGGATTGGGAAAATAAATAATATGGTAAAAATAAATGAAAATTAAGGAAAAATTAGCAAGTCAAAGTGTGGAATGAAAATGACTCAAGTTAGGAAAAAATGGAAGTTGGTGGATCTCAGGTAAATGGAAAGGGATCAATGGTTAACCTAGTTCATGAGGATGATTTTGGTGTAAAAGTTAATGTGGATACATAAGATAAGGAGGGTTTACAGATGATATAAACTCAATGGTTGATTGAAATATATACAAAATAAATAAGTTGGTTGGGTAAATATGAGAATGTGATGGATCAATTATCAAATAAGAATATGAGATATGAACTAAAGAGAAGGTTCTAAAATTTTACCATAGATTGGAACAAGAAGCATAAAATAGGTTAAGAAGAGGAAAATGATATGGAAATATAATGTGATAAATATATATTATATGGTTTTAATAGTGAAATGAGTAAAGGTTTAGAGGAATCAACTATATGTAAGATTTAATAAATATAATTTGTGGCTCCTCACTACCAAAAAAGTTAAAAAATATGAAGAGGAAGAAAGTATGAAATTAAAAAGCTTCACAATGGTTATTTGGAAGATGTGTGATTTGGTTCTCAAAAGACTATGTAGGATATGTTTAAGAATGAGAGAAAAGTTATTATTTTCCTATTTTAAATGTAATATTTATTAAATTTTATGGCTAAAGCTTAGAAACCCCTAAGGAAATGTAGGATTCTACCTTTAATTTAAACCATTTGTGGGAGAGGGTTTTTCAATATTGTGGGACAATAATGTGTACGTTTGAAACCTGGTATGGTTTATTAGGATAATATTTATTAAAACATCTTTATATCTAAAGATAGATTAGGGGATAATTTTAGTTTCTTTTAAATATGTATTACTCATTTGTTTAGAGATCAATAAAAACATGGTTTAACCAAGGATTGAGTTAAGGACTAAAGCTAAAGTTTGATTCCTTTAAGTGCTTTAATAAAGATTATTCTATAAGATCAAATTAAAATAAAGGTTGAAGGAAGTTGTAAAATGTAAAATCACTTTGAAAAAGGTGGTAAAACTTAGTTATTAATTATTAATGGGAAATAAAAGACATTTGGTTAGTGAAAGTAGTTATTATGAATGAGTTGGACTAGGTAAGTGGTAGTGTAAGGTTTGTATCACTTTAGGTGGGATGAGACATTTATGATGACTAATCATCTGATATATTTTATTGAAATAATTATAAAAAAAAAATTTGAATGAGCATTTTTTCGGATCTGCTATTGGTCGAGTTAAAGATATTTTATCATATTATAGAGAGAAAATTTTGTGGCTAGGCAACATTTTTTGATAACAAGGGTTTTTGCTATTATGATCATCTTCTATATTAATATATTTATTAAAGGATAAAATAATTTATTTATATTATAATATTTATAAGATATATCATAAAATGGGAGGAGATGTAAATACATGGGACTTGTAAATCATTCCTTGTTGAGGTTGAATGAGGATTTCTTTCAAATTCTTTAGGAAAATATATGGATAAACATTTTGAAAAGCTTATAGGATTAAATTAAGGGGTGGATTTGTAATTTAAAAAAATCAAAGATGGAGTTATTGAAATAATAGGTTTACTGTTTGATTAATGAGGAGGTTGTAACTACACTTTTTATGTTACCTTTATAAGGTAAATGTGGTCTATTTTAAAAAATAAAGGAAATTAGTGAAAAAGCTTCCTTAATCATGGAGAGTTAGTGAACAATATTGGGAAATGGATTTTTAGGACATATCTAGCTAAATCATGCCTATAGATAACAAATATTATTCATGTATTTTGAGGACTTCTCTTCCTACACCATGCTTAAAGGGAGACAATATTATTCAAAAATACATTACAAGTGAAGTAATGTAATACTTACTTTTTCACTATCATTTTAAGATCTTAAGACATCAAATGTTGGTCAATTATGCATTTTTTCTAGTTGAAATTACTATAGCTAACTAACTCAAAGGTTCATAATGGCAATTCAAAGGTTTTAGCCCATAATAGGTTAATAAATTCTCTATTTTTAGATGTTTTGATAATGAATAAACCTAGGTTATCATTAAATATTTCGTGTATAGTATAAGATTTGAAATATCCATAAAAGAAGGGCATTTTTTAAAAAAAAGAGGTTGGTTTTGGCTACCTTGTCTAAGGAATTAGGAGATTTTTTTTAAATAATTACTTTAGGGAGGAACCTATGTACATAGTATTTTTTAGATAGTTGTAGAAATTATCTAAAGATAAAAAAAATTAATTTTTTATAAATTAAAGGTTTAAGTAAAGCTGAGGATAAGATTATTGATATTTAAGATTGTGACTGTGAAGTTGATGTAATAGGAAAAATAGAGGTTCTTAGGGTTATTTGTCTAAGGTATATTTTTATGAAATAAATTAACATGTGTTATGATTAATTTATTTATAAATGTATTTATAGATCATAGAGATTCAAAATAAGGAATCAAAACTTGTGAAAAATTGAAGATTGAAAAAACTAGTTGCTCAAGAGATAAATTTGGACACATTGGCTAGGATTTTAGGGGAATTTGTTAAGTGATTTTGGGGAAAATTGGAATAAAAATACAATATATTGGATAATATATAAAATTAATTAGAAATAAATATTTCTTAAGATCAACACTACAAGGCCTTGAAGAATCTTAGAGTGCAAGGTTATGTAAATTCAAAGGTAACAGAGAAACTAAATAATGTAATAAAATAAAATTCAAAGCTAAAATAGGAATTTTAAGTAATTAAAGTTAGGTTTGGTGAAAATCATCAATTAAGAAACAAATTTATCTCTATATTTGTCTGATCATTAGAAAATTTTAGGTTCTAGGCACAATATTGATGATTTTAGGCAATGGGCCATAAGAAATGGAATCTTAAGGGGCATATATAGAATTATGATATGAATAATGGGTTATTATAAATGGTAATGATGATTATTTCTAGATTATATTTATAGGTCCCTAGATTTTAGGATGAACTAGACTATTTTTGAAGAAATGGTAGACTAGTTTTGATCCAAAAAAGGAAAACAAAAATGTAATACTAGTTTTGGTTAGATTGGTAGGTCTCCATATTAAATTATTGGATGAGTATATTTTTATTAGTGTCTCTAAGATATTTGGTTATTTAATATCCATAAATTCTTCTATGAATGCTATACCAAGATTTTATTATGCTTGATTATGCATCAAGGACTTTGTAGATCAAAAGCTTCCCTCTTAAATATTCTTACATACTTAAAAAGGGGAAAGTTGAAAAATAAAATATTATTAAAACTCTTCTTTAATCTATTATAAATGTAAAAAATTGGGTCATATTGAAAATTAATGTCCATGTAGGTCCAAGCTCAAATCTTACTAGGAATATGAAAAGGATATACTAGTTTGACAAAGAAAAGCTAATGAAAAATTAGATAATGGTCTAGTAAAGGGAGAGGAGTGAAGTGTTGATCAAAATAAGAAGGAAAATAGTAATGAATATAAAGGAAATAAAGGATAATTTTACGTCTTGGAATCTATGTAAGTATTATGGGAAATAATATTATGAAAGGAGGGACCAATTTTAGAAGAATTTGATACTAATTTAGTGAAATCTTTCATGGGAGATCTGAATAAATGTCTAAACTTTTCTGAGAAGCTTTCTATTACTATGAATGTGTAAGACATCCCAAGTCTTATCTTACATAGTATATCTAAGGATGAATAATCAAGACTTATCACATATCAAGGGGGATATATCAAGGAAGGTGCTTTGGTGATAGAGGAACCCAAAGCCTTGGAGTAGGGTACTTATAGAGTGATTAGTTTTATAGAAACCACACACACACACACACACACACATTATCAATTTAAAAATCATCATTACAAAAGTAAATTTTATTGTCATCTTAGGAGGAAGAGTCTCTGTCAAACCCAATTTTAGGAGTAAAATAGGAGGTAGACTCATCTTTGGTCAATGTAAAAATTCATGGGATTTAAGGAAAATCATTTCCTTTTTCTCCTAATAAATCAGTTGTGGTTAAGGGAGAAATGAAAGGGCTAGATTAAATGGATAAATCACCAAAATATGAAGACAATGGGAAATTAATAAATAATCCTTTGATGGTAACCAAAAAATGGGGAAAGGGATGAACCTTAACTTCTCCTTCAAACGTTGATAGACTTATCAAGAAGGGAAATATTAAAAAGATGATATAAAGGGCTATAACATATGGTTTTCCACCCATTCTTCCATTTAAATGGGTAAAATACTCTAAAAAGAGATAAATGAAGGTTCTATCTTGGAACATTATAGGGATGAATCATTCTAGAAAACACAAGTTCTTTAAGGACCTTAGAATCAGTCATAATCCAAATGTTTTAGAAATTAAATAAGAAAAATTATATGAGATATTTTGAGGAGAATAAATATATGTTATGAAAATAATCAAGTGATTTATTTATTATTTCTATTATTTCTTTAGGAGGTCTTATCACCTTCTATAATGATAAGTGTATTGAAGGAAAACTTCTTAGTATGTCCAGACATCATTTAGCATTAATTTTTACTAGAAAGGAGGATGGTTTTATGTGGATTTTCTCAAATTTATATATTCTAAATTCCATTGTATTAATTAACAAAATTTGGGAGGAATTAATCAATTTTAGAAAGAATAACAAGGACATTCATTGGGTGCTAGTTGAATAATTCAATATGTCATTATAACCTATGGAGAAAAAGGGAGGAAGTCAAGCTCATTTGGATACTATAGGTTACATATCTCTCTTCATATCAAAATGTGGCCTTCTTGATGTTAGACTAAGAGGACCCCCATTCAATTGATTTAATAGGATGCTAGGTGAAAATTTAATTCAAGTTAATCTTGATAAGACATTTATCTATTTAGATTGCATTACGAGGAATAATTTTTCATTGGATTCACTCCCTAAAATAGGAAATGATCATATTCCCTTGAAGATAATTTATGAATAAAAATATATAAAATAAATAAGCCCTTTCTAGATGGATCACATGTGTTTCAAGCATCTAGATATAAAGGATAAGATTAAGTAATGGTGGGATGTCATTATAGATGGCTCAAATATGTTTTGTGTAGTTACTAAATTGAATATAATCAAGAAAATATAAGATAATGGAATAAATATGTATTTGAAAACATCTCCATATAAAATAAATATTTGATAGAATAACTATCTAGGTTAGAGGGTTTAACAACCTTGAATGGATATCATTCCCAAACTAGCTAAAAGGAAAAATAATTAATTTATGGGCATCATGAAGTAGTTTCAATGGAAGAGTGATTATGAAGGTAGAAATCTAGAGAAATTTTGTTGAAAAGGAGATAAAATACCATTTTTTCCATATGACAACTTTAAAGCATAGAGAACACAATAAAATTAGGCATATCAAAAATTTAGAAGGGTTTATTTCCTCTGATAAGGATTTTATTAAGAAGGAAAGTGTAAATTTATTTAAGAATTTGTTTGTAGAGAATCCCATAAGAAATGTAAGGAGGGAAAAAGAGTTGCTACATGAAATCTTGAATCTCATCACTTGGGAAGATAATCTTAGCCTTATAGGCCTTGCTTCAATTGATGAAGTCAGGACAATATTTTTTCTATCAAAAAGGACAAGGCTCTAAGACTAGATGGATATCCCATTACTTTATTTTATATTTTTGGGGATATCATATAAAAATATGTGGTTGACATAGTAAATGAATTTATCACTTTAGGGTAAATTTTGAAAGAGATGAATAATGCTTTGATTGTGCTAATCCCTAAAAAAGAGGTATCTTATAAATTTTTCTATTTCCATCTCATTAGAATTTTTAATTTAGTTTATAAGTTATTCACAAATTTTTTATCTTTAATAATGCAACCTTTATTAGATAAATTTATTGGTTACAAATAGGCATGTTTTGTTCCTAGTAGACAAATTCAAGATTATGCCATAGTAGTTGATGAAACCATTAATTTCATGGAAAAAATAAACCAATAATGTATGGTGTTAAAAATAGATATAAACAAATCTTGTGATAGGCTTGATTGGTTATTTCTAGACCAAGTTCTTGTATAGTTTGATTTTCAAGACAATGTTAGAGAACTAATCAGATTTTACATATCCATAATTATGTTCTCTATTATTATGAATGGAATTCCCATAAGGATGTTATAATTAAAATTGGTATTAGTAGGGAGAACTTATATCTCCCTTTATATTCATCATAATGGTGGAATCCTTAATTATATCCTTATTGGCATCTATTAGAGAAGGTGAGACGAAGGTGTTTAGACCTACGCATAATGCCAAGCCAAATATTCACCAAAATTTTGTAGATGATACCATTATTATAGTGGAGGTGGATATTAGGGAGGATATATAATTTAAAAGGATCATTTTGAATTATGAAGTAGCTTCTTCTCATAAAATCACCTTTTTAGAAAAGTTCATTATTTTTTCAACAATCCTTTAGTGAGGCAAAATATAATGGCTACTATTTTGGGATGTCAAATAAAATAATTATCCTCCTCATATTTGGGCATTCCTCTTTCCAATATAAAAATAATTTTATTGGATTCAAATCTTCTATTGGAGATATTTCAAAAAAAACTAGCAGGATGGAAAGATAATTTTTTTTCTCTAACTAGTAATTTTTCCTTCATTAAAAGCACTATGCAAAGTCTCCAAGTATACTTGATGTCCTTATTCAAAATGCCAAGAATAATTTAGGATAAGATTGATAAAATTCATATAATATTTATTTGGGTAGGAACAAAGGAAAAGAATACATTTTTGCTTGTTTCTTGGGACTAGCATGGAGATTCATCACTAGTATGACTTATTAATCGATAATTATTTAGGCTAATTATTTAGAATCTATGGAGGCATTTATTTTCTTGTAATATGAGAAATTTCTTACAGGAGTTTATTTCTAAAATTTCTTGACTTCCGACAAAGAGACTATCATTAAAGGAAGCCAATGGAAAATAGGTAATGGATAACAAGTTAATTTTTGGGAATATATCTAGTTATTAGATACACCACTCATCTCTATATAACCTTGGGCTCAATTTCAATTTTAGATTCAGAGTGTTCATGGGAGAAAATTCCATGAATATTTTGAAATCAATGAGGGTGTTAAAAGTGAGAAATCATTAAACAATAACAAGATCCCTATAGAGTCCAAGGAGATTATAGAGGATCTAATAGATTTGATAAATTCTTATCATATTCCATAGTTAGTAAAATAATATGAATTCATATGTAAATATTATTTTGGAGGATATTATAGTGTCAATTCAAGTTACAAGTTGATTTCTCAAGCCTCCATAGAATAACTCCCATGGATAATGATTTGGGATAAGAATGTTATCCCTAAAATGAATCTATTTTATGAATTTATATGAAAAATAATATTCTAATGATTGATAATATTAGTAAAAGAGGTATGGTTTTGATAAATATATGCTCTCTTTACAATATTGATAGTGAGTTGATAGCCCATATGTTAAATTATTATCCATTCTTATTTCAATTTTGGATCTTATTTATGGGTTTTTTTAATACATTAGGATCATCTGAAGTCAATGTTGGAATTGTGGTTGGATTGGACCCCTCCATTTCATAATGATATTCTTTACAAAAATGACATTGTTTTCTTCTTGATATATGTTAGGGTTTATGAAAGGATAAGAACAACATGATTTTTAGAGGTAAGGAAGGACCAAGCAAAATAGTAGCTAATAAGATTCAGGTCCAAATAATAGAAAACTTAAGATCTATGGCAACAATCAAACCCAAAAAAATGAATGAAGAGGAAAAAATCATTACTATAAACTGGTAGATTGAAGTGTAAAGTGGGAATATAAAGGATACCAAAGTTGAAGCCAAAAAATTGGTCAAATGGAGGGACCTTTCTCTAAAATTGGTAAAACTTAGTTTTGAAGGATCTTCCAAAGAAAACCCAGGAAATTTACGTGGAGGTAGAATTTAAAGGGATGATAAAGTAAATTTTATAGCTACATATGTGGGTGGTATAGGCACTCAAACTAACCATTGGTTAGAAGCCTTAGTATCCTTATGGAGACTGAGAGTGGATAAAGAGATAATGATAGATAGTATCATTATTAAAGGTGATTCACCTAACATAATAATTTTTTTTTCTAAGAATAATGTGGCTAGTTTTATAATAAAACATATAATTTAAGAATATTACATGTTAATTGAGTCATTTTATGAAGTTGTCATTCAACATGTGTACAAAGAGGGGAATAATACAATTGATTAGTTTGAAAATGAAGGGGTGGTGTTATAAGCCATTAGGATGTGGACGTTTAAGGAATATTTATCTTCTTCAATATGTCAAGGAATTGACATGGAAGAATCCTCAGGTAAATGGATAGATGGGTTGATTTAACTAATCATTTATATTTACTTTTTATAATGTCACTTTTCATTATTAATGCAATCATGAAATGTGCATGTAGAAGGGTGTGGTTCATTATTACTAATTTGAATAAGAGGTCTCACTTGTTTGAGTTAATTGTGTGGGTTAAAGTGGCTCATTTTATTGATGTATATAAAAAGGAATTAGGTAAATTAAGAAATCATTTATAGTCAAAGCTAACATATCCCAATTATATTACAATGGTGAGAGGCAAACTAATAAGGATTGATATGATTATAGATTATCATCTGAAGGAAAATGGTGAACTGTGGGATCTTTTATGGGTTGGGGGCATGGTATATTTCATGTAAAGAGTGGAAGGGTATGAAAAACATATATCATAGGAGTTTTTATAGAAATGAAATAATAAAGAGGTGGTTTTTAATGGAGTCTTTGTGTAGATAATAGAGGAGTTAATTACTTAGTTGACCAGACTTAGAATGAAGTTTACAATTTTTTCAAGATGGGAAGAAATTTCAAGGAATAAAAACACAAGTTTATATAATAAGGAGAAGTGTTATACCCATTTCATAATGTTTTTGTCTAGGATAGATTACCATCGATGTATGATGAAATCACAAAAAAGTTCATTCTCTATGTTACTCTCGAAGCCAGGTAGAATGTTGTCTATTGGTCTCATTTGATCTTTTTAAATTATTTCAAACATCAAATACCTTTGATTTTTCCATTTTACATTCTAATTTCATGTGAGAGCTCAATTTATGATGTAAAACATGGTAATAAAAGTGATCCCCTACACCATGCTATCATTTTAATGATATGGAAATACTTTAAAGGAATGACAAAGTTATTATTTACTTCCCAATCCCACAAAATTATAAAAATAAGAAAGGAATTACTTATCATAAAGTAGATAAGGGTAATTTCTCTAATATTTATCCTAATCAATGTAAATTTTTGAGTAAAGAGGATAAATAAATTCCTTGGTCCAATAAATATATGCAGATACTCTGGAGTGGATCCAAGTCAAAAGATTTAAAATCAAAGTAAGGGGTGAGCATAATTAAAGGTGGTTATTCTAAGGACAACCCTATAGTCATGTAAGAGGATAAGTAGCAAGAGACCTTTGGGGGCCTAATTATGTTGAACTCTTAAAATTGGAAAAGTATAGGGGAAGGTTACAACCCAAAAATATGGTAGAGATGGATGACCTCAATTCCAAGAAGAAACACGTTATATCTAGAAAGAGGAGCCTAAATGTAGAATTTGACAAATTTGTCAGTTATCTTATAGTTTATAGTAAAATTGATAGTATTGATTATTAATTAGGTCTCCATAAGGAGATGATTAAATGTTTCATGTGAGAACTAACCACCCAAAATGATCAAACAAAAGCCTTGAATGATATGGTATTCAAAGTAAATGGTAGGGAAGCAAATAAGAAGATAGATAATCAGATGGATAATTTGAGGGATAAAATATCCAACCTATAATGTGAGAATGTTGAGTTAAAAGAGAGGGTGAGTATATTGGTGGAGATCATAAAGGCATAGAGGAAGGATAGTATTACCAACTTAGAGACCCTAAGAACTATTTTAGGTAGTATACAAAAAAGAGTCAATTTTTCAACTAGTAAAGTTTTAAAAAGTAGTGAATGTGATAGTGAAATAGGTTTAACTCCTTAGTCAAACAAATAGATGGATATGGACCTAAAAAGGAGCATTTATTGTTAGGAGGAAGCCTTGAGTGGATGTAATTACTAGTTATTTTTTGGGGTATTTTTTGGTTGATCCTATATTTTAACCATTTTTAACATACCTTCTTGTTTATTTTGGCATGGTTGCCCTGATCTACATGTTTTTTGTATAGGATTGGGTCCTTATTTCAAAAAACCCTATCTTTACCCTTAATAAAAAAAGAGATATTGGTAAAATATTGTAAGGTTTTGATTCAATTATCTAACTGTAAACCCCCAAGTAGAGTTTATATTATATTTTTAAAGGAAAACTAGGTAAAAATACAATTCAAGAGGTTGGTGTCATATTTACCCTTAGATGAGTAGTCCTAAAAATTATGTGAAGTTTTAATTCTTATTTTTAGAAAATAAAAAACCTAATGTGTGAGGCTTATTTGCATAATCTTGTGACACCTTCCTACTATAATTATGATTTTAATCTATTTTTAAGTGGTGTGATAACTAGTAAATTTATGTCCTATCTCCATATTGAATAATTGAGAGGGAGGTAACATATTTTATACATGACCAAGAATAAGAAATATACTCTCTATATAAGAGTTAAACATTCAAGACCTAGTGATTTAAGATCTTCTAACTTTTCTAAAGAATGAGAAAATTAAGGCCAGAGCTTTAAGAATCAAACAAGAATTTTTGGAAATATTTTATATGTTTTTGGTTTATGGTAATTATTGTATGCACAAATAATTAAAACTTGGCATAGGCTATATGAATGATAAACTAGTCTAAAATAGTGATTACATCTAGCTAATGCACTAAAAACAAGAACAAACAAAATAAGTAATTGACTAAGACAAGAAATATTAATTAAATGAAAAATAAGGTTAGAATTTAACATGTGGTTGTTGCATTGGAAATATGATAATGAAACAAGGATTTGTAAGTAACTTTGTAGCTTTGTGTCAAATATAACTTTCAAACTCTAACGATAAATTTGGCACTTCTTCAAATGCGTATAGGGTAGATTCAATAAATTTCCAAATCTAAATACCTGCTAAGTCTAAATATGTCCTTAGCTACTAAATTTTTACATTATTCCATATATATGTATATTTATGTGTGTGTGTGTGTGTGTGTGTGTGTGTGTGTGTGTGTGTGTGTGTGTGTTTGTGTGTGTGTGTGCGTGTCTATATATATATATATATATATATGTATATGTATATATATATGTATATATATATGTATATATATATGTATATATATATATATACACATACATACATACATATATACATACATACATATACATATGTGTGTATGCATGCATGCATATATGTATAATGTAATTTTAGATGTGTACTATTGTTTGATCATAGTAAATACACACACACACACACACGTGTGTGTGTGTGTGTGTGTGTGTGTGTGCGGGCGTGCATGCATGCGTACACATGTATACATGCATGCATGCATGTATGTATATAATTTTAGATGTTTTGTACTATTGTTTGATCATAGTACATAAAAATTAGGTAGAGTGTGTTGAATTATCCTCTTTTCACTCTCTGACCTAACCATTGACAATAGAAACAATACATGTTTATGAAAATTTAACTGACTTTGTATACCCCTTGAGGAGTTACAGTAATGTATCATGTATTCTTGGAATTTAAATTCAATGTAGTTCTATTTTATATGTGAGTGAAATTTCTAGTGAGGGCTTCCCCTCCTCTCCCTAGTGAAGTGTAATGAAACTACATGAACATTATCTTAAACCCTCTTTTAGTACAAGTTGATTATGTCACAAGGATTTCATATGGTTTAAGTATCAAGGTGTAATATTTTTCACAAGTGTATCAATTTTTTTATCAATGTGGATTAAACATTAATAATGGAGGACCCCTTTATGCTAGTTAGACACTTAACTGGCTTGATTTTTATCACTTAACAAAATGATTAGGAATTATTTGTATATATTAGGATAAATAGGATAAGACATGCAAAGGTTGACAATGTAAATTTGTAATAATATAAATTAATAGCATGAGAAATTAATATAAGGTAGGCAGGAACCCAAAAAAAACATTGGACAAATTGGGTATGCCACCGAATCTGACTAAAGGGAAATATATGCTTAGAAAAAAAGATAACTATTTAAAAAGTGTATAATTAATAATTTAAGCCTAACAATATACAAAATTAATATGATGTTGAAGATAAATAGAGGACATAAATTTAAGATAGAATTTAGTGTTGTCTATAAATACTCTAAAAATATCCAAATATACACAAGTACACTAAGTGTGAAAAAGTGGGGAAATGATGATGGAAAAGGGTACTAAAATTAGGTGTCTACATAATGCCCCTATTTTGATGTGTGTATGTGATTTCAATGAGTGTTTGCATAAAATTTAAAATAATAATACATTGAATACCATGACTCAACTGACCTAGGGAAGGATTGATGATCTGATTGATTTTTTAGAGGGACTCCACTTGCATATGATGTCATGTCTTGAAAAAATATATATTACATGTAAGCAATGGTCAATTTAAAATAAGTAGTCAATGTCATATCATGTCATAGTAAATATAAAAATGGAAATAATTTTTTAAAATTAAAATATGAGTAGATAAAAAATACATCTAAATTATTCAAACCATGTTTCCATATCTAATATAAATAATATATATTTTCATGCTCTTCTAATGCCTAACCATGGTTAAAACTTTCAAATTAAATGTTGACAATTCAATTCCACCTGATATTACTCAAACTTAAAAAATATTGGAAATATATACATATATGACTCCTTTTAATGTGATTTATTTTAAAATGTGTTCTTATAATCACTCATCTAAAAAAAAATCCACCATGTGTCACTAAAAATTATAGATGAGTCTTGGTAAAAAAAACCTTGAAAAATTATGCAAATGCATGTATATGATCCTCATTAAATATCATCATGTAAATCTCAATATCAAGATATACAAAATAATATGTCCAATAGAAACTATATATAATATATAATATCATGTAAAGCTTAGTAAGTGTGTGCATCCTCATATGAGGATGAGATTACATGTGGTAAATAATATGTCCTTATATAGACAAGTGATGGGGATTGAAGTAATGCCCCAATGAATGATCTATATGTGAAATATATAAATATATTAATAAAATAAATGATATATTCAAGGTTATAATTACCCAATTTAAAATAAATATATTGACAAATAACATGCCACCAATGTCATAAATGTGCCCATAGGAAGGCTAGAGAATTAAGTAATGAATCACACACATAGTGGTAGTATGTCTTAGTAGAAACATAATAAAGACATGAAAATGTAGTATTAAATTATAGTAAATTTAAAATAGTAATTTTCATGATATGGATCATGGCACTAAACATAGTATATCTGAATAATTTCACATAATTATGCAAGTACATCTAGGAAATCATCACACAAGAATATATGACACATATGACATGACAAAACAACATGACATGACATAATAATTATACGATCCTATAAGGACAAGGAATATAAAATACATAAAAAAAAATAACATATTAAAATATGCATAAATATAGGCATGTAATAAATCAAGTAATAATAATCACACATCTAATGTAACAATGTAACAATCATAAGTAACTGTGTAATGTAGATATCCATGTAACATGGAAGATATAGGTACTATCAAAATATGATATAATAAATGCAAGTAACTCTATATAATAAATTTAAAGTAATAAATATATCATTTTAATATCTTCTTAAATAATATTCTCCTAATGTAAGGCAAACTGCCAATGTGAGAATTCCCCCATGGTGTGGGTATGAAATTAGCCGCATAGCATCTAAAAGTCCCAAATCATATGAAACTTGTATATACTAAATTTTACCTACTCAAATAATACCATGAGAATCATGTGTGTAAAATTTGTATTAAAAACCTATAGCATTGGCAAATAGTCATGTTTTAGATTAAGGTAAAAGCAGGTTTTGAAGGGGCCCTAAAACCTTGAAACAAAGTTAGAAAGATACATCAAAAAATGCCCAATAGGAAAAACAAACCTAAAGCCTACTACAGAACAGTATCAAAACCAGGTTTTATAGGGACCTAAAACCACCAATCTAGACCATAAGAAGAAAGACCCCAGGTTTTACAGAGACCTAGAAACTCAAATAAGTTTTAAAATCTAAGAACCAGATATCAGAACTAGTTATAACATCCAACAAAAGGGACCAAAACAATATGAACAAAAAGACCCTAGTCTTCTAATTCCAGGATCATCTTCACCACCTCCTTTCCAATCATTGTAGTATCCTGTATAGATATTGCAGCTGAAGTGGCAACATCTTGCATAGCTTTCTTCCTAGAACTCTATCTGGTCCTCTTACTTGGCCCCTCCAAGGATTTTATTTCCTCACTAGCTTGTTTTCCAAGGTTGGCTGTAGCAGCACATATGCTAGAAGTAACCTCCTCCATCTTCATTCTACTTTCCTTGATGAGCCTTCTGAGATTATTCTCATAATCTTTAAGTTTGATAGGAATATCTCTCATCTGCATTTCCAGATTATTGATTTTATTCTGATCAGCTTCCTGATTATATTCCATTATTTCCATTCTCTTCTTTAGCTCCATTATTTCCTTATACATCCACGAATCAACTTGAAGAATGGCATCAACTTTGCATTTGGCCAATCTCATGAAGGGAAGCCTACTGTCCTTCTGCCAAATGTCACTAATATCTTTAGTATTCTCTTGTGGAGTGAATTCATCCTTTTTAGTTTGATCCTCCATTGTTTTCTATTCTTTGGTATTAACAAGGTTTTCATTCTAGACAGGATAATCCTTTTCTTGTTCTCTAATCTCCATACCATGATTATTTATGTAAATAGTCATGTTATTTATCAAATGATAAAGATAAATAAAAGAAAAAAAAAATGATCGTGATATTTTTTAAACACTTTTTCATTTTATACTATTTCAACAAGAAATAGTTAAATAATGTAAAATAAATTACAAGGGGCACACAAAATAATAATAAATAAAAATAAATGGATAAAAATATAAGTTAAAGGGTAAAATCAAGAGAAGGAAAAAATTAGGTAGGCCAAATAGAAAAATACAAGAAGAAAAGTAATATTCCAAAGAACCTATAACTTCCCTAAGAACTCAATGCATATTAAGAAATAGCATCTTGATTAAGTGGTCCATGAAAATGTTTATAATTATATAAATAATCAAGGATCAAGGGATAATGAAATATATCGAGTAAAAAAACACTAAGTGTCAGAAGAATGTCAAGGTAAATAAAGTCAAGTGCCAAGATATAAAATATAGAATGAATATAAGGAATGAAATCACCTCAAGGGAAGAAGGCAAATAAAATACATTAAACATAAAAAAAATAAGCTATGTATATTAAAAAACTATAATAAAAAATGATATGTCAATAAATCAAAAAATATAGGTTAGAATTTCTAACCAATGATCTCATCTATAAGGTGAAATATTTGACTAAGGGAGTCTAATCCATCTCTAAATAATTTCAAAAATAATAATGAGATGTTTTATAATTAAAATAATCATACAAAAAATATATATGGTTATGTTGATATTGAGGTTCCACTTGAACCTATTGAAACTCATGTGTATGAATATGTCATGGTGAAACTATAATCAACATAGGTTCTTGGATATGATCCACTATATGATCTTGTAAATAAGTACTTGATTGTTGATGATTAGATATTACAATTCTCTAAATAAAAATTGTATGAATATTAACTCTAGGAGGTTATTCCATAGATACAAATTTAGTATGAACAACAATGGTAGGTGGTGAAACTATAGTAGATACCACCTAACATTGAATAATTATCTCTTTAAAATCACTTTTGGTGACCACACATGTGGTTTATGAAATGTGATAAGTACCTCACATTTTTTCATGAATGATATGTAATTCATCATTATGCAAAAAATTGATAAAATTATGTAACCTATGTGGAAGGTATCACTCTCATATAAATAATTCTTGGACTAAGTAATAACTTATATACATTAATATCTAAAACTATATAAAACCAAAATAATAGCATCCAATTACATATTTCCATTGGTAAAGTAATACCACCAAGGGGTTTATGGTAATTTTGTCATAGATCTTGAGTATCATAGTTCTATAAAGTAAATCTCAATTTATGTAGCCTCAAATACCTAGGAATGACATTGTAAAGAGTTTTTATAGAACCATTGTCAATCATAATGTTATATGTGATCAAAGGATGTTAAACAAAAAAACCATGTATGTAAAGAGGACCACTATTTTATTCATCATGTGGTATCACATGATAATAAAATATAACATAAGATTATTATTGTCAAGAGATATAAACCATGCCAAAAAAATTATCAATATCATACTCATGTGGAATAGGTGCATCGATGTTTTCATGTGAACATTGCATTTCTTCTTAGTGTCATGTTTTAGAATTTGATTATTTCAAATTTTAAAACATTTATTAAGAATTTTGAAAAATTCATTTAATTTATAAGTATGGAATATAAATTTTATAATATTACTATTGATTATATCTTGAATCTTATGTCATAGTTTATAACACTAACTAGTAGAATGTCTAAGATATTTATGGTAGTGACAATATATATTGGAATCATATCTTATAAGCATAGGTTGAGAATCATCCAATTGATATGGATTAGGTAGAGTAATAAAATTGAATTCAAGAAATCATTCAATCACTTTTTGAGGTAAATCAAGTAAGATAGTGAATTTTTAAGTATTCTTAGAAGGTGGAAGGACTTACCTATCAAGGCATTATGAAATTGTGTTTACATTTTTTATCCATTCTTAACTTTAAAGGTAGGCACATCATTATTATTAACTTTGAATGCTAATTTTCCAAGATATTTGGAGGTAGTATATCTATAGGTAAATTCACCTTTAAAATTTTAATTTCAATGTTTTGAATTTCATCAAAAGATTTATAAGTTGTAAACATGACTTTTTCTTCAAATGTTTTTAATATATAAGGTAGATAAAACAAGTGGCTGAACTCTTACAAAACAAAAAAAATAAACCCCAAAGGCATCAACACAAAATAGCCTTGAAACAATTGTAGCATAGCTCACTTAACCAACATAAATAGCAAAGACAACATAACCAGACTAAAGATAGTATATATGAAGAAGTAGATAATAAACAACATAAAAGAAACTAGAACTAAGGAGAAAGATTATTCGATCTTTTAGCTAGAGATTAAATAAATTCATCCAACTTTTTGAAATTCTCATCTTTGTCTTCCATAGCTATAGTTTGAAGATATTAAAACATAGAAAGATTAAGTAACATAATACACCTGAGCATAGTGTAAATTGAGTGTTCCAGCTTCTTCACATGACCCCTCAGGGTAGAAATGTCATTCTTGTAATCAAAACCTTCCTCCATCTCATCAATAGATTCCTCTACAAACATCCTTCCCCTTTCATCAAAATTATCCTCAAAATCACTAATAATACCACCAAAAACATCAGTCTATTTGTTCCCATTCTTACCCTTTGCATCTTTGGAAATCTCCTAGACTTCAAGAACCTTGGCATCATCCCCCTGGGTGGATTATTTAGAAGTAATCTCCAAATAATCAATAAGTTTATCTTTTGATGTAGGTTTTCTAACAATCCTCCTTAATCTCTTAACCCTAGAGGACAATCCCTCCTTATCCTTGGTAGACAAATTAGTTTTACTACTAGGTCCCACAGGAGAACTATTAATATTTTTAGGGGCCCCCACAACATCCCATGTAGTTTCCTCTTCCACCTCCCTAATTTTCCTCTTCTTTCTCTTCACACTACTTTTAGAGATCGAAGTGTGGGTAGTGATCACCATGGTAGTATCCTCATTAGACAGAGTTAATGAAACAACTTTCATCTTATGAGAAGTAGGGGAAGGGCAAGGCTCTTCAGATATGATAGTATCATTAGGGTTGGTAGAAATTTCACCCCTATGAGACTGGATAAGCTTATGCAGATCTAGAGTAAGGTGGAAATTATATAATAAGAGAATAAGACTTTGGTGTAAGGGAATGGGTTTCTTGGAGGGTTTATTAATGAACTTAGCTTTAACCCTAAAAACTAAATGCTCAAATAAAGATAGTAGATAGAATAGGAAGTTAATATGAGAATTATATCTAAAATGATTCAATAAAGGAAGGTGATAATTATAGAACCTAGTAAACTACCCCTCTAGAGTGAAGTATTTCATGAGGACGAAACACATTTCATCCCATGGCTCTGGTAGCTTAGACCATTTGAATCTTCTCTAGTAAGGAACCATTTCTTCACCTTCCCCAAGGAATAATTTCTAGATATAATGGTCCACCACTTTCACTTTCCTTTGCAAATTAGTCCCCTTAGTCGATAGGCTAGTCACCATAGAAATAACTTTCTCAAAAACCTCAAACCCAATTCTCCCAATAGTGACTCTGTAGTTTTGCCACTACCGAGTTAATTACTCAGATAGATTTTCATCATAGCCATTAAAATATTCTACAAAGGGACGAAAATTCCTTCCTTATAGTAGTGTCAAACCACAACATTATCCTTAAACTCACAATAGGTAATTGGCTCCATTCAAATCCTATCTCCTCCCATTATATCCTTCCAAACAAATATATAGAATCCCCAAAACTAGAAGTTCATAGAGTTATTTTGAAAGGTTTGATTAATAGTTTGACAAGGAATTATGATAAGAAGTCTGCATGTATTATCTTTAATGAGAGCCACCTTTTGAAGGACCAATTTAAGCCTACACTTCCCATGCTCAAAAATTATTATAATTAATTCTTTATAATTAGCAGATAAGCAACTTGCCTTAACACAACTGAGTAATAAAGCAGAGATGACATTGAGCAATCGAAGTATAAGAAACACGCACTTTGAGATACATGTCAACATCTTCCAGCAAAACTAATAAAATAAACTATATTTCCTAAGATAATGAGTCATTATTTTAATGTCATTTCCTTTTAAATTAAATCCCTTATGTTTAAAAGGATGTTATTAATTTGGCACAAACAATGCTAATTTGAAAATTATTGGCTAAGGTTTGTAAGAGCATCCACAACCCTGTTGCCCTCTCTCTATATATATAAGAGATATCAACTCTGGGGATCCTCTAGAAAATGATCTGTATATCCATGATAATGTCTTCCATTTTCTAGCCACAAGTCAAAATGTTAGTAACAACATCAATAACAAGTTTGGAATCCCCTTGAATATGCAATTGCCTAATATCAAGTGAAATTGCCAATTTCACCCCCATAGAAGAGCAAAGGCTTAAACATAATTATTGCTTTAAAATCTTATCCCACTAGCATAGATATCAAAGATCCACCCTTTTTCATCCCTGATAATCCCACCACCACTAGCCTTACCATCTACCTTAGATGCCCCATCAAAATTTAGTTTGAGCCAATAAGGCTTCAAGGGAATCCATATAGTATTTAATCTCTACAACTATCTGGAATTATTATGAGCTAGGATTTGGTTTAGAATTAACCAATTAGTTGTAATTTTCTCCTCTTCTTGAGAAAGAGGTTTTTCTATAGTTTTGATGTGAGAATTGGTCATTCTTTCCATGAGGCACTTAGAAAAGGAATGAAGAACTTGAGAAGCATCCCTAGCAACATCCCTAAAAATTTTGTTATTACATTCTTTCCATAAAGTCCAACCAAGATAGGGTAGAGTTTGGTTCCAAAGCTCAACAAGCCATGGATGAGAGAAGATAGGACACCGGTTGGTAATGACTTCCCTAATATCAAAATTACAAACCCATTAAATGCCAAAATTCCTTAAAATAATATTCTAAATTTTCTATAGAAAAACCATAGTGGAGAATTAAATGAGAGATAGTTTCCTCCTTCTCAAAGCATAAAAAACACCTATTGACCAAGGTGAATTCCCTCCTCTGTAAGTTATCTTGAATTAGGATTTTGTTATGAACAAAAACCCACCAAAATAGATTAATTTAGGAATAAGTTTATGATTCCAAACATTCCCCTAAATCTCTTTCTTATGCACATCAGGGATCAATAGGTGGTAAGTAGACTTAATAAAAAAATTGACCTTTCTTATCTCACCACCAATATAGCTCATCTTCCCTAGGAAAAAGAGGAATTATGACCCCTAGCATCAAATTTTGGATAAACCACATTAAAAGAGAGAGATCAAGGTGATGGGTATAGTAATCCAAGATATTTTTCCAACTCTTAATACCATTATTATTGTGAATATAATGACAAACTTTATCCCCAAAAAACTATGTAACAATGCCAACAATACCTCCATAATCACCTTGAGTAACTAGGTCCTTATCATTCAACCAAATGTCTTCCTAGAAGTTAATAAAATTACCATTCCCCAGTTTCCAACTAAGCCCATGCTTGAGAAGACTTCTAAACTTCAACATTTTATTCTAGATAATAGATACTTAGGGAAGCCCTTCCTGATGGAGAAATCTAAAGTGGTTAGTTCCATGAAGATACTTGGTTTGTATAATGTCCCCCCACTCTTTTAGGTTGTGGATCAAATTCTAGTTTATTTTGGAAAGGAGGGATTTTTTCATATTCCTAATAGATCTAATCTTAAGACCTCCATGAGATTTGGGAATACAAACTTTATCCCAACTAACTAAAGACATTCTTTGTTTTTCTTCCACCCTAATCCATATGAATTTTCTTTGAATCTACTCCAATTTGTTAGCAATAAACCTAGGCATTTTAAAAAGAGATAGGAAATAAGTAGGAATACCTTGCAAAGAAGCACATAGAAGCTTAAGCTTACTATCACTATTGAGTAACTTCCCCTTCCAACAAACCAAATTCTTCTAAGTTCTTTCCAAAATTCCATTCTAAAATCCTTGAGACACCTCTTTGACCATAAAGGGGAGGCCAAGGTAAATGGTAGGAAGATCAGCTTTAGCACAACCAATAATATTTATGATTATTCACTGGAGATTAGCTAAAGTATTAAAAAAATACACATTTCTCTTTTGAAAGTTTAGTTTTTGACTAGAGGATTTTTCATAGTAATTTAAAATATTCTTCCAACTACGAGCTTTGACCATAGAAGAGATACCAAAGAAAATGGTATCATCCACAAAATGTTGCACATACATAAAAGGAAGGGAAGAAGTAGGTTTAATACCCAAAAATTAATTATAGGTAATCTTAAAGTGAACATATCTCCTAAGGGCCCCAACCATCATGATAACAAATTATGGTGAAATAGGATCCCCCTATCTAATCCCTCTCAAGGAAGAGAAAACCCCCCTAGGGATGCCATTGACTAGAACAAAGAATTTAGTAGTGGAAATAGCCTCCCTAATAAGAAGGGATATTTTATCATTAAAACCAAACTTTTTATTGAATTCAAATAGGAATTTCCATGAAACTCTATCATAGGCCTTAGAGATATCTAACTTTATTACCATGCTAGGGATTCTGCTCTTATCCATAGAGTGGATAGTTTCATGAGTGGAGATCACAACATCAAGAATTTATCGACTATGTATAAAGCCTTTCTTAGAAGGGGAAATAATTTTATCCAAAAAAGGCTAAAACCTCAAGATAATAAAATTAGTGCATAGCTTATAGATGGTATTACACAAGCTAATGGGTCTGAAATTAGAGAGATGTATAGGCTTTGGATTTCTAGGGATAAGAAAAATAAAAGTATTGTTAATCTACTTTAAAAGTTTACCAGTTTTGAAAAAATCCCTCACACCAGTAGTGACATTAGCACCCATAATATCCCAATATTCTTGAAAGAAGATTGGAGGAAAACCATTAGGGCCAGGGGCTTTGAAAGGGCCCATAGAAAATAAGATAACATAAACCTCCTCCTTAGAAATAGGTTTTAGCATTTCAAATTTGTCTTCTTTTGTAATCAAATAGGGGATATTATCAATAAACTAGTCCATAATCCTTCTATTATCAACATTATTAGCTTGCTCTCATAGCAAATTCTAAAAATATAACATAGCTTGGTCCAATCTCATTGTCCTCAGTGATAGTATTACCATTTTACAGACATAATTTAGAGATAGAATTAGCCTTCCTATGTTTCATAGTTGGAAGATGAAAAAAGGTAGTATTCTTATCACCTTATTTGATCCACTAAACCCTGGACTTCTATTTTTATAAAATCTCTTCTTTAATCATAAGATTCTTCTAGTCAAAAATTAGATCACATTCCTCTTGTATAATATCATCAGTAACATCTCCTTGAGCCATAAGCTACTAAAGATCAGCTAATCTTCTAGAGATAGTTTTTTTTCTAGCTAAACACATTACCAAAGCTATATTTGTTCCACCCATGAACTTCCTATTTAATGTGAAGGAGATTCTTGACCAACCTAAACATAGGGGTACCCAAAATGGGAGTTTTCCACCATTGAGCCACAGAGTTTCTAAAATCTTTATGTTTAATCCACATAGCTTCAAATCTAAAAGGGAAAGGACCACATTTACACTATTGCTTCCAACTAAAGAGAATAGGACTATGATCAAACATGGTTCTAGAAAGAGCCTTTAAACTCATATATGATGATTATCCCAATTCCTAGAAATAAGAGCTCTATCAAATTTAAATTGAATCATTTGATCTCCTCTTCTTCTATTAGACTAGGTGAAATTTTGATTCTACAGCTCGATATCCAACAACCTAAAGGAATTGATAAATTCCACAAAGCCAAACATGTTATCAGTATAATCAATAATACCCCTAGATTTCTTGGAAGGATATAAGGGAGTATTAAAATCCCCAGCCAACATCCAATGAGAATGAGGGGAAGTGGAAAGAGTATTACATAAGTCCATCCACAACATATTCCTTAGGGCTCTAGTGTTTGGAGCATAAATATTGATTAAGGACCAATTTAAAGAAGATAGAGAGAAGTTAACAGCTAGAAAGTGCTTGCTAGAAACAATAAGTGAGCCCTAGATTGTAACATCATTCCACATAGTGACAATCCCTCTAGAGGCTCCCATAGTTGGGCTAATTTAGAAAGAAGCCTTGGGCCATATATAATCAACTAGCCTCTTAAAGCTCTCTTCATTCATCTTAACTTCTTGAAGTAACAAAATATCTAATTTATTATCTAAAATATAGTTTTTCACTTCAAACTATTTAGTGGGACTATTAAATCCCCTCAAGTTCCAAGACAGAATTCTCATTTGGAAGGTTTATGAGATTGGATCTCCAGTGTTTTTTGCTTACCACTGGTAATTTCCTTGGCAATATTTCTTGCCTTATTCTTCTAAGAATTGGTCTTCTTTGTTTAGAGTTTGTTCCAACATCCACAGACTTTTAAACCCTTCAAATTTTTTTCTTAGGGGTAATCCAATCCTCATGGTCATTACCACTACCACTCAAATTGATTTCAGTGGTCAATGAATGAATAACTACTTGATCAATAAGAAAATCCTCCTCTATGAATTTAATCATGGTTATAGGAGAGGAATTTTGCTTAGGGGATGTTTGGGAGGTAACAACCCTAGAATTAAAACTTAAATCTAGGAGCTAGGCCCTCTATCCAATGGAAGCTAGGGCATCATTTCCTTTAACAGTATCCTCTGTCGATTGGGAATGAATCTCATCCTCTTCAATCTGAGTATCTACTAAACAAGGTGATGGTAGTTATCTATATCAGGATTTTGATAACCTTTTTTCATATCATTCTCAGAGTAATCTTCTATGATATCATTTTCCTCATTTCCCCCCATTCCCAGATCAATAGGGGTGTCATATTTAGGTGAGTTATCTTCAACTTCATCATTAAGGTCAGCATTGCCTCCCATTTGCTTCACCTTATAATGGGTCATTAAATGGCCTTTCTTCTTACAAATCTGATAGAAAGTAGTAGCATTCTCATAGAGAATCAGTTGGTTCCAAATCCCATATTTGGAGTTTAATTTTATAGACATGGGAAGGGTTTGGTGGATCTCCACATTAACACAAAAATGAGAATACACATAATGGGACTTAGTCCAGGTGGTGTTATCTGAAGTCACATACTGACCAAAGGTAATACCAATAGCAAAAAATATCTTTTCATCCCAAAATTCCAAGGGAAACCATAGAAGCCTCACCTAAATGGGGGTAGACCGGTTCAGATCCATGCTAGGATCAAAACCAAGTTTCTAAGAGCATAGATAAAGTGAATGGGTTCTAGAGAATGATGGCCCTCTTACCAGAACAACAAACATATCATCCCTATTCATAAATTTAAATAAAAATAACCCTCTTGCCGTAGTGATGACTGACACACTACCTTTGATCCTCCATCAATTAGCCACCCACTTCCTCACCATCTTAATATAAGTATGAATGGAGAAAAACTTACTGACCAAGGTATGATCCATGACTACCACTATTTCCTCAACCAAGTCATCAAGAATATCTAAAGCCATTCCTTCTACTGATTCCTTTTGGACTAGGACCCCTAATGTACATTTAGGTGAAAGAGACTTCTTCCCAATTAACACCCCTTTCCATCCCTTGAAAGGATCCTCTCCCACCTATTTTTGGGTCCCAGAGGCACTACCCAAGGTAGTAACCTCCATCATCATAGAAAAAGCAAGCAAAACCCCTAAAAAATGCTAGAAAGCCATGGAACCTTGTGAATTGTTGTTAAATCAAAAGGTGAGATTTCTTCAAATGTTATAATTAAATAATTTTAGAAAATAATTTGAATCTGACTATTAACAATTTGATACAACATTTTTGTAAGCATTATTTTGAATATAATCACATAGATAAAAAAATTATTTCTACTTCATTATTTGATTATATAAATTTAAGAAGACATGACCTTTTAACTAATGTTTTTAGAATTACCCTTTATTTAGGATAGTTTATTTTATCCTAAGTTTCTTTTTAATGTGTGATGAATTTTTATTTATGTTAATTATTAATTCACATACATTCAAATTCCATGAGGTGTCACTCACATCTTTATGCTCTTTTAGGATTTGGGAGTTACTTGCATGAGTAACTTGTTCCCCCATATGGCACACACCTCCCTTCACTTTTTAAAGGACTAGGACACAAGTGGCAAACACTTAGGAGGATTGTAAGGTAATAATGATATTCTATGTAACTCTCATTTTCCTCCTCGATCTCTATAAAATATCCCTTCTCATTTTTTACTAACTAATAATCTCATATCTCTCTCTCTATTCTTATTTTGTGCTCGTGATTCAATCTTGTATTTATGGATATTTTAGTTGTAATCCTTATACTAAGATCACTTGGGGTTTTCTTTGATATGTTTGGTTCCCACTTTAAAAATCTTGTCTCATTTATAGTTTGCACTTGAGAGGTAACTTAGTCTTATGAATTTTTTTTTATCACACTTTTATGCTATGTCATTGATGATTATTATTGGGATAGATCCTTCATGGTATTATAGCTAAGGTCATCCTATTGATGCTTTTTTTAAAGAGTGTGAAGATTTTTAAGGATATTTCATAGATTTTTTTCAAGGGATCTAACCCTTGACACTTATTTAAATCCATTTTTATCTCCTTGTGTGAATTTTATTGGTCTCTAACTAATTATTGTAGGTTTTTTCAAAGGCCCAAATTCCTTATTTGACCTATTTTAAAGTCTCTCCTTATCTCTCTCTCTCTCTCTCTCTCTCTCTCTCTCTCTCTCTCACACACACACACACACACACACACACACACACACACACACACACACACACACACACACACACACACACACACACACACACACACACACACACACACACACACACACACACACACACACACACACATTCCTTTTTTTTTTGGCCTTATAGTTTTTTCCTTCAAATTAGAATTTTTAAAAAGTAATCTATCACTAATATTTTGTTAGTTTTTTATGAGCATTAAAATTTTTAATATATTTATTTTATTTATATAAATATTCTATTTATTCCTCATTAAAATAAATTAATTTCTCCTTACTTGTCTTATTAAAAATTTTAGACTAACTTCTACTCAATGGATCTTGGCTAGATTTTTTTTATTGAGTTATATGAAGGTATAATAGTTACTCCTTTCTAAAAAACTACTTTGTAACTCTCTACGGTGGCCCCTTCCTTTTCATAGGTTACAAACCTTCTCCTAGTTTTTTTTACTCTCCTTGGAATTGTTTGGTATCATATCATTCTCCCCATCCTTTTTTCAACACCTTTTTTTTGAAAATTACATTATCTATATTCACATTCATTTGACTTTAGATTTTCTACTCCTTTTTTAATTTTTTGAGCATTTTCTTGTCTATAAAATTTCTTGATATGTATCTTTTTTGTCTTGTCTATTTTTTTGGGGTTACAACACTTAATAAATATCATGCGGTCTACCCTTTAAAGTGTCTCATTTTCTATGTGAGCCATTTCTCTTTTTGGTGTCTTAGCTTTTTTTTTTGGCTAGATTTTTTGGTAACTGCTTAGTAATATAACATGGATTTTTGTGTGAGTTTGTTTTTTCTATTATTCTCATTATTTTTATCTCTTTTTATATTATTTATTATCCTTCTCTACCTATAATCATTTTTCTAACCCTACATCACCCTCTTGAGTGGAATGTTACTTGTCCACCTCCAACCTTGGCCTCTCCACCTTCTGCATCACTATACAATAGCATCACATTTGATATAAAAACATTTGAGTTTTTTTCATTTACATTGGCTATTTTTTACCTTTACCTCTTCTTGTTATGGCACCCTTGTCATCCTTTCTCTACTATGCCATCATTCACTATCAAGTATGTTCTATTTTCATCAATGTCTCCATATTTTATTTAATGTATGTGTTTTGGTTCTTTGTGTAATATTTTTTAATCAACAATAAAAAAAAATATACAATGCATTAATCCTTATTTTAATTTCCATTTAATCTCAAGTTTTCTATTAAGATCATTCTTGATTTTTTTTTTTAAAAACACAAAACATTTTTAAGAGCAATAAGTGACTCTTTATTATAACTTAGATAAATTAATTCCTAAATCAATATAATTATTTAATTTGTTTATCAAAGGAGGCCCTTTATTTAAGTCTTTATTCATTGGCTTTAAAATTTAATTAGAAAACCTTTTTTTAATAGATATTATCTTTTCTATATCAACTTGACAAGTTTTTTATTGTAATTATTTATCCTTTTGTCCAAATTTGACTTCTAACTTGGTATTTATTTTGCATTTTGTCTTAGTCTTTTCTTTGATTCTCTTGCCCCTTCTCTGTACCTCATTTGTTTAATTTTTTTTTGCCTATTTTATTTCTTGGGATTGGGTGATATTTTGAGGCAAAATGACTCATTTGTTGCCCAAAAACCAATTACCACTTACGGAAATCTCATATGCAATACATATTCACTTTCAAACACTTGGTGCACATAGTAGATAAAACGGACCCCAAAATGAATCCAAAGACTACCTCCACCAAAGTTCAAGAGAAATGACAAGAAAAGAATGTTGAGGCCTTATGATTGATTGGCATGGATATGAACCCTCAATTTCATGTACTCATTGATGGTTATTTTATTACCTCCAATACTTGGTCTAAACTTAAATTTGTGTATGATATTATGAATGAATCTCATAAAATTCAAATTCAAGATCAATTATTTGATTTAAATTAATTTGACTTTAAAACTATGGATTATTTATTTAATAAAGTTCATTTTTTTCATTCTGAATTTTTTTTTTTTTAGGTTTTAAACTTAAAATTTTTAATTTGACTCATATTATCATGAAAAAGTGTTTACTTTGCCCTTGTTAGTAGTTTATTACTAATATTCATTCACAACTAGATTTTCCTACTTTATCTGCTTTGTTGACATTTAAATTTTTTTATATTTTATTACATCAAGAAGGAAAATTTTTGATTTAATTTGGTAGTCTTAAGACTAATGAATATGTTTGTACTTCTAAACACTAACATAATAATGGTAAAGAACATGATAAGTCTAATAATACACATGAAAATAAAAATTTAGAGTGTGATTATTATGATGAAAACACTCATGATGAAGATAAGTTATTTAAAAAGAAATGTGATATCAAAATTGGAATTATTAAGGTAAGATATAATGCTATCACAAGTAACAATAAGACTCAAGTGAAATAAAAGTCTAATACTAGAGCTGATTTTACTTGTACTTTGTTTTCTTATCCTATTGAATGGATTACTGATTCTAGTGCTACTTAACATATGACACTTAATTCTTAGTTTTTTACTTATTTATAATTAGATCCTTCTAAAAATCATTTAAGTCTTGAAAATCATATTTCTTGTAATTTTGAAGCCATAAGAACTGTTAAAATCTCTAATAGTTAATTGCATAATGTCTTATTTGTTCCTAATTTGAATTTGAATATGCTTTCCATACCTCAATTATGCAAATAGGACTATAAAATAGAGTTTATTACTGACACTTTTTATGTTAAATATTCTAAACAATATTTTTTAGTAGCTGTAACCATTTTTTTAGACAATGGTAATTCATTCAAATTTACTAGATTATCTTCCTCATCTTATCATGATTTGCTTGTTTATAATAATGCTAACTTGTGGAATGATATATTACGAGATATCATTTGCCAAAGTATTTTACTTATGAATAAAATAAATATGGTACAAGGTTTGCTTGACATTTCTCTCATTACTTCTACTTGTACTATTTGTATGGCTAGGAAAATTCATCAAGAATTTTTTCCCTAAAAATCACTCTTGGTGTGCTACTAAAAAGATTCATTGAGTTCATGGTGATATTTTAGGCCCTATAAAAATTCCTTTTATAAATGGTGTTAATTATGCTTTAAATTTTGTTGATGATTGTACTAGGTGAGTTTTGTTTTATTTCTTGAAAACTAAAGATCAAGTTTTAGACACTTTTATTGAGTTCATGTCTTTATAGAAAAAAAATCTCATTATTCTTTACACATATTATGCACTGATGATGGTTCTAAATATGTTAATGATTATTTTATTTCATATTTTAAGTAACATGAAATTAAGCATGAGAAAACTATTTCTTACACACTTGAGCAAAATGTTGTTATTGAATGTAAACATAAGACTATCACTAAAATGGCTAGGTGTATGTTACATGCTAAAAATATGCATTATAAATTTTGTGTTGAATCCATGTATTGTGTTTTCTATCTCATTAATAAGACTCAAATTAGAAATATTTTAAATAATACACCTAAAAAAATTGGAGTGGTGGAAAACCTAATTTAAAGCATTTATATGTTTTTGGCCATGATGCATGTATTCATATTCCAATTGAAAATTTTAAGGAGTAAAGGGAATCATTTTATCAGTTATAAATGGTTATTTAAAACTAAGTTTAATTTTGATAATCGAATTGAAAAATATAAATCTAGATTAGTTACTAGAGGTTTTTCTCAAATTGAAAGATTTTACTAGAATGAAACATTCTCTCTTATTACTAAGATGCCCACAATTAAAGTTGTTATAGCTTTATCTACTCATATGAATTGGATTATTTACCAAATAGATGTTAAGAGTGATTTTTTAAATGGTGACTTGATTGAATAAATTTACATGTCTCAACCCACTATTTTTATTAATCAAGGAAATTAACATCTTATATGCAAGTCAAACAGAGCTATTTGTGGTTTAGAACAATCCCCTAAATAATGTTACTCTAAAATCTATCAATTTTTTATATCTCAAGGATTTAATCATATTTATAATGATCCTAATCTTTTTATCAAAAATATTGAAAATGTCATAGTTATCATTGTTTTTTTATGTTGATGACTTAATCATAATTGGTAGTAATAATTAAATGGTTTTTTTACTAAAAATTCTTTAAATAATACCTTTGAATTGACTAATTTTGGTCTCTCACATTACTTTTTATGCATTCAAGTTTGGAAATAAAAGGATAGAATCTCTATTTATCTATCTAGGTTTAATATGTTATATTTCAAACCTATTTCTACTCCTTGTGAACTTCGTCTTAAATTATTTAATGACATCAAAATAAAAACTATTGATCCAACTCTATATAAACAATTAGTTGCTAGCTTGAATTATCTTATTCATACTCATCTTCATATTTCCTTTCATATTGGATTCATTTATCACTTCATGTATAAACATCAATCTACTCATTTTAAAGATGCTAAAATAATTATTCATTATATTAAAGTTAATTTAACTTTTGGCAACGATTATACCTTCAGTAGAATTTTTTTGATAGGTTATTCAAATTTTTATTGGGCTGGTGATCTTATTGATTATAGATCCACAAGTGCTTATTTCTTCTCTTTAGGTTCTAGCACTATTTCATGGAATAGAAAAAAGACAAATTACTATATTTTTAAACTCCATATAAGTTGACTATAAATATTTTAATCATGTTGTAAAGGAGTATATTTGGCTTATAAGTCTTTTTTTAGATTTGGTCCACACATAACATTTGAATACTCAAAATTTTGGTGATAATCAAAGTGCCATTGCCTTAGTAAAAATTTTGGTTTTTCATGAAAGGTTCAAACACATTGAGATTCAACATAAATTTCAATGTGAACTTATTGACTACAATAAAATTATTTTCTCTTTATGTTTACTAAAGAGAAAATGGTTGATATCTTCACTAAGCCACTATGTAAAGACAAGTTTGTTTTCTTTTGTAATAAGTTAGGATTGAAGGAAGTTCTCATCAAGGGGGAGAGTTAGTGATTTTTACTCCCTTCTTGTTTATTTTAAAGCCCCTAAATAAAATTTAAGGGGGAGTGTTAGAATTACCTTTTATTTATGATAATTTATTTTATCTAAGCTTTTTTTTCATGTGTGAGGAATTTTTTATTTATGTGAATATTTAATTCACATTGATTAATATTACATGAGGTGATGCTCACCTCTTTGTGATCCTTTAGGATTTAGGAGTTACTTGCATGATTCACTTGCTCTCCCATATGGAACACACCTTCCTTCAATTTTTAAGTGACTAAGACACAAGTGGCACACACTTAGGAGGCTTATAAGGTAATAATGAGATTCTATGTAACTCACATTTTCCTCCTCTAGATATATAAAAGATCCCTTCATCTCATCTTTTACTCACTAATAATGTCATAAATATCTCTATTCATATATTTGACCTTAATTTAATATGTTAATTGTAGATATTTTTGTTTCAGACCTTCTAATAGGACCACATAGGTTTTTCTTTGATACATTTAGTTTCCCACTTTAAAACTCTTGTCTCATTTATGGTTTATACTTGAGAGGTAAGTTAGTGTTGTGAATTATTATTTTATAACACTTTTATACTATGTCATTGATGATTATTCTTGGGATAAATCCTTCAATTTTTTATATAAAAAATATATAGGAATATGTAAACAAAATCATTAAATTGATTACTAGATCCTACAGGAAGGTTGTAGAACTAATATAAGGAACAATCCTTGATACTTATAATAAAACACTTAATAATAAGTAAATCATCATAATAAAAACAAATAATTATGTCAAATAAGTGATAATGTGTTGCAAGGTGTCACCATTTACACTTTGTAAATTTAAGTTAGGCATTGATAAATTAGGAAGCAAGAGATGAAAAATAAACTCAACAACCAATGGGTTTCATAATGTTTCATTTTTAAGAACTTCATGTTTATGATTCTTATATGTTTGAGATATTTTCATAAGTTATAATTATATAGCTTAAATTTTTCACTGACTAAATGGATCTTAAGATACACCACTAGGTGTATGAATTGAAACATGATTATCATTTCCATGCATTTGTGTAG
This sequence comes from Torreya grandis, assembly GCA_037957365.1. Classification (NCBI taxonomy): domain Eukaryota; kingdom Viridiplantae; phylum Streptophyta; class Pinopsida; order Cupressales; family Taxaceae; genus Torreya; species Torreya grandis. The sequence goes on from JARHVA010005759.1 coordinate 56,922, forward strand.
TAATGAATGCATATATAACATTATAAATGGTAGAAATAGAAGAATTATTGGTATTTTAAATATATTTAATACCAAGAGATAAAACCAAATAAGTAGGTCATATTGTCACATTATTTATTAAATTAATGGTATGAGGAATGATAGAAGCCTTACTATTTCTAATTATAGTAGGATTAACCTGAGCATATGTAGTACTAGGTGGAATCATATAAGAATTATGATAACTAGGAATAGTAGCCTCACCACCCATTGTATATGTGTATATCCTCAAAGAGGTGAAGTATAAACATTCATATGATATGCAAGAGTAGTCTCAAATATAGGTTTATTATCCCTAATTCATTTATATTCTTCTTTTAGTAACTAGATAAATCATAGCATCAATTTCCTTATGGGTAATCTCAAGATAAGTATCAAAATTAATTTCATCCAAATCTTCAAATTTTAAAAAATTAGAATCAATATGATTTTTTATTATTTGAAGAACTTTCATTATTATCTCTATATAATTTTCATCATCACAATAAGAATAATCATCAAGAGACATATTAGGAAAATATAAATAGTAATTGTCACTCAAATATGCATGATCATCTACAATATGAGGCATATTAGGAGTAGTTTTATTTTTTTAAGAACAAGTAGTAAACAAACTCAATATATCACTTCCCCTAGTATGATGTTGTTTTACCTTATTTTTAATTAATTCATCTAAATAAGATATAAATTTCAAATATTTAGATTATCTAAGATATATATAAATAAATCAAATCTAAATGTTACAAGTAGATGTTTAGTTATACTTTACTACTATGGTAGGAACTAGGATTACTTGGATATTTAACTTATTATTGTTTTTTAGGACTGATACTATGTGCAAGTGGTAAAAATATTTAAAAATAGATCTAGAGTCTCCCATCTCTAAAAACCAACTATTAGGCCTTCCTGGATGAATCTTATAGAAAATGGAAAATTGCATCAGATGAGGGCATCAAAATCCTAATACAAATGTCCATGTGACCTATGCCTAAATATTTTACCATGAATTATCGTGTCTAATTGTAAATTATTGTTTTATGCAATACTATAAGTTGTGTGTGAAAATCCCAAAAACATGTCTTATTCACATTGAAACCCTGTATCCACTTTCAACACTATGTTTTTACTTTAAAAATGGGAATAATATGAGTTGATCTAACCCCAACCACCCCTTATTAACTAATTAAGTATTCCCTATGTTTCCAATCTCTAAAGAGGGCTCAAAATTCATGTAGTTATCTCAATTAGGTGTATGTAGGCAATAATGATTATTTATTATAATTAAAATTGTGATCTATCTTTCAAAACTTGAAAATGGAAAACTTGACTTGGCTTAAGTGCTTTAGACTTATATGGGACTTACTTCTTATGACTAGTTTCTAAATTTAGAGATCTATGGTAGTACTTCCCAATATGCAACTGATATATAAATGTTTGCTTGATACTTACTAGATGAGTGTTATATATGAAATAGGAATAGACATAATGTGTATAAATAAATGAATATTTTGGTAAATTATATGTATAACAACATGAAAAACATATATCCCAACCCATAACAGTGATTTTAATTTATAAATTTACCATTGGTAGTCTTGCAAATAATTATGACATGGGTGGATGGTTTCAAAATTTTAAAATAGTCTAAGTATGTCTAAAGATGTCCAAAAATATAGGAATAATGATTTTATGATCAAGAGGCATACTAATTAATATAACAAGTATATTATTCACCTACTATGGAGTTATTGTAGGTGACACATATAAATTCAAAAAGATTGGGTCCATAAAATGTAAGTGAATAGGAGAGAAGAGTGCATAAGATCCATATGTATATGAGAAGTTGTGTAAAGTAAAGATAGGTCAAAACTAACATTTTAAAGTTTCTAATAACATTTTTATGTGTCTAAAAATTCCCCCTTTTATTCTATTATTGAAAATTATAGAGAAAAAGGATAAATAAATTTGTTATCTTATTGTGTGACCACACTTTATCTTCAAGATAATACTTCAAGTCTCCATATTATTCCATAAAACCCTAAAATAAATATATAGAAATAAATTTCCATATATTATATGAAATATTAATAAAATTAGATACATGAAACAATTAAATTTTGAATATCAATGAAGGAATATACATGTAACTTAATAAATAATGTTTCCCTCTAAATACTTAGAGATTAGGAAGATTATAACCCAGTCAAAAATTCCAAGGGTGATTATTAAACAAGTAAACATTCCACTATAAAAAATATGTATTGTGAACATAATCCCCCCAACCCCCATGAAGGAGTAGTGTTATACTATATAATGACAAAGAACCTCAACCACACTACTCATTTAACTATTTTTTAACCTCAATATGGAAATGTGGATCCTTATACTAGATTTATGTGTAATATAAATAGACTAAATCAACCATTTTAACTATATTTAAGATTTAAAATTCTACATTTGATGCCTTCAATACTAGATTGAAAATAAAAAATTTGATGCCTGAGCAACATCCATGCCCCATAATATGATCAATTATCCTAGTCTGATAAATATAATTACTTGTTACTCATGCACCTTTAAAATTACATTAAAATGTTTACATATACCCTTGAATATGTCTCAATATATAAATATTTTCCTTATAAGTTAAACCAAAATGATAATATAACCTAATTTGAACCTTATAAATCATGCAATCTATCTCAAAATCTAAATTATTTGCTTGTGGAATCTTCAATCTCTATGAAAATCCCACTAATATTTCCCATTTTGAGGTGAGGAATATAGCCTAAAAATTAACCATCTAAAAATAAAAGAGTTAAATGTATCATTTAAATAATGTGATAACATATGAAGAATGTTTGATCATAGTATGATTATATCATTTAGGAATATATGAAAAATATATCATAAGGTATACAAGTGTCATGTTGATATAGATATATAAATTTGGCATACAATAATAATAATCACAAATATAATCACTAAATAGTAAAACACATATAAAGGTGCATGAAATATATCATGGTACCACACACAAGTAAAAAGGTGTGTGATATGTATCACGACACCATAAACTCAACAAACAATCCTAGATGTATCCACTCATAAGCATATAATGTCATGTAAAATAATATGCACACATATTTCACTCTAAAAACATGAAATGTCACATAAGATATGATCCACACATAATGAGGAATAAATTATACAATATGAACAATTAATGTCACACAATAAAGAAAGAACCACATAAATAAATAGTCATATGAAATTAAACAACAATGAATCATAGAATAAGGCAATCTAGTCTATGCCATCAATCCATGTCAATGTCTCAACATATAAAAATAGCACATCCATGAAATATATCATTGTAAATAATATTATAAAATGAAAGTAATTTGTATGCAATCAATGTAGCTCAAGGTGATAAATGTAAAGATATAATAAAGATATAACTTATAATAATGTGACCTACAAGAATGAGATTCCCCTAGAATTGGAATGTGTCATTAGTGTAAGAACTTAATAAATTTGTACATATATGATCCATGTATATCTTATATGTCCTACATCTCACTCATATATACTATTATATGCATGTGTCCATGGAAAAATATATGTAATATACCAAGCATGTGATAAATAACATAGATCAATGAAATATTAAGAAATAATATGTTATGTTTGTGTCTAAATGGTTTTTTTGAATTTTTTTATTATATATTTTAGATTAATTTCATAGATATGAGACACTATATAATATTTTATATATATGAATATGTACAAATTTATAAATCTATCATTTCAAGTCCTATAAAAAAATTAGATATGACTATGTATAAGTTTTAAATTCAAACATTTTAATTCCTTTTTTTCGGTATTTTTGAAATATTTTTATTTCTATATTTATCTTCCTACTAACCAAAAACCCCATAATTTGGATGATCATATAGAGGCCTTCTATCAAATGTGGAAATGGTAACCTATCATGAGTGAGTAGTCCCATATGTATCTATATCTAAATATAAGAGGTGATCTCATGTTGTAGTATATCTTTCATTATCACCTTGACTCATAATATCTTATGTATGATGGGTGACCCTAGTAACCATAGTATCCTATGGAATACACTATATAATAGATACATATGTTTTTATTTGTTATGAAACATGAAAAACTATATATAAAATTAGCTTAGGACATGTTGGAGTGGATAATGTATGTTATCAATCCTAATTAAAGCTCTGATGTAATAGGCACTGAAGCACTAGCCTTGAATGAAATTTAATTGCCTTCCTTTGAATTTAATCTATAGGGTAAACCTAAATATGTTTTATAACTAATTATGTTATGAATGGGGTGGAGGATGAAATGCCTCTAGATGAATAAGATACTCGTATGGAATATATAGAATTGTAACCACTTGATTACCAGGTATATACATCACAGATATATGTAATTAATATGGTATTTCATGGATATTATGTATCCAAGGACATATTAGAAACATTTAAAATCCCAATATACTTGGTATAAATAAGAATAAATTATAAAATATCATAGGGATTACCTTAAGTGGTAGAACAATACTCCAAAAAAGGTTGTGTCTCTTTCCATTAAATCTTATAACTATATTGGTTGTATCCATAAAATCATTTTTTTATATACAAGACTAGTAAGGAGTGTCATATTATAAATATTTCCACTTGATCCATTATATACCATAACATCATGTGTATTTTTTGCATCAATGTATGCACAAATAATAATTTATAACTAGAATTTTCATCCACACTTTATATCATTAAATGTAGTTTATGTATTTGTACATAGATGTTTTTAAGTTTACAAATAATACCATATAATTTATTATCATATTATTTAAAAGGATTTTATGCATTATAATTAATGTGCACCTTAGGATTAGCCTTAGTTTATACTAGCACATGGTTAACAGAGGGATTGGAAACTATTTTCAATTTTTAATTCTCATTAGGTTGTGGTATTAAATAATTTGTAGGTTCATTTATATCATTAATCTAAATATTTTTATCATCAATGAGATCTTATGTCTTATGTATTATCAAAAATCATGTATTCATAGAATTTATATCACATAAATGATATTCATAATATCCATTATTGTCATATCTCTTAGGTGTATGATTACTCATATCAACCTCTTTTTGTTGAGAGAAAGATATTTTCTTTCACTTGAGTAACTTGTGTAATAAAATATGAATAGGTTCATATAATCATGAAAACATACCCCTTTATGGAGTGGATAGGACAATCCAATTAATAAACTATGAAACTACTTTAAATATTACTCTAGACTCATTTTTAATGTCATTTATTTGAGCATATGATTTTTTTTTGAAAATTTTAACTTTAAGTATTTAGAATATTAGACACAAGATTTAACTTATTCATATATATGATCTTAATTTTTATATCTTTAATTGTATGACACAATTCATCAAATGATTAGAATATCTAAAACATGATATAATCATGTAGAGGGCCAAGAAATTTTTTCTTAAATGCATATTGTAACTAATTTTAAGCCATATTATTTGTCATATTAGAAATCATGGTCTTGTAAACAATAACATAGTCACTCATTGGTTCATTATATCCTTATTTAAGCTTTACAATTTAGGCATAAGATAATTTATCATTGATATTAATTGAAAAATGTGCTAGAAACTAGCTGACCAAAGAATTAAATGAATGAAATAATTGGAATTGGAGTTCATATAATAAATAAAATGTTTATTACTTAAGGATTTGAGAAAAAAAAGAGTCAATAACTTGTCATTAGAGGCATAGTCCAAACATGTTGAGTGAAAGGATCTTATCTGTTTCTTTAGATATCTTTACCATCATACAAGGTAACCTTAGGAATTACAACACCTGTAGGTAAGGGATAATATGAAATACTTGGTACTAATGGATTGTGAAGTAAGACATAAGAATTACTCAAATGAATAACTCTATAATAATAATACTCTAATTTTAATACCTTATCTTATAGATATATAAGAATATACATGAGGGATTATGTAGTAGGAATGGATTTAGATGTAGTATGAGTATAAATAATAGGAGGTACATAATATTTTTATGTAGGGACATGCACTAAAATTGAAGTAAACCTTTTGTTTCCCCAAACCACGAGTGGTCATCACATGTCTAGACATAGGAATATTAGTAGTGGTAGTAATAATCTGAACTCGTATTATATATTTAATGCCTCTAAAACACTGATGGATATCATTACAATTTTATAATGATCCCCAGATGTGACAACCTTATCATTTTGTTTTATTTCATGTATTTATACATGTAAAAATGAATAAAGTAAATGTGGATTCATATGGAGATATTGAGCTAATTGGTATTGATTTATTTCACTAAATATACCCTCCAAAATATATGTTTATTCTTCATGGGAATTTTTAGATTCAATATTAATATAAATTCCATCAAAAATATGCACTCCACCTATTGTGATGGTGATATCATGGACCTATATAATAGGGAAGGGATTTTCGTTATCACAATCTTGAATAAGATTGAAATAAGTTGTACATGGAATCCATTGGATTTGACATTTGGATAATATGAAGTATAATATATGCTAAATATATTCCATGATTAATTTAATCCATATAATTAATGAAAAATGATTTAACCTTTTTTATTACATGTAATCTATAGTATATTGTGTATTAAAGGAAAACATAATTTAATTATTACAATCATAGCTTTAGTTAGAAAATAAAAACTATACATATCCATTATATCCATGAATGATTTATATAAATGAGGGGAAATCATAAATTATATCTAAAACTTAGTCCTAAACATAAAACTTTTAAACCCTAAGAAGAAGGATAAAAATCTTGGGTTTGACATTATCAATACATAGATTGGATTTACTAATATGTTTTACCATATGTTATATTAATCCATATAAATAAGATATAAATTTTAAATATTTAGATTGTTTAAGATATGTATAAATTAATAAAATGTAAATGTTATAATTATATTTTCAATTACTCTCTACCATTTAGGAAAGTATTAAGAGGTATATGGTACTTAACTTATTATTTTGTTTTGGTTTAATTTGAGATGTATAAGTGGAAAAAATAATTAGAGTTGGATATAGAGCTATTCAACTTTGGAAATTTACTAGTAGGACCTAGTTGGATTAATCTAATATAAACTAAAGAAATTTACTTATTATTCATGTCTAACTATTTAATCACAAATCATTGCACCTACTTTTAAACTATTTTTTGTGCAATATCAGAAGCTTTATATGTTTTCAAGTCTATAAAACCTATCTCCTTCACTTTGAAACCTTACCTTCACTTTCAATAAAATAATTGGGATTAAAATGGGGTAATAAAGGTGGGTTGACATTCCCACAACTACCCCATATTGAGTGGTTTAGAATTTCTTACATTTCCAATACTTTGAAGAGGGATAAAACCACATGCAATTCTCCTAGTTATGTTTATGTTTTCAATAATGATATTTTTATATGAATGCAACATGTAATATATATTTTGACACTTGAAAATGGAAAACTTATCTTATATTATGTGCTTTATACTTGGATACGACCTAATCCTTAAGCTTGGTTTCTAATTTTTTACATTTAGGGTAATATTTCTCAATCTAAATGTGATAGAAAAATGCTTACTTGATAATTTATAGATGAGTGATAGATATGTAAAATTATTATGCATAATATGTATAAATATATGACTCTTTGTTTATCTTTTCATGCCACTAACCTGCAAATGTACGAGTTGAGCCATAAGAGTTATTTGAATTTGGAAAATGAATATTTTTAGGTGTATAAAAAAGTTTGGAGAAATTGAATAGTTTCATAAATATAGAGCCATATAAGTATGACAAAAGACATCTAAGAATATATAAATAGTGATATGATTACTAGGAAACTATATGATTAAGATTGTACGTAGATTAGGCACATACTATAGAATTATTATAGGTGATTTATAATAAATCAAGAATACCAGGTCCATATAAAGAAAGTGAATTGGAGAGAAGGGAGTGAAATAGACATATGTCAGTGCACAAGTCATGTAGGGTAAATCTAGCTAAAGTATAACCTTTTTCAAGTGTCTAATGCCATGTTTATATTTCTACATATGTGTACATATAGTATTCTCAGTTGGAATAAGATATAATCATAAAAATATGAATTAATGAAAGTTAATAATTTGGTAACAAATTATAAATAGTTAGTATTAAAAAGTTAAAAAGAAATATAAAATGTAAGATCAAACCTAGGATCAAACTTGGAAGGTGTATATATTGAAAGAACAAAGGCATTTGCACCAATTTATAAGATATGGATGTAAATATTAAAATAAAATAACGTCAATAAAAATTTGGGGTTTGATTAATGAATGTATTAAAAATAAAATAAAATAATTTAAAAATAAAATTATAAAACATAGACCCTATGGGGTGAGGTATTTATAAACCCTAGGTTGAATGCTCTAAATATTAGGTTCACCAATTTTTGAAAAGTGGATGTAAATCCAAAAAGAAAAAATAGGTGAATAATAATACTAGACTAAGGCTTGATCAATGTAAATAAAATATATATCTAATAAATTTTTTAAAAAAATGTAATACTATAAATCAAACCCAAAAGGGGAATATTAATAGTTGTAAGAATTTGAAGAATAGAAGGGTTAACCATAATATTTTAAATGTTTTCAGTATAGGGATAAGTAATACATGAAAAAATAATTAAAACTATGGAATATGATATATATATATATATATATATATATATATATATATATATATATATATGATAAATCATTATAAAATAGTAATAATATCTTTCTAATATGTTGAATATAGGAACAATTGGAATAAGTATTTAAGAAAGACAAGTAATAACAATGAAATCATAAAGAATGCTAGAATATATATATATATATATATATATATATATATATATATATATATATATATATATATGATAAATCATTATAAAATAGTAATAATATCTTTCTAATATGTTTAATATAGGAACAATTGGAATAAGTATTTAAGAAAGACAAGTAATAACAATGAAATCATAAAGAATGCTAGAATTTGACACACCTATTTCTTATATTATATTTTTGAGATAAAAAAATGGATATAGAAGTCATTATACAGGTCTATGTCAAAAATGATTATTAAAATATAAAAGGATATATTTGGTACTCCACCAAATGAGTATTTGGTAGATTCGGTAGGCCACCAAATATGTACTATCTATTGATGTTAAATGTGTCCTTAGCTATAGAATATATATCATGTATTATTTTTTTATTTCAAGTTATTATGTTTAGGTGTGTTATAATATGTCATTAAATTTTATGCAATTGTAATTTCATAAAGTTAGAGAAAATGTGTTAAATTTTCCTCTTTTAGATCCTTAACCTAGCACTTGAAAATTATAGCATTACAATCGTGTGTAAATATATCTAACTTAAGATACCCTTGAGGAGTTATAGCTACATATCCAACACACTTGAAATAAAATAAAATATATTTATCTTAAGCATGTGAGTGTAATTTTAATTGAGGGTTTCACCTCTTATGCCTAGTGAATTAAAATGCAACTACATGCACAGTTTGTAAACTCTCTTTTAGTACAAGAAGATGATGTAACAAGGTTTGACTATGGTTGAAGTATCAAGGTCAAATATTTGTTACAAATGTAGAAGTATATTTGATTAATGTGGATCAAACTTGAAAAATGGATGACCCCCTTGTGCTTATTAGATAATTAAGTAAGTTGACACTTCCCACTTAGTAAACTGACTAGGAATGATTTGTATATATATTGATAAAAAGGATGAGATGCATGAAGAATAACAATGTAATATTACAAAAAGTTAAATTCATAGCATAGGAACTTAGGCCAAGGTGGTAAGGATCCACAAAAATAACAAATTATAGATTCAATGGGTCATCGAGTCCACCTTAGTCATATTTGGTGGGTTATTGAATATGACATAGGAGAAATATATTCTCATAATTAATGCATATTATTAAAATGTAGAAAGACCCAAAATATGAAAATGGATAAATCTGAAAGAATTTTTAAGACATATATATGGTTTAAAGGCTAGAGGTCTAGTGTGGGCTATAAAGTATCAAAAAATAATAAAATATACATAAGTGGAATAATTGTTATAAAATGGGTAAAATACATAATGGAAAAGTATATTGTACCAAAATTATGTGTCTATAAGAACAATATTTAAATTTATTTATGGACTTTAAGAAGGAAATATATTGAAGGTTTTTGGTTAAATGGTCTGACCTTTCTTGTCATTTTAGAAATAAAGATCCATATTCTCTATAAAAATATGTTATATGATTGGGCCAAAATGAGTGTCTATGTTTGTTATATTATAGATGCTAATATAAATTATATTGGGCTAAAATTTACATTTTATTCTATTTTCTACCTGATTTATGATTAGAAAGGATTTAGGCCCCTAGATGTTGATGAAGAGAAGGAGAAGTGGAAAGATGTGGATAAATAAAATGGATTATTTTCTTTTGGATTTACCAAGAACTAATCAAATGGATTTAATAGCATTTAATGATTAAGATATTAATAAAATTATAAATTAATATAAATATATCTAGTTAATGGTTGATATCGATGGGTTGATTACTCATTATTATGTTTATTTTATATTTAAAAATGATTAATTTGATAAATATTGAGGAAACAAAAAGAAGCAAACTTGGGTTTTAGGGAGGGCATTGCTAAAATTAAAGGTTTGTGTAATATTTGGAATATTAAGGAATATTAAAATAAAATTCCTACTTGAGAAGATGATTTTTTTAAAATTTATTGGTTTCTTTCATACAAGAATTTGTTGAAATGTACTAGGATTAGTATTTTTTTTGTTATTATTGTTAAACATAAATTATTTCTTGGGTGAGCTGTAGTAGCATTGAAAGATGATACTTTACTTTTTTTTAGATAATTTTAAAAACAAAATCTGCAAGGTTGTTATGTTGAAATTAATAGTTTTTAAATTTTGACTCTTTGAATTTCCTCTTGTAACGAATTTTGGAGTATTTAATATATGGGTGACAATCCCTCTAACACTCTTTTTATCGATGAAGACATAATGTATATTTATTATATACTATTATGAATATCAAAATAGGTCCCTTTTTAAATAAAAAAAGTGAAAATTAATAAAATGATTTTTTTTCAAAATGACTTAGTTTAAATATTTTGAATAATAATAATAAAATAATATTGTTAGTTATTTTCTCTAAAGAACACTAAATAATATAATATTTTTTTAAAACACCACAATGAAATTTTTGAATAATAAAAATAAGGAATTACTATTTCTTAACTAAAATTAAAAGAGTTCCTTTCATATAATACATTAAAGTAAAAAAATTACACTAATTATATGTCAAATTTATTTACATAAAGTATCAAATAAGAAGGAACTAAAAAATATTAAACCCTATAGACAAAATTAATCTAAGTAAATAAGGACTGAATCCCTTAAATGGCATTTATAAGAAACTCTACCACTAAATAAATGTAATTTTTAACACATACTCATATAATTATTTGATGGAGCATTGAATACTCATTGCAATTTAAACTACATAATAACACATCATACAATTTTAGAGAAAAGAACCATGTCCCTTCAGTGGCCTCAAAAATATAAAAGGGTATTATGTTTAATTGTAGATTTATTTTAGACAAAAAAAAAGGACAATGAGTTGATGAACATATTTTTCAAGATAGACAAGCCAATTATCTAAAAATAAAAAGGGTTCCCAATAGCTAATTTATTGAGGAAGTGGCCTATGATATGTCTCCAAATCATGAGATATATCACCGTAGAAGGTAAGAATAATACCACCTTCTCACATCATTTTTTGTTGATGAACCATTTCAAGGTCATAAAATTAGTTTGTCATTTTTTACTTAAATATATGTAAGTTTCTATCACATATTACAAGGCAAACCTTTCTTTAGAACTTATACACCAAGGTCTCATTCTTTTGATAGTGAAGAGAAGGAATCCCTTATGGGGAAAGATGTAATAAAGTCCATCAATGTGAGAATTTATGAGGAAGAAATGGAGGAAGAGGGTTAAGGGGTTTTTGATACTAGAGAGGAGAAGGACTCATTTAACTCTATCAAGGAAGAAAATCCTAATAAAACTACCCCTAAAAGTAGTTTCAAATAAAATGCTTAGGAGGCCAAGAAAATTGAATGCCTGGTCACTCAAACCCATAGGAACAATAAGATTGAAGATATGGAATGTAACCTAGAAAATATGAAAACTATGTTTCCCATGCAATAATTGATCTACACCAAAATGGCTGAAGAAATTGATAATCACAATTTTTTCTTAACTGAATGAATATAACCTTCATATAAGAATTGGTGAAGGAAATTTGAAGTTTATAGGGGAGTTGGGGGAAATTGGAATGACCACCCAGAACAAAAAAGAGGAAGTAAGAGCAGAAATGGATGATAAAAGTGAACATGGAAATAAAATGTTTGAAAAACTAATGGAAAAGACACTAAAAAGTAAGAAAAAAATAGATGAATATTCCTCCCAAGGTCCCATTAAGAGAACTAGAGGACTCACTAAAAATTAATAGAACAATAAGAAAGAAGCGAGGAAACTAGTTCTTTATACTAACTTTGAGGAGTCATACCATTAAGTTTTTATGTATATCTACATTTTTCTTTTTTATGATACTTGGTGTCTTTTTTATTTGGGTTTTTATAATTTTGGATGAAAACATCCTATTAGTTATTATCCCTTGGGTATTTTTCTTAGTGTTTACTTTTCTCAATTTTAGTTGAATATCTTTCATTTTTTTAAGAGTATAGAACCCTAATCCCACTTTTCAACCTTATCTAATGAAAAAACATAGATTTTTCATTCATATTCTTTCAATTACAAATTTTA
>JARHVA010005759.1:75000-335000 GCA_037957365.1 Torreya grandis
TAGTAAAGTTATGTAATAAGAGGAAGCATCAAAATTTTAATATTGATCCCTCTTCATCCTTTACATAAGAGATGCATCCACCTATGGACCTAGTGACTAGAACTCGAAAGAAATTGATAAGCCTCTTTACCAAGGAGATACACTTTCTTTATGCCCTAATGAAACAATGGCTTTGGATTTATAATCAAAAGAAACTTGACTCAAGAATTTCTAGGTTTTATTTGTGTACCTAAAAATATGTTACCCTCAAGGAATGTTTTAGATAATTGGCCTTATTTTTTGTAGGAAAAAATGGTTATCTATGTTACATTTTGTAGAATGTTTAAAATTTTGAACATGTAAAGAAGATTCATTAGTAAACAATATGGAATTTTGGCTAGTTGATGATTAAATATATGTCATGTAACCCCTAAGTTGAATGTGAGGATTTTTCTTTGGAAACAACTCTATGGTTGGTTGATACTAAAAATGTTCTTGTTTAACTTTGAAACCTTCCACATGTTCTCAATCCCCTTAGAGATGTATTAAGGATAGAAGACACTAGGAAATTCCTAGTGCATATGATTGATAGGGTGTTAATGTCTTTAAAACCATTAGATCCCTAAAATCTTGTTTTTTAACCTTAAAAGAGTTGATTTTTTGTACTCCATAAAGGGTTTTGGTGGCTTGAATGCTTATTATTTAGGTAGAAAATATGATCATCTCAATAAAAATTACTCACTACTCAATAAGGATGTGAATGTGAGTAATAAAAAAGTGAAAAAAGAACAATTATCCCCTTATGTTTCTTCTCCCAATGGTTTTTCTTTTGATTTCACTGAGAATTTTGTTATGAGAGATAATCCCTTCTTTTACCTCAACCCTGACAAAGGTAGTGCATCCCCTCCTACCCTAGGTTGGGTGTTTTTAGAGAAGTTTCTTAGAGTTAACATCTTGGATGATATGTAAAAAATAGATTATGAAATGGATAAATAGTCTATATACCTCCCTTTTTTTATCTCTCTTTGAAGTGGTGATAGGGGAAGGTTTACGTATTTTAGATCCACATGGTACTCCTCTAGACCTTGATTGTTCAATTCAAGATGAGGGCAGTGTTGTTAAAAATGAAGTTCCCCCTTTTTTATAAAGGTAGAATGATATAATAATAAATTATAGTTATATCCAATCCCAATAAATTGGTTTCCTATACTTTGACACATTTGTGTCACCTTTTGTGCAATATTGCCCTAATTTTGTTTCCCCCATGGTAATTTCCCCTGAGCTAGTCTCTAAGGATTTGAAATTTGGTAATCAAGTGGACTTAGCCTATTTGGGTATTGTTTATGAGAATAATTTACCTATTGGAAAGGTTATATGAGGTTATAAAAGGATTAAAAATTCCCCAAACAATGGTTATTTCCTTAGCCTTATGATTGGGGATACACTTAATAAACCAAAATTGGGTTCCATTCAGTCAATGATGTTTTGAAGCTTAAGGCCAATAAAAATAAAGTTCCTCGTTACTTTGATAGACTTTATTAGAATAAGTAAGAGGCTAATCCCTTAGGTTTACCTAATTAGGAAACCCCTTCTATTGGTTTTTAATGAAGGGTATTATTTTTAATGTGATTGGTCTTGATTACCTCGACTATAAGCCCATTGTTAGAAAATTCAAGTAGTCAAGACAGGATATTAATTTTATTTTTATAAAATAAATTAAAGTAGTCAAGTTTAATCTTTACTTTGTACTAAATTTAAGTTGGCCAAGGCACACCAATTTTAAATTTATCACCATCCTAAAGGTAGAGGTGGTGATTCCACCCTTGTGCATTTAAAATGGGATGAATTTGTGTCAGATCATGGCTCATATCCATGTCAAAAAGCTTTATGGATTATAATAGAAAAATATGGTAGTGTTTAGGTCTATGTAATGTTTATGCCCCTAATACTTATATGGATATATCATATCTATGGAATTGGATGGCCTCTAATGTTAGAGATATCTCTTGGATACTCGGGGGTGGCTTTAACACGGTGATGATAAAGAGGACAATTAGGGTGGGGATTTTGTAAGGGAAACATTTTTTTTTTTCGTTGTAATCTTAAAAGGATCAAAATTGATTAACACATTACAAAAATTAAAAATTCAAAGCAAAGGCATCTACTTTACTTGGTGTAATAACCAACACAATAATAGGAGGGTATAATCTAGGCTTGACATATTATATTTGAATAATGGATTTTTTTATGCTTAGAAAGAGGCTAGCTCTAACCCTATCAAGGTTCTCCATTTTATTATTTATGATCATCATCTAATTGAGATTGATTTCTATGTGAGTGAAATTGAGAATGAAAAATCCTCAAATTGGAAGGGGATATATAAATTCAATGTTTATCACCTTAAAGATGTTGAATTTAGATATGGCTTTTGTGCTTCCTAGAATATTGGAAAAATAACTTTGGATCCCTAATTTGTTATTTATGGGTGGAATTATTGCATGGACCCATCTAAGAAATTTTTTAGAATTTTTGGTTATTTTAAATCCAATAAAATAAATAGAGTAGTTATGATGCCCAAGAAAAGTTAATCTCTACAAACATTTCTATTCAAAATGACCCTAGTAAATGTAAGTGGTGTGCTCTTAATTTGTACCCATTGGGGTATCTCTTAAAAATCCATCAAATTAAGCCATAAAATGGGAGGAACATCAATCTATGGGTATCATATAGTGAGGTTGAGCCTCCAGATAGGATTGGTTCCCTTGGATCTATCACCTAAACTAATCTCTTGCTTGGAAAAGGGAGATAGATAGACAATAATGCATTAAACCATGTAAAAGGAGGTGATGTACCAATGTTTTGGACACTTAATATTAGAGTAAACACACTATTAGACACTTTAAATACTAAAAATATCATTTTAATCACTTTTTAATCAGCTTCACATAAGTATTTCACAAAAAGGCATGATCTAGATATCAATCTAGTGTGGGAGGGTAGTTGTCTACTTCCAAACCAGTCAACAAATTATCTATTACACTTATAATGACCAATTAAAGGTAGAATATGCTTCATGAAGGTGATAAAAATCATATAGAGGTAAAATAAAAAATACATTCACTTAACCACATTAATGAATTCATTGAAACACACTTTAATTTAGATTTTGAATGGAGAAATTCTATCTTTTATTGCATCAAATAGGTGTTATAGTACAAATATTAGCATAGTATAGGTAAGCCAAAAGAATAAGAGTCATTATCTCTAAAAATTGAAAATTATTAGAGAGCACCACCCTGCCCCCCCCCCTCCCCCAAAAGGAAGAAATAGGTGATATATAGAAAAGGGGAAGCAATAATCAATAAATGAGTCCTAACCACTTTTGTTCAATTATCATTAATAAAATGATGTTGAGTCATGATCCATCCAACATGGGAAAGTCTTCAAAGACTCTTTGAACTTCATTAAATGCTCCACTATCTTTTTCAACCTCTAAACTCACCATCTTCTTAATGATGTTGAGGGCACCATGCTTCATCCTGATATGCCCTTCACACTACTAGAGAATCACATTAAATTCATTCATTTTGTGTCCCTTCTAACATTTATTTTCATAGTCACCATTCTACCATTACTCTTAAATCCTAAATATAGGTTCATTAAAGATGAAAACCAATCACCCTATTAGTTTTCATGTAGCCATAATTGTAGTGAAGATTTATAGGCTAGGGTTTCTTGATCATGAACAAGATGTAAAACCTACCTCTTAGATATATTAATAGGTTATAATAAATATTTAATGGCATCTTACGATCTTAGAGGGTTGGCTCTAATAGCCTAGATCATATTTGATCTTACATTTATTCATTTACCTGCTTGGGGTGGAAAAATATTTGATCTAACATGTTTGCTTTTATGGTTTTTCATTAGGCTTCTTTTTATATTTAAAAAATTGATCAAATATGCTCTATTGATCCTCATGGGAGTCTTCAAGCCTTTAACCCCATTATTTTCATTGATCTTCAACCCATTCTCTAGATTATTCCAATTATTAACACCACATTGATCTTCACCTCAACTTTTGAATATGTGAGACTTGGTAGTTGTGCATGACTCTTATGGTCCCTATTGTTAGTTTTCATTTGGTTCACATGATTATGCCATGTGATATCCTAGCATGCAATCTCAGGATCTGCTAACCTTTTAACTTTGCTTGCATCATCAATCTATGTCCATATAGTTAGATGCACTTTCTTAGATCTACTTTTGATTGATAAAATCATCCCATATATTTAATTGGGAGCTCATTATGATTGAGACACATGTCATCATTGCATTATTTATCAAGATCTAATGACTTTTTGACCTCAATCTCACCATTTATCTTTAATTACATGATTAAATATGCACCATAGATCTGCATTTGACTTATTGACTCAGTTAATCACCTATATGCCATTGATATTAGATCTCATCCTCTGAGATCATGCCACTTGTCAACCATGTGTTCAATCTTCAACCTATTGTAATGTTTTTGAACCCAAATGGTTATTTCCTATGACTTTAACTTGATGTCTCCAAGCACATCCCACTCTTCTATATAATTTTTGAAGATTTAGATCTTGAGATAGAAGACTCATCAAGATAACAAACTTGTATAGGATTACCTTGGCACAAAGTATACCATTTTCATGAGATTTTATATCTTTATTTAAATTCTATAGTGCACTTATGAAATGCACAACCAACATGCTCTATTCATTCATAATTGACATGCCATGATGGTATAACTCCTTCAAGTCACCAAATTCACACTTTAATCTTGATTAAAGTGTTTCAAAAGATTTCAGTGATAAGTTACCTTCGTGAAGACCATCTACTCCTTCAACTATTGGATCATTCTTTAACCAATACTTTTATCAGCTTCTCCCTCTAGATCTAGGCAAATTTTTGAATGTAGACCAAATTTGGCCAACATATTTTGTGACTCAACTAGGAAGCATGCATGTTATGATTGAGAATAGGAACATTTACATGACTTTGGACTTATAAAAATGAAAAATATGATCCATGACTACAAGAGCCTTTTGACCTAAAATAAAACAACTCATCCTTCTAAAATAAGAAAGAAACACAAAATAGGGAAACTAACTAAACAAATAATATATGAAAACAAAGAATTTATTTGGGACAAAAAAAACTAATGCACCAAAAAAACATTTGGAGGAAAACAAACAAACTAGTTATGGATAAGTAACTTAGATTCCTCAATAGCAATGGTTCAGATGTGACCTATTAAATGGGATAAGAAGCTCCTTACCATCTATCTTTACAAGTTGGATGACATTATGGGAATTTTAGTTGGATATTATGTATGTACCACTCCAAAGAGAGTCAAAATTTATATGCCTTCCAAGTTTAGCTCTATCCTCATCCCACTTGAAGACCAAATCTCCTTCTTTGAAGCTTTCTGAATAAGTTCCCTTGTCAAAGACTCTCCTAATTTGTGCTTGGTGTGTTTCCATGGCTAACATGGACTAATTTTAAACCTCTTATATCTCCATAATCTTAGCATATCTGATCTCCATTGGTTCATTCTTTAGCAACTCAAGTTTATGCATTAATTCTAAGGCAAGAAACTCAAGAGAAATAGGTAACCTTGCTTCCATACCATATAGAAAATTATGTGGAGAGTTGGATATTGATATTTTATAGGTGATAATATCAACCCATAAAGTTTATTTGAACTTGAGATACCATGACCTATGATTACCTTCAATATTCCTTATTATGATCTTTAATTGGTTCTTATTTGTGGATTCAGCAAGGCCATTTCCTTGTGGGTAATAATTTTATGAAGTGCTGAGATAGACACCATGTTGAACTTACCATTGGATGATATTAGTCCCTAATAATGTCATAACATTATCAAAAATAATTGTTTAATGAAATCCAAATAGAGTAAGAAAACCTTCATACAAATCTAGAACGTTAGATTTATTTGCTTCTTTCAATGTTGTTGCTTCTATCTATCTAGTGAAGTAATCTATATCAATTAGTATCCATTTGTGTCTTGCACTTAAAGTGGGGTTAATGAGATTAGTAAATTCTAATATCCATTGGATAAATGGTTGGTCCACTATAATTGGTTGGAGGGGTAAGATTGTAAGTTTTACTTTTCCCATAAATAAAGCACATTATTTTCACTTTCTAACCCATGCATGACAATCACCAAATATGATAGGCCAATAATATACACCTCTCATGATCTAAAGGGCTATGGTTTTTGGTAAATAATTCCCTCCACCATGTCTATCATAGAACTGGTCAATAAATCTCTATGTTTGACTTGGCTCTATACATCTTAGCAACATGCCATTGATATCTTTGTTGAACAAAACATTATCAAGAAGAAGAAATGGAATTGATTGAAATAAAAAATGACTTATTTTTGAATAATTTATATGGGAGGGATAAATACAATATTTTAGATATCTTACCAAGTGATGAAACTAGATAGAAAGTGAGGAGTGATTAGTTGAATCTTATTCATCATTTGACACCAAAACCACCTCATTAACCTCTTACAAGTCTTAGGCTAAATTCTCACAAAGTCTATTTCCTCTAATCATCTTAGTGATTTTGATTTCCACATCATATTCCATAACCTTCATTATCCAACTAGCCCTTTTCTCATTTATGTCTTTGTTCAAGAGAAACTCCTTGATACTTGGATGTGCCATCATTAGTTGTATCTTATTGTTAGACAAAAAATATCTAAATTTATTGAGAGACCTTATAACTAAAAGTACATGTTTTTCAACAAAAGATTACCTTATTTCATAGTCTTTTACACCTTAAATAAGGAAGGCTATTGGATACTCTAAAGCCTCATGATTACGTTTCATAAGAATTCCTGAAATGGTGTCCATGTTAACATAAGCGTATAGAATGGAATCCATTATGAAATTTGGGTTTATGACTATGGGAGCACTAGATATGGTCTTCTTGATCTCTTTAAATCTGTTTACCCCTTCTTTGGACCAATTAAAAATTTGATTCTTTTTTAGCATGGTTGTAAGTGGCTTACCTAAAGTGGTAAAATATGAGATATATCTTCTTGTAAAATTGATTTTACGCAAGAAGCTTGAAAAACCCTTCTTGTGCCTAGACAAGGAAATTACAAGAATTAAATCTATCTTTTCAATATATATATATATATATATATATATATACTCAAACCATGTTTTTAAATCACATCACCAAGGAGCTTACATTCATGAACTAAGAAGACACACATCTAGGATTTAGAGACACCCCAAATTGGCTACACCTTTCAAACACTTACTTGAGATGAACCATGTGCTCACCAAAACTCTTTGATAATATTTTTGTATCATAAAAATAAATAAGTATAAAGTTTTCAAGAAGGCCCTAGGATGCCATATCCATGGCTCTTTGAAAGGTTGATTCAACACTAGATAAACCAAAGGACATTTTTCTATACATAAATGTCCCCCACTTCATAGTGAAGGTTGTCTTGAATTGGTTCTATTCCTTGACCAAAATTTGATTATACCCACTATATCCATCCAAAAAAGAGAACCTCTCTACACTTGTAACTAGTTGTAAATTTTTTTCCATATATGAAAACGGATAATGATCCTTAAGGTAAGCCTTGCTCAAGTCCCAGAATTAAACGCATAGTCTAATCTCACCATTCTTATTATGTAATAGAACAAGGTTTTCCACCCAAGTTAAGTATTTGATTGGAAACATAATAACTAACTCTATGAGCTTAATAAGACTAAATTTTATCAAAGACTCAAGCTTTGGATTGATAGGCATTTGTCTTTGTCTCACTAGTTTAGTTTCAGCCTATCACTCAATGGTGTGTTGAGCTAGACATAGATCAAATCCCTTGAGATCACTATATTACCATTAAAAAAAAAAAAAAAAAACTTGTACATAGTTCAATGAAAGATTTATTCTATAAAGGGGTGAATACCTTACCCAACTTCAAGTTCTTACTAGCTACAATTTCCACATTGGCATAGTGCTCTTCCTTTGTTGACAAAGTTAAATTTCTTCTCAACTCATCATCACCACTAAATATGTTCTCAAGTGTGACCAATCCCTTAGGAAACTTATGTGTTTTCAATTTCATAATCTGATCACCATATTATTGTAAGAGCTTTGATTGATATCTTGAGGAAAACTTGGTCTCTTATTTCAAGAACCTAACAATTTGATTTTCATCTTCAAACACTTGCTAATTATCATGGTTATTCAAAATAGAAAGCCTCACTACCATTTTAGTGTGTGACTAGACCTTTTCATTCTTTATATTAGCTAGGATACTAAATTTTTCCCCAATGGTAGATAACCTATCTATATGTTTATTCTCATCCCTTGGTATTTCTTGAATGTTGAAATCCTAAAAATCCTTAATCAGGTCCCACATCCTATGCTTATAATATTTAAGAAATATTTTTTTGTATAAATTAAGACCTCTTACTTGGTAAATTATAAGTTCACTATCACGAAAAATATTACATGCTGTTGACTTTCATCTTCCTATTTCACTACAAATCATGGACTAGTGCATATATTCTACAACATTGTTCAAACAATCAAATTAAAACTTAACACAAGATAAATACCTCTGATTTTATATAAAAATAAACATCATTACATCCCAAATACCAATCATATTATTTGATCCATCAAAGTATAATTACCATAGACCATCATTAGGTTCATCATCCTTTTATCATGTTTAAAATTGGTGTATCATTCTCATGGACGAAATAAACACCAAATCCCTTTTCTTAAATTAGCTTATAAGGATCATGATCATGTAATTTAGAGGCCCACTCATTAATAAATAAGTTTGAAACTCCATCCAAATGTGATTTAGTTTCTACTCCATTATTTTCTAGCACCTTATCTGAGATGATATAGTTAGCATTTACCATGTTTGGCATATATGGCTCTAAATGGAAATGTGTTATGGGTGAAAAATGCATTATTACCTTGGTACCATACCTATTTTGTAACATCAAATATGTCCAAATAATTGACAAATAGCCTCCAATATTTGAAGTGAAGTCTCTTGATAGACACATGGCAAAGTAGGGAGGCAAGTCTACTACAACTACATCTTACTAAATGGTAACATTAGGACAAGTATGTAGTGTCAACATCAGATCCCTAGTGATGTATAATCTATTTTTGGGTGACCCATCAAATTTAAATACTCCCTTAGTACATGGTTCATAAACAATACCAAGCTTGTCTATAATTTGCTTAGGCATAATAGTGTTACTGGCTCCACTATCTACCATACATTTATGAACCAAAGTGTCACCAACTATCAAAGAGAGGAAGAAAGGAGGAGTTTTTATTTATTTTACCTTAGTTTTATCCACCTTTACCATCTTATGTACCTTTTGTACTTGTTACTTAGTTGGATGGTCAGAATAGGCTAGGACAACACCTTAGTTCTTAATTAGTTTTGGAGATACTTTAAGGGATGAAAAATACTGAATGAGCATATCCTTTTGTCCTATAATATAGAGGGAATCCCACATGATAATTATAAAATTATAATTTTTAATTTGATCAACCATAGTGATTTGAGTTCCACTAACCTTTGGTTATACTTTCTGTACCATTGGTTGCTCATGAGTTAGAGGAACTTTCCCAACCTCTACATTCTAATTTTTTTGTGTTGTAGGGGAATGAGGTTGATATTTGGTACTCTTATAAAAAAAATTAGGAGTCTTCCTCTTGCCAAAAAATCTCATGCGAAAGGTTACTACAAGGTCAACAAGTAAGGCTATTCTTTGATCATCTTCCACATAAGTATTTCATTAGAATCTTTAGCTTTTTATGATGATGGATGTCTTCTTCTACTTCAAATATTTCTCCTCAAATCCAAAATTTAGCTATTCCAAGGAGAATGGGTCCCATTGGTCATGCCATAAACTATTATGGTCTTAATTTTCACCCATGGGGGGAGTTCTACAGGATCCCTCCAACTAAGCTTTAAAATGGGAACAACCTCAGGCTATGGGTATCCTATAGTGAAGTTAAGCCTTTAGAGAGGTCTTTCTCCCTTCGGTCTATCACATAAACTAATATTTTTCTTAGAAAATGGAGAGAAATAGATAATAATACATGAAAACATGTAAAAGGAGGTGATGCACTAATGTTTGGGACACTTACTATTATAAAAAACACATTATTAGACACTTTCAAGACTACAAATATCACTTCACTCACTCTTTGATCATCTTCCACATAATTATTGCATGATCTAGATATCAATCTAGCATGAGAGGGTAGTTTTCCACTTCCAAACTAGTCAACAAACTATCTATTGAACTTAGAATGACCTTTAAAGGCTACAAGATGCTTCATAAAGGTGATAAAACTTAGATAGAGATAAAGGAAAGTATGCATTTACTTAACCACATCAATGAATTCATTGAAACACACTTCAATTCAGCTTGTAAATGGAGGAATTTTGTCTTTTATTATATCAAATAGGTGTTACAATACATATCATGGCATAGCCTAGGAAAGCTAAAAGCATAACAGTCCTTATCTCTACAAATTTAAAATTATCAGAGAACCCCTCCCACCCCAAAAGGAATAAATGAGTGATATATAAAAAAGGGAAAGTAGGAATTAATAAATGATGCCCAACCACTTTTGATCAATTAGCATTAATCTAAAGATGTTGAGTCATGATCTATCTATCATGCAAAAGTATCCAAAGACTCTTAGAACTTCATTAAATGCTCCACTATCTTTTTTAACCTCTAAACTCACCATCTTCTTAAATTGTTTTGGAGTACCATTCTTCATCTTGATATGCCCATGATGTTATTAGATAGTCACTTTGAATTCATTCATTTGGTGTCCTTCCTAATATTTATTTTCATAGTCACCATTCTGCCATTACTCCCAAATCCTAAATATATGTTCATTATAAATGAAAACAAATCACCTAATTGGTTTTCATGTAGTCATAATTGTAGTATGAATCCATAGGACATGGTTTCTTTATCATGCAAAAGATATAAAACCTATGTTTGAGAGATATTGAAAGGTTTAAATAGAGCTTTAATAATGTCCTACAATCCTATAGGGTCAGCTCTAGTAACCCAAATCATATTTATTCTTAAATTTATTCATT
Source organism: Torreya grandis (assembly GCA_037957365.1). Taxonomy (NCBI): domain Eukaryota; kingdom Viridiplantae; phylum Streptophyta; class Pinopsida; order Cupressales; family Taxaceae; genus Torreya; species Torreya grandis. The sequence continues at coordinate 86,186 of JARHVA010005759.1, forward strand.
TACCTACCTGGGGTGGTGAAATATTTTATCCAATATGTTTACTTTTTTGGTTTTCCCTTGGGCTACTTGTTCTATTTTAAAACCTAACCATTATAGGTTTGGACATGTGTTCACATCCTTTTTTCATTAGAACTTGATCAAATCTACTCCATTAATCCTTATACGAGTCTTCTAGCCTTGAACCCCATCATTATTTTTGATCTTCAATATGCCCTATAGATTATGATAAATTTTATCCTCATGTTGATTTTCACCTCAACTTTCAAAGATGTGACACTTGGTAGTCATGCATGCCTCATATGGACCTTTTATTAGTCTTCATATAGTTTAAATAGTTATGCCATGTGGTGGCCTTGTGTGTAATCTTAGGATCTACTAATATTTTGAATTTACCTGCACTACTAATTTTTACCCATGTGGATGGACATGCTCCATTAGATCTACTTTTACCTGATCAAACAGTCCCCATTTATTTTCTTGGGAGTTCACTATGATTGAGGCACATGTCATCATTATGTTAGTTCTCAAGATATACTCAATTATAGATCTCAATCTCACTATTCATCTTTTACTACATGATTAAACATGCATTGTAGATATACATTTGACATATTGACTCAATTGATCCTTTGTGTGGCATTGATATTTGATCCCAACCTCTGAGATCATGCCACTTGTTGACCCTATATTTAAATTTTAGCTTATTTTAATATTTTTAAACCCAAATGGTTATTTTTCATGACTTTAAATTAACATACCAAAGCATGTCCCACTCTACTATATCATTTTTAAAGACTTGGATATTGGAATAGAAGACTCATCATGATACCAAACTTATAGGGGATGACCTTGGAATAATGTATACCATTTTCATGTAATTATTCATCCATGGTCGATGTTGATATGTGTTTTATGCACACCATAACCATAATGAGGTAGCCTCTAATGTTTTAGGATCTCAATGGAGGAAAAACTCCACTCCAAGGCATGAGTTTTAGGTATACAATTTGTTACAACCTAATGATGGAATAGATGGTAGGGCATATAGGTTGTTGAAAAGGGTTTTAGATGGAGGTGTAGTTCCTAAAGGATTTTGAATATTTATATGAGTTAGATAGGTGGTTGGCTTATAATCTAGAGTGGCCAAGTCTCACAACAAAATAAAAAAGGAGGGAAGGATAAGGTAGAAAATAAATATTTTATTTTTTTAAGGAATCACTCCCCTAGTTCAAATCTAAAAGATTAAATGCTCTCAAAACCTATGCATGTTGTTATCAATGATTGCACACACAATAAAACATGACTAAGAAATATAAGGAGATAAATATTCAATAAATTCACAAGCCTCAAAAAAAAGTTTCTCCTTTTAGAGTAGTTGTTGTACACCATTAATCATGTTATTATGGTTTGGGCTAGTGAAGTATTTGAGGTATCTGTTGCACACACACACAAAACTACATCCAAGAAACCACTCATGCACAATCAAAATTATGAATAAATTTGAACTTCATTGTCTTAACTAATATATTTACCAATCATTCAATATGTGTTTCACATATATATTAGTATATTAGTCAACATAATCAAGAATCCATTTTGAGCTTTTACACATTAAATATTATTGAAACATACAACCAATAAAAGTAAAAACTAATTGCATAGAAATTGGAAAGAAAATACATAAACACATTCACTAAAAATTAAAATTGATGTTAATCCTATATTCAAAAATTAGCTACTAAAATCCAAGTTAGATTACAATTATTTATATAGACTTGGGAAAGGGGTCACCTAATCCTCCAAGTTCATGCGAGGTAGTTACATGTGATAGTTAGAAAATGAGTTCTAATTGTGGTTTAAAACCATATAAGAGTCTAATTATAATTATATATTTAAAATAACCTTTTCCAAATCTATGAAATATGTTCATGTTTATAAAGATAGAATCAATTTTTAACAATTATAGCTTGAACTATATAAAAAATACAAATAGATGCACCATTTACCAAAACTGTACATGCCTCCTTTTGTAAGTTGTGAGAACAATCTATTAGTATTTCATATTAGCTACTTTAAAATGGAATTTTGTCATATGCATGGAGTAACAAAATCCCTTTACCAATGTTTTAGAACTAGTCGTACTATTATTAGTCATGACTAATTTTAATTGTGCATTGTATGCTCACTCATGTTGTCGATCCTTATGTACTAGTTTAACATGGTTCATTGGATTTTAGTGCTTTTGGATCATTAAATCCTATGTGATTAACACTTTTAATTCCCTATTTTTATATTCTTAATATATGTGCCACTTGGTAGCTACTTGGGGTTCTTGATCTCTATGTATTGGGCTCCTTTCTTCTTCATGTGGGTCATCGGATCTATATACTACGCTCTCACTGTAGTGACAATTGTCACTCTCATAGAGCTTTGACATTTTGACTCACTCTCACATTTTTCAATCAAATAGGTCTAAGTATATGTACACCATAGGATCTTAGCTTATACCTTTTGACTTGTACTTCAAACACATAGGTATACCACTTAGAAACTCTTTGCTTAATTAATGACCCTTGAAAAGTTTACATTGATATTGCACTATTGGATTAAATATATGGATCAATATGAACCATTGATTTTCTAGGTCCACTTAACATTTGAATCCAAACTTATAATTTATGAGGTTAAATCTGACATTTGTGCAATCATCAATTGATGTCTTCATGAATGTTAATGACATCCACATGACTGTCAAATTTAATTTTGTAAATTAGTCATTATTGAGGTTATATTTGACATTCATGTGACCATAAGATGATGTCCTCATGAACATTAAATGATGTCAGTGTGACTATCAAATTTAATATTATAATGTTAACACATGTCATTTCATCAAGATTCCCTACTCCTACAAACATAAGTAAAAAATGACTTAGTATAATACTTTGGAAAAATATGTATAAAGGACCCTACATAAATATTATAGCCTAAGGTCTTAGTATTAATGAAATATGATTTCACCCTAGGCTAAAATCTTAAATTAAGATTGAAACATAATGAAATGCTTTTCAAACAAGGGTGTCACTTGGCAGTATGGTATTGGTCTTAGGGGAATTGTTTTGAGATTTTTATGCAGGGGAATTATTTTAGATAAAATGTCTACAACAATTCCTCAAAGGGTCATTTTGTTAGATGAAAAGGTTGAGACACAAATTCTGAAGGAATTTCAACAAGGGGAATTATTTTGAACAAAATGCTAAATAATTCTCCTAAAGACTCAACTCTCTTAGACAAAATGTCTGAAGGAATGCTTGAATGGATGGTCTTAAAAAGGCCAAAGGGAAAGATGTTTCAAAAAAAATGTCTAAAGGAATTGGTTGAATGACAAAAATCCCAGGAAAAAAGTCTTGAAGGCCAAGTGGTCACTTCAAAATGGTTGAAGGGTCATTTTCAAAATGTTTAAATGGTTGGTTTAAAAATTCTAAATGGCATCTACCTTTTAGGGAATTATTTTGGGCCTTTTGCATCAGTCAAAATATCTAAGACAAAGGCTGAAGGATAGCTCATAGGTAAAAAAATTCTTTAGGCAAAAGTCCCAAAGGGCATGTTAAAAAGGGATGAAGGGTCTACTTTGTGGTAAATTTTTTTGAAGGGTCTACTTTGTAGGGTATATTTTGATGTAAAATGGTCTTTACAAAAATATTGAAGGGTAACCACAAAAGTCCCCCAAAGGGCACTTTTAAAAGGCCAAAGGGTATGTTTAGAAATTCTAAAGGAATATATGTCCTTGATAAAAATTCCAAAGGGTAAGTCTAAGGCAAAGGGTCATTTAAAAAGTCCTTAAATAATTCCTTCAAGGGAATTATTTCAAAAAAAATGTTTATAAAAAACTCTCTTGAATACCTAATTATCTCAAACAAAATGTTTAAAGGAATTCAATTGGTTCAAGTAAATTTTGTAGGACAAAAATTTTGAAGGAAAGGTTCAAAAAGGCAAAGGTGTGGGACAAAAGTCCTGAAGGATAGGTGTGGAAGGGATGAAGGTTAATTGAAAAAGGTCCTAAGGAATTTTGTCAGGCAAAATGGCTACAAAAAAAAGGCGAAAGGAAATGTTGTACAAATCTTGAAGGGTAGGTTCATAATGTTGAAGGGCATTTCAAAAGTTCAGAAGGGTAATTTCAAAATACTGAAGGGTACTTTATATTTGGTGATAATTTAAAGGGTCTACTTTGTAGGACATTGATCCATGACAAAAGTCTTGAAGTATCTACTTTGTAAAGATCTAAGGGCAATATGAAAAATTCCAAAGGGAAAGTTGTAAAAAGTCCAAAGGGTATGTTCAAAGGTCAAAGAACAATTATATTGGTGAAAGTGTATAGCAATATTGTCCTCAAGAATAAGTTTTATCTGAATAAATTCCTTTGGTATAATTATTTTAGGTAAAATTATACATAGAGAAAATTTTGTTGGACAAAATTCTTGACATAATAAACCTAAATAACAGTTCATGCAGAACAAAATTTCCAAAGAGAAAAGACCAAAAACATAAGTCTAAAAATATAAAGCCTAACAAAGGCTCCTGAAGAAGGTTAGTCGATGAAAACACAATACTAATGTTATTTTTCCAAATTAAAAAGTTCCAAATCATGATCTTTTCCTAGAATTTATATAAACACATAGAAGAGTGGGCTCAAAATCAAGATAATAATCTAAAAAAAGTGGGTACCTATTTATTTATGGGAAAAAGGGTGTGTTAGGTACAATAAATGGTGATTTACATGGGGAATACTCATGAGTATTCAAGAACCCATAACTTTGGTTTGTAATCTTAAATCAATTATGAAGTGTTCCACATAAGAATACTTAAATCAAAAATATGAAAGAGACTCCTAAGTAGATTCACACAACATATTTTACTTCTAATTTTTCTGGATCTATGTATGTTAAATGTGTAGTTTATTTAACTCTTGTTTTGATGAGTGTTTCAAAGGCTTTGATGGAGATGTAGGTTTCATTCTATTATCTATTAAATCTCAAAAATAAGGGAAGCTCAAGCATTATTATTTTACCATACAGGTGTTTATAGCCTTAATAGAGATACCTTGGGCTCCTCTTCTCATTCTATTATTTCCATTTGATCATGATGTATGGTACATTTACTTTATTTCATCATGTGAGCGTTTTGATTTTCTTTAGATGTTTTTTGCTCTTTTAAATCCATTGGTTCTTTCTTATTTTGTTTTTCTTTTGCTCTTCTTTTGTTATTGAATGGAAAAGAGAAGATATGGAACCTCAATGAGTTGGTATAATTATAAAACAAATCATTACGAAAACATCCCTATCATCTACACCAATACCTAGAATTATCACTTCCAACATGTATTTAATGTGATAAGCGCATTTGATCAAGTAAACAAAGAAAACTTTATAAATTCATATGAAGTAATTTGAGAGAAAATTCCACATGCTTGGTAAAAATATTCAATTGTGACACCAACCAAAATAATCCATGATTGCCTACCTTCATCCTAAAGACTAAAAACACATAAATATGCCCAATCTATAAGCTAGTCCCAAAGTGTCAAGATTTTAATTTCCCCCTTTTCACAACTCATAAGCTTAGTTGGTTCAGATTTTAACTTGGTTATAGTAAAAGAAAATAGAATTTTGATCATCAGAGAAAGAAAAGAACAACTAATCTAATAAATCGCTAAAATCTCATCTAGAAAATAGGAAATGTAATCTATGAAAGCAAAATACTGAATTCAAGAAAGATTAATCTAATGAAAACAAATGATAGAAAATAAGAAACCTAACCTACTCCTAATGTAAAAAAACCCAAAAAATATGGGGGATGGATTTGAAAACTTCTTATGATATGATTCCCACTCTTTGGTAATAAAAAGGCTTTCCCTAATAAAGTTTTGAATTAGGAAGGAACATCCTTGTATTCTTTCAATAAAATTTTGTGCCTTTCCTTCATATTGTAAAATGAAAAACTAGGGTTACTCATTTGGATATACCAGACACAATAAACAAATAATTTGGCCTTGTGATACATACATTCTGAAAGCTCACCATTATTTCTCATGTATTTAGGACAACTTAGTTCAGGTAAACAATCCTTGAAAGTACTTTTTGAGATGGATATTAGATCTGACCTATAGTTTTGAAAGTCATCATCCTCTATGAACTCATTATGGGAAAGGTCCTCAAAGATAGAGTGAGAATCATAAGTATAATCATGAATAACATATTCCTTGAAAACTTCATCTAAAATTTTCTTTGAAGGAATCAGCTCTTGAATTTCCAAATCATGAATAAATATTTTGTATACTTGGGGCTCATTATTTCTGATTTTAGGATTGAAAGATTCATTAACTATTAATTCCAGAGGGATCATCTCATCTAATACATATTTTTTATCCCTTTTATGTTCTTTTGAATAGTTATGATCTAAAAGATATGCAACTTCATGGACATTATATGTGTAATTATAGGTGTTTTCTTCAATGCTGAGTAATGTTGATGTCCACAGACGTAGGGGTTCCTAGGCAAAAAAATGAATTCAACATATACTAAATCAAGGAATGATCATATATGTGATTTAATTCCATTAGAAGGGGGATCAAAACTAGAGTCAAAATTATTGAGGTAAGTCAACATACATTTTCCATTTGCCCCATATATACCTACCTCAGGCATGACATAATCTAAAATATCAACATTGAAGGTTGCATGATCAAAAGAGAACAAGTCAAGAATATAATCATCAAATGAGTCTTCTAATAAATATTATAATGTAGATTGATATTCAAAAGAGTCATCAATACCATCTTCGTAGCTAATATCTTTCTTTGTAAGGAAAAGCAATTGGTCCTCTACCTAAGCATATTCTAACTCATAGAGTTGCTAAAAAGGTTTGAAATGTTCCTTTCAATTGACACTCTCCTCACTATCATTATTTACTTATTCAATTATCTCATCAAATATAGGGATGGTATTTGTATGATCTAATTCTCCTAGCTTGATAGATTACTCTTCTTATTGTTGGTATCTCAATTTCTCCTTTAACATTGAAATTTATTCAATGATGGTTACAATAGATTCATCTACTTTTTTATGATCCAATCATCCTCTCTATTTGCAATCTCTTCTTCCTTGTGTAAATTACCTGGATTAAAAGGAAACACTTCCACTATGTTCTAGTTTGGGCAAAGTAACAAGATTTCTCTTTGGATGGCTTTTGTATAATTTATATCCAACATACCTACAAAGATCCTCATAGAAGGTGTTAAAATATTTTTTAAAACATGAGCATCAATATTTGGACCAAATCATATCAATAAATATTCCTTAAGATTAATCCAACTAGTAATAGAACTAAGTTCCAACTATAAAACCCAATCATGCATCTCTTCCACCAATGTGAAATGGAACAACCTAAAAATGACATCCTCAAATTTTACATCCATAACATGCATATCATATGTGTAAGTAGCAAAATGATCTTCAATATCTCTTGGGTGATTATAAAGGAACCTAGGAAGGTATTTGCATGTGTCATCAAGGAAATCATGTTGAATACATGGGATAAATATGGGTCCTTTGTCAATCCAATCCATTTGTCAAAAAATTTAGTACAACCAAAGGTGTTAGCCCTTGTTCTAGCACCAATTAATTATTTATATGGGTTTTATCCACACCACAACCATAATGAGGTAGCCTCCAAAATTTTAGAATCTCAATGGAGGTAAACTCCACTCTAAGGTACAAGTTATAGGTATATGGTTTGTTACAACCTATTGATGGAATAGATGGTAGGGTACATACATTATTGACAAGGTTTTTTTGATAGAGGTGTGGTTCATAAAGGATTGTGAATCTCTATATGAATTGGATGGGTGACTGGATTCTAATCTAGAGTGGGAAGGTATCAAAAAAACTAAAAAAGGAGGGAAGGGTAAGGCAAAAAAGAAATATTTTATAGTTTTTAGGAATCACTCCCCTGGTTTATTTATAAAAGGATAAGTTCTCTTAGAACTTATGCCTATTTCTAGTAGAAATTACACAAACAATCATACATGGCTAAAAAGTCTAAGGACATAAATATGAAATAAATTCATAGGCCTTAGACAAAGGTTTTTTTATTATAGATCTACTATTTCACACCCTTAGTCAAGAGATTATGGCTTGATCTATTGAATTATCTAAGGTAGTTGTTGTGTACACATAAAAAATCACATCCAAGAACATACTCATGCACAATAAAAATTATGAATTAATTTGAACTTGACTATATTATCCAATATATTTACCAATCATTCAATAATTTTTTCACATCTAAAAATTAGTATATTAATCAAAATAATCAAGAATTTATTCATATCTTTTTCACACTAAAGATTATTGAAACATAAAACCAATGAAAATAATAACTAATTACACAAAAATTGGAGCAAAAATACACAAACACATTCAATAACAATCAAAATTGATGTTTTTCTTGTATTCAAAAATTATCTGACCAAAATCCAAGTTAGATTACAATTGTTTATATAGACTTCGGGAAGTGGTTTCCTCATACTCTAAGTTCATGCAAGGTAGTTTCATGTGATAGTCAAAACATAAGTTTTAATTGTAGTCTAAAACTGTATACAAGTCTATTTACAGTTATCTATTTAAAATAACATTTGATAAAGCTATGTAGCATGTGAATGTTTATAAAGACAGAGGCATTTTTTAATAAATATGGCTTAAACTATATTAAAATAATAAATAGATGCACTATTTACCAAAACTATACATGCCTCATTTTACATTTTATGAGAACAACCTATTGATATTTTAGATTATCCACCTTCAAATGGAATTATAACATATCTATGGAGTACCAAAATCCCTTTACCAATGTTTTAGATCTAGTGGTACTAATTTTAGCTATGACTAATCTAAACTATGTATTGCATACTCCCTTGAACCTTTTATAGAATCTATATCTTCATAATTATATTATTCATTTAGTTGAAGACATGTGTGTTCATACTCTAGCTTAACTATGAAAGGAAATGTTTATAAATAGATATATCTCAAGTTTCCAAAGATTTAAGTATTATATCCATAATGCCCTAATAGATTTTAAAATGTGACATATGTGAACATTGGATTGAGTCTAGGAAGTTTCAAAACTCCACTTAGTACTTGCACCATTGATCCTTATGTACTGGTTTAACATGATTCATTAGAATTTAGTGCTTTTGGATCATTGACTCATTTATGCTTGACACTTATCATTCCCTATTTTGATCTACTTCATATGTGTGCCATTTGGCACCCACTTAAGGCTCCTAAGCTTTATGTACTAGGCTCCCTACTTCCCATGGGTCATCAAATTTGTGTAGTAGGATCCTATAATGATGACACTTGTCACTCTTCTAGATCTTTGACATTTTAAATCACTCTCACATCATTCAATCAAATGGTCCTGAGTAGATTCATGCCATAGGAGTTTGGCTTAGACCTTTCAACTTTTACTTCAATCATGTAGGTATGCCACTTGTAAACTCTCTACTAAATCAAGGACCTTTTAAAAGTCACCATCGATCTCGCACTGTTAGATCAATTACACAGATCAATGTGAACCATCAATCTTTTAGGTCCACTTAACATTTGACATTCATGTGACTGTTAATTGATATCCTTATGGTCATCAGTGACATCTGCATGAATGTTAAATTTAATTCCATAAATTAGTTTTTTCCAATATTAAATTTGACATTTACATAACCATCATATGATGTCCTCATGACCATCAAATGAATTTTGCATGACTATCAAATTTAATCTCATACTATTAACACATGTCATTTTATTGGGATTTCATACCCCTATAAACATAAGTAAAAAATTACCTAGCATAATACTTTGGGAAAATATGTATAAAGGACCCTGCATGAATATTCTATCTTAAGGTCTTAGTATTAATGAAATATGATTTAGCCCTGGGATAAAATATTAAGCTCAAAACATAATAAAATGCTTTCTAAGCAAGGGTGCCACTTGGTATTATAGAATTGGTCTCGGTTCAATTGTCATGGGGGAATTATTTTGGGATTTCTATGTAGTGGAATTGTTTTGGATAAAATGTCCTCAACAATTTTCCTAAAGGGTCATTTCATTAGACAAAAAAGATGAGACACAAAGTTCAAAATAATTCAATCAAGGGGAATTTTTTCTAACAAAATAGCCACAACAATTCTCTCGAAGACTCAACTCTCTTGTAAAAAATGTTTGAAGGAATGCTTGAAGGGATGGTCTAAAAAGGGCCAAAGGGTAAGATGTTTTGGACAAAATGTCCAAGGAATTGGCCAAAGGGAAAAAGGCCTAGGAAAAAAGTCCTAGAGGGAAAGCGGTCACTTCAAAAGGGCTGAAGGGTCACTTTTGAAATGTTTGAAGGGTTGGTTCAAAAATTTCAAATGACATGCACCCTTTAGGGAATTATTTCAAACCTTTTTCATCAGACAAAATGTTTGAGAAACAAAGTATGAAGGATAGGCTCATATGGCAAAAATTATTGAGATAAAAGTCCTAAAGGGCATGTTAAGAATGCTCAAAGAGTTACTTCATGTTGAAAATGCCTAAAGGGTCTATTTCATAGGGTAAATTTCAATGGGAAAGGGCCCTTACAAAATTCCTAAAGGGTTACCACAAAAGTCCCTAAGGGCACTTTAAAAAGGTTGAAGGGTATGTTTAAAAAATCTAAAGGAATATGTGTCCTTGATAAAACTTCTAAAGGGTATGTCGAAGGTAAAGGGTCATTTCAATAGTCCTAAATGAATTCCATCGAGGGAATTTTTTAGACAAAATATCCCAAAAATTATCTTGAAGACCCAATTCTCTCAGATAAAATGTTTTAAAGAATTCAATTGGCTTAGGTAAAGTGTCTCATATGAAATATCTGAAGGAAAGGCTCAAAAAGGCAAAGGTGTAGGATAAAAGTACAAAAGGATAGTTGTAGAGGGGTTGAAGGGTAATTGAAAAAGGTCCTAAGGAATTATATCAAGAGAAATGCACACAAGAAAAAGGTTGAAGGATATGTTGAACAAAGCCTAAAGGGTAGGTTCATAAGGTTTAAGGGCATTTCAAAAGCTCTGAAGTGTAATTTCCAAATGCTGAAGGGTACTTTATATCTAGTGATAATCCTAAGGGTCTACTTCATAGGACATTCATCCATGACAAAATAAAGGATATACTTCATAAAGGATGAAGGGAAATCTCAAAAAAGCTGAAGGGCAATTTTCACAAAGCTCAAAGGGTAGGTTTAAATGTTGAAAGAAATTTTTGTTAGTGAAAGTGTATAGGCAAGATTGTTCACAAGAATAAGTTTGATTTGGGGAAATTCCTTTGGTAGAATTGTTATAGGGAAAAATTTTTGGAGAGTGAATCCTACTAAAAAAAATGTCTCACACAATAAAATTGAAGACCAATTCACGTGGAACAAAATTTTTGAAGATAAAATCTGGAAAACATAATTCCAAAAATATAAAGCTAGAATACGACTCCAGAATAAGGTTAGTCCATGAAAATAAAATACCAATGCTACTTTTCCAAAGTAAAAATGGAAAAATCATGATATTTTCCCAAAATTTTCATAAACACAAAAGAGGGAGCTCAAAATCAAGACAATAATCTAAAACAATTGGGTCCCCATTTCCTTATGTGAAAAGGGGGTGTGTTAGGTATAATAGTCAACTTCTCAAGTACTTTAAAAAAGTGAATAACCAACTTGATCAGCTCATTCCTTCATGATGTACCATAATATTCTAGATCCTTCAAGTCATCACATTCACACTTTAAGCTTTCTTAAAGTGTTTTAAAATCTTGTAGTGATAAGTGACTTTCATTAAGTCTACCTATTCCTTCTATTATTAGATCATTTTTCAACTAGGACTCTTCTCATCTTCTCCCTCCAAATCTAGGCAAAATTTTCAATGTAGGCCAAATTTGGCCAATAGTAATCTTTTGGATAATCTTTCATTGTTAAAACATCAGCTTAGGTAGCATTAAACCTTCATCTCCATGGGTTCCCAAATTAACTCTAGGTTGAATTGGCTCAAGCATGGGGACAAAGGATCCCTAAATTTCTTCAAGTTTCTCAAGGCTAATAGATCCAAGAAAAATATATATGTGATTGAATGTGGTGGTTTTCTATCTAACCATCCTAAAGAGATGAAATTGGCTTTATTTTCCTCCTATTCAAATCTCTTTCTCTCTAATGGTATAAAACTTGAGGTGGTTTAAAATAGATAGTTGTGTACCAAATGTATTCCTTTAAAAGTCTCCTAGGAATTTTATACCTTTATTGATAGTGAAATATCCATGGATTAGGTTAAAGATACTATTGATTCTCTTAAGGATGATAAGGCTCTCAGGATTGATTGGTTTCATGCAAAATTTTACAAGGTAAATATAGATTGGATTTTTCAAGAATGTCTCTCTATATATAATGAAGCTCTGAAGGAAGGCTCTTTAGGGATGGATACTAATATAAGGGTTATTAAGTTCATCCCCAAGGAAGAAAAGTACTCTTGGTCTAGAAATTAGAGGCCTATCACCCTTTTGAATGTATTATACAATATTTTTGATAAAATTATAGTCAAGATTCTCTCCTTTTTTCTTCCCTCTATTATTTTTGAGGCTTAGACTAGATTTGTTAAAGGAAGATATATTTTGGATAATATAATTTTGAGTTATGAAGGTATGTAGTGGGATATTAACTCTAATCAAAATGTGGGAATGATCTTGATTGACTTCAAAAAGGCTTATTACATGATTGAATGGCCATTTATTGACATGGTGTCAGATGTTTTTGGGTTTTAGGATTGATTTTATAGAATGATCAATGTTATTTTTGGAGATGATCCTATTACTATTGAAATGAATGGTAACTCACTCAGTCATTTGAGTTTAAATTTTCTATTAGACAAGACGTCCCTTTGTCACATTCCTTATTTTTCCTTACTATTGAGGCCTTGTACTATCTTCTAAGAAGCTCTTTGATTTACCATCGGTTAAAGGCCTCTCATTACCAAACAACTCTAAACTTATTGATGTTTTGTTTGATTATTACAATTCCTTATTTGTTGAACTTAGAAAGGATAATTTTAAATAAGTTTAATACATGCATGATATTTATTGCTCTACCTCTGACTCTAAATTTTCCATTCATAAGTCTTTTATGATTTCTTGGATTGACTAGGTTTAGGTGAGTGTGAAAAGGACCTAAACACTTGATTATATACTTGGATATCTCATTTTATCTTGTTCCTTCCTTTAAGTAGATGTGCGATTAGATGTATGAAAAGATCAATAAGAATATTTCCAAATGGCATGCACATATCCTATCTCTGCCAGGGCATATTTAAGTGTACTAAAATAATATTTCTTCTTATAATATTTATTATGCCTCTTGGATGTCTATTAAAACATATATTAACATGATCCAAAAACTTATAAGGTATTTTTTGGTCTAATAGTAGGAGTATCAAAAAAAGACACGTGGTGGCTTGAAAATTTCATTGTCCCTTGAAATCTTGGTGGGTTATGTTAAAATATCTCCACCTTCAAGGTATCACTTTATCTATCAAATGGATAGTTAGAGCTATGAATGTAGATGGGCCATGAAAAGTGTTGATCATAAATATCATTGCCATAGGTTTCCCCAAAGGTAAACTAAACTAGAAATGGTTACACATGTCTAATTTACCAGTGGGTCCCTTTTAATTTAAGGTGGTAGGGTTTCCTATTTTTTCTTTAGTTTGGAAATCCTTAGGATTAATTAAACACCTTATGTCAATTCCACCTAAATCTAGTGGCTTGGGTGCTCAATGTTAGCGGTTTAGATCAATCTGGTGGAGTCTTTCTATCAAAAAATGGCCTTTGACTTTAATTAGGAGATAATCTACCCATGTAAAACACTTGAAGGCCTATGTAATATTAGTGATCTCTTTTCTACATGATGGTTGGGCTTATATTTTTAATAACTTATACATACCTTCTTCTCATAAGATTACTTTCACCCTCCCTTTTGAATCCCTCAAGTTTTTACATAATGTTGTTATTTTTTTAATGAGGAAAGTGAGTTTTGGGATAATATTAAATGGTTAAATGCCACACCCTTATATAAATATTCCACTAAGATTATGTATGAGAATCTTGATTTTACCAAATGTCATTTCCTGACTCTTAAATAATTGTGTAATGTGTGTAACCCCTTGTTTAGCTAGATGTTCAAATTTAATGTCATTTGGGCTTCTTATTTGGAACCCAAGAAATCCTATTTTTGATGGTTTATTTTATTTAATATATTGGTTGTTAGTTCTATCATTTTAAAATCTAGAATTTTCTTGCCATACTATTTATTTTTTTGGGAGTTGGAAACCATTGAACATATTTTTTTGTCCTTTTATTGCTAGTGTTTGGAAACAATGTTTTAAAATTTGGTCATGTTTGTTTGACTATGAAATTTCTTGGTATAATATTGATTTTATTTATGTGTGTTCTCTTAAAAACTTCTTATGTTATTTCATAAATTCTAGTTGGTTTTTTATACTAAAGTCCTTTGGTTCATTTGGAAACAAATAAGCTTGGCTATTTTTTAGTTTAAAGGAATAATGTTTAGTAATTTCAACATTGAAGTTATCTCTAGACTTTTCTCCTTGTAGATTTTTTCTATAACTCAAGATTACTCAAGAGAAACTAAAAAAGTCTCTATAGACTATAATGTTGAGGATTTCCTTTTTATTCTTATTGGATATTGGAGGTTTTCCTAAATGGTCTAATCCATCAAATTGGATAACTACTCAAGATGTTGTAAAAGTCTAGTTGACCGAACATGAATGGTAATTGATGAAGGCATCCTTTTTCGAATAAGCTAATGAAAAAAAATTTATTGAGTGGGTAAGATCCTACTAAGGTCAACATACCCCCATTTCTAAAAAATAGTGACCCTTGTGCATACTTTGAGCCTTAACACTAAAATACTGATATATTCTACACATTATTACAATTTGAAGATCATCAATGCCCAATAAAATTTTCCCATTTGTTCGTGGTTTTACTTTAACCTTACCTAATTTTGCTAACAAATGGCTCTCATATCTCAAGTTACAAGTTTTATGGAGCTTTTATTAATGGATCATGCTAGGATTTTCATAGTTTTATCCTCGTTCATGTTTTTACTAGCCTTTGGTCTATAAGAACTCATAATTAGATTCAAGTTATGAAAAATCCCTATATTAGACCCTTAGTTTTAAATCATATTTGGCAAGAGAAAATTTGGTAGGAACATTTTAAAATTACTTTAGAGTTAATCCTATTTTTTTATATTAAGGCTTAGTCATATTTCTTAACATGACCAAAACTTAGTCTAACAAAATATGCTTGGTCCCTTTATATTTTTCCTTCTTTCTCTATATTTTAACAAGGTCTAACCTTTATATTTGTAGGGTATTTTATGTTGCTAAAATTTTCCTTTTTTTTTTTACATCACATGGTCCTATTTATTACATACTTAACCTAAAATCTTAGTCATATGGCCCCATTCATGTTTATTAACAAAAATGAGACCTTAGTATTAAAACTTTAGCCTAAGTTCCTAGATCAACCTAAGCCTTAAATTAAGCATCTTGTCTCTTTCAAAAATTTATGACTCTCACTTCATCAAAGAGGATGATCAGATGGAGTGAAGAAGAATCAATAAATCTTAAGCCTTAATCTATCAGACTAATCCTTCATGATCACTGGGATCATGATCAATGATTCATGCTTAAACAGGGACAAAGATTGAATGGTGCATGATCATCCTCAATATTAAATGGGTCCCATTTATTAAAAATAAAATTATATGAAGTTTTACCCTAAAGTCTCATTATATTTTTTAATATAATAAAGCCTTAGGATAAAACATATAAAAAGATATAATCATGTTTAAGCATCTAGATCATGATCAATAGTCCATGACTACTCACCTTAAAAAGATATGATGGAGAAAAGGTGATGTTGAAATGTCAAAGGAATAAGAAATCCCTATGAAGATGACAAGTGTCACCATCTTGAGAATCTAGATCTTAATTGACACACCGTGGACCCTTCCCAGGGCCAAACAGAGTCAAAAGCTTAAGATTCCCATGGAGTCACCATGTGGCACTCTTGCATTTTATATTAGTGTTAAAAGGGCCTCATTCATTAAAATTTTGACTTAATTTTTTTCTCTAAGGTTCATTATATTTTTAATATATTAAAACCTTAGGGTATGACCTTAGGTTATGACTATAATATTTAGAGGGTATGATTTGAGTACATTGGCCTTTAACTTAGTCTAATTTTTAGACATGACCCTGAGATAACTCAATTTTATTCATGATTGTAGGGACCAATGGCATTTATATGCTTAGATCTTGATCAATGGTATGCATTTTATTAAGACCAAATGATCAGATAGAGCATGTTAAATCCAAGATCTATGGACCAAATGAACTTCATGAACTTAATTTTGACATTCTCACTAATGTTATTTGATACTTATGAGGCTATCCTTAATGTCCTCAAGGTCATAAAATTTAAGCTCATCAATCATCTTACTTAGACATAAGAATATGCTTTAAAACATTTCCAAAAGCTTATTACTTACATTGCACACCAATGAGATCCCCTTTGGAAAATATAAAAAACACTTAGGGTCTTTAAAATTTAGATAAGATAATCTTATGGTCTAATATTCATAGACATAGACTTAATCTAAGTGTCTATCCTAAGATTACAATTGCATTTATTTAAATATAATAAACCATAGGCTAAAAACTTATATTATGTTTTAATGAGGATTCCTTATGCCATAAATCTTAGTTTATAACCGTAAACCTAATGTTGTATCATGTTTATGAACATCATAAAACCCTAGGTTAAAACCTTACATTAGATCCTTCTATTATTAGAGACCCCTTTGGGTGTATTCTAAAACTAAGCTTATATATTTAATCCTAAACTTTACATTATGTTTATCAACACAACATAAACCTTATCCTAAAAAAGTTGGTGTAAGTCCTTTTTATATCTTGATGCTAATTAGAGTTCATGCATCTTACAGGATCAATGACTCAAGGTTAAT
Source organism: Torreya grandis (assembly GCA_037957365.1). Taxonomy (NCBI): domain Eukaryota; kingdom Viridiplantae; phylum Streptophyta; class Pinopsida; order Cupressales; family Taxaceae; genus Torreya; species Torreya grandis. Next base: position 103,352 of record JARHVA010005759.1, read on the forward strand.
TAGAGTAACCCAATTGGATAAAGCATAATTGATAGAGACTATACAAATAGACCTTTGAAGGTCTACAAGATTGACATGTGGTGAGTGTATATTCACTGATGCATAGAACCTAGAAGGCCCATAAAGGTACCAAGTGGCATAACCATAAAGCTTGGTATAAAGACAACCAATAATTTACAAACCCTAAGATCATGATCAATGGTATCTATTGATTTATGAGCAAAGATCCAATGACATGAAGTAAAAGAAGAATTTTAAAGGATAATGGCTAGTTATTTTAAATAATTTATGAAAAATGTTGTGAAAGCTACCAAATACATGGCACATAGGTGCCACATAAGCATAAAATGATAAAATTTAAGATTTTGGGTGAAAAAAGGCAAAGGTATAAAGGCAGGGGCACAAATAAAATCCAAGGCATGATCTCACCTAAGTCTGAATAACCATCACCATTAAAGCGGCAAAAAGCCCTAGCATCCATAAAATCCCTAGGTTAAACTCTAATCAATCACACTCAACCCAAAAAGAGTACAATTATTTTATGAACAAGAATAAGTTAACCCAAAGGCTATTTGTAAACCACTAGTGAGCAATTTTCAACTCTCACAATCATGGCAACTCAAAGGCAATAGCAAAGGGATGACATAAAGTTGTATTTAACTTTAGACAATGAAGGAAGAATTTTCAAAGATAATAAATTTGATGCTACAACATTAAATGACAAAAATATAAATTGGTCTAAGCTTTTCTAGACCATTGAAGAATCTCAGGCCATCATGATGGAGGAGTAGAATAATGTCATAATCAACCAAAGAAATAATGATCTAGTCTTTATCGAATGAGTACACTTCACTATGTTGCTACAAAAATTGAGGTATTGCACTATAGCAATGCCATTGCTCTTATTTTCAAGGATTATAAGATTGATTGGGATTGGATAGTTCATGAATGTACTTTCAAAAAGATTGCATATATTTCCCCTCTTTTATTTGAAAGTTACTACAAGCTATGTAAACCCTAGGTAAACTTGCCTACAATTAGGACATAGACTGGTAAAAATGAATTAAACACCATCCTTGCTCCATGGCTACTTACCATAACCTAAGTGATCCAAGACCCCATAAAAAAGATCCCAATTGTCTAATTTTGGGCAGAAATCAAAATCATTATGACCTTGTTAAATATATTAGCTAGATCCCCTTACACCATACATGTTAATAAAACATGGTTACCTTTGTATACTTCATGGTAGAAAAGGGACTCACTCCTCAAATAGGTAAGATGATTAAAATTTGTTTGAAACAACAATTTTTAGCCATGAAGAAGAAAACCAATAGCCACTTCTTTATGATGTCATATCTTCTTGAAAGAATTGGTCAATTTAAGGGACACAAACTATTTTCCATCACTATTATAAATTGCACATATTCAAATGTAGACACAACATACAATTCATTTGTGATTGTGTATATCTAGCTTTGGTAGAAGCTATCACAATGATCCCCATGAGCAGGGTCAGCGATCTGGTCAAGAAGTATGTAGAGTTAATTGAAGACATTTAGTTATATCCATATTTCACTATGATTAGACTAGAAGGGACCTTAACTTAGCTCCTCAAATTTTTAGTCCATGTGCCTACCAAATTGGTAGACTATGAGGTTGCATACTAGCTTTTCCATGTTATAGATAGTGTATGTAATAAAAAAAGGAAGTGTCTCCTTCATCCCATTCCCTTATCCATCAATAGGATTATTTTATAGAATTAAGAGCATGTAGATTTTATCTTCAGATATAGATACTACTTCAAATTATAGTTTCATGATTTGAGGTATTGAGACCCTTATTATAGGGTTACTAAACATTTAAAATTAAATACAATAAACTACCCCTATGAACATAGGATTGATGTTAATGAAATGATGTATATCAAGGACACAAATTTCATAGAAGTGTTGGCCAAGTTGAAGAAGCATAATATTAGGCTTGAGGCTAAGCTAGATAGAGATGAGAAATGTCTTGGTGAGATATGGTAGATGGGGCCACTGTAATACCACTTGTTTGGATATTCTTCTAGGTCCCCTATAGAATAACCACTAAAAAAACCTCAAGCATAAGTTGCACAAAGCCTTGAGAAAGATAAATTAGAAGAAAGGCCTAGTGAGGTGGCATCATCTTTGGCTCCACCTAATAGACTAGACTCCCAAATTGAATTCCTTGATAGATTGCACTAATTCCTAGGGAGATAGTGGAAGATGCACTAAGAGTACTTGCTGAGGCATATAAACTAGATGAATGAGAAGAACAAGTTAAGGAACCTCATGCCCAATACAAGGAGTTATAATAAGAAAATGGTAAGGAGGTAGCTTTGGACCTAGTTCTAGTTCTACCCCTACAAAATAGGAATGTTGAGTTGTAATTAGTCCTAGTTGGAAAGAAGAAGCCAAAGTTAACCTTCACTCATACTTTGAGTGAAGTTAACTTATTTAGTGATGAGAATCCTTGAAATGGGTTAATCATCAATGAATGGTTCATTTATGGGAATATGAAGAAGATCCCAACCCTAAAAAATTCATGGGTCATGATCCAAGTAGTCAACATCACTATCCATGATGAACTCAAGCTTTGACTAATGGATCTAATGAAGAAGAGGAAATAAAGATGACTACCTCTAGGGATTCAAGTGGAATTTAGTTAGACACTCATAGAACCTTAGGTAACACATATATGGAGATCCCAAAATCTCCAAATATCAAAAAGTCATCAATTAGTGTGCAATTCAATCTAGAGAGAACATGCTTGGGGAGAGTAACAACAAAGAAGACCATGGTTGAGAATGAGGAGTTCACTTTTCATAAAGTTGAACCTTTTATGGGCTTAATTATAGTAGGAGTTTAGGGACTTGATGAAAACCCGATCCATGAGGAGGACATAGTGGGATTAGATAATGCTCATTTAGCTCAAATAAAATCATGCATCAAAGGCATGTATCAAAAGATAGAAAACTTGAAAAAATAAAAGGAAAATCTTGAGACATAGGTTGTCTTGTTAGTCTTTGAAGAAATGATAAAGATGTTTGAGGTATATTTGTATGATATATTTAAATCCTTTATGGAAATAAAGACAAGGCAGAGTCCATTATATTAGAAAGATGAAGTATTCAAGGGTTTGATAACCCAATATAAGAATACAAAAGACAAAATGAGAGACCAAATCAACATACTAATTGAGGATAGGATTCTTGGTTTCAAAACTATTGGTATGGAATATTTAAATACTGTTATGGGAATAATTATTGATAATATCTAAGGTTAAAATGCATGGTTAATAAAATTAGAGAGGGTCTTAAGGGATGAAAAGGATCTAATTGATAGAATTGAGCAACTTCTTAGAACCATGCTTGCCAAGCCTACCACACTCAACTCCTTGGGCATCATTCTAGATGATGAGTAAAATAACATTGTCACTTTGGTTATGAAAGAAGTATAAAGTAAGATTTAAGGCCAGTCTAGGGATGATAATATTAGGATCATGGGCATAATCCTAACTATGGATGAGAAGATTGCTAAGGTGAGTAGTATCAAGGAAGTAATGGCAAGAAATGATAAATTTTGATGACTTGGTTGACCAAGAGGATGAGTAAATTTTTAGATCCAACTATCAACTTATGGTTGGTCAATGAACAACATCAAAATTCCATGAGTATTCTTTAAGATCAATAGGTGATTTATTCTATGTAGAGCCCACCAACTAGCTAATAATATTCTATTTTGTTAAGAAACTTTGTAATATTCAAAAGTAGAATATTATTTTTGTAATGGAATACAAAAGTTTGTTAACATATTTGCTTATAGGTCAGTCTACTTTAGAAAATGTAACATTTTTTATAACTTTGTAAAAATGATAGTTGTCCTTACCTTTATACATTTGTAATCTCATGAATAATTGGTGTACTACCTTAGCCTCCTATAAAAGTTAGTATTACCATTTTGTAAAGAGAGGGAGTTTTATATCTAAAACTATTTTTTATAGTTTGAGTAATTAATGCAAGGAATACTAAGAAGTTTGTCCAATTTTTTTTTGTGTTAATTGCTACATGACTTCTCTCTCAATTATCTATTTGGATGTCCAAATGTGAATGGTTTTTATTGATTTTTGATGTGCATATATGAATGTAGAGTTGTTAACTTTTGTTTATGCTAGGTTAATTGAAACATCCTAGGTTTATTTCATTTCCCTTGATTATCTTGTAGATTTGTTAATGTAGTTTGATTATGAAATAAATCTTTAAATTGAATCTAGTTTTTTATTTATTGTGTTTCACCCTTTCCTTAGATATTTTCCTAGTAAATGGTAGGCTCTATGCTATAGCTATTTCATGTCATGTATCCATTTGAATGTACATCTTGATGAAATATAAACTTTTTCATAATGTTTGGATTGAAAATTAGAACACCTTTTTTCAACCCTATCATTCTTTTTGCTTCCTTTTTAAACCAAATCACTCTAGTTAAAATTTCATTATAAATATTAATTTAGATTAATATTTAGTTTATATGTTATTCAAAAATTCACTGATAATAGCATATATATCTTAAATTTCACTTAGATTGGCCATGGTAGCTCCCAACCACCAATCAATATAAATATAATGGAACTTTGTATTGCTTTGTTGCTATTTACCACAGGTAACTAGATTACCATAATCTGCTACTCATGCTTTGAATTCCTTGGATTTTAAAATGAGAAATGTTATTCAGACACTAAGAGCACCTATGATACATCTCGATTCATCAATAGGAATAGCTAAACTAGCACTAGAAGGAGGGCCATCTTTGTGAATTTATAGCATCTTTGCTAATTTTGGTGTGTTTTGATCAAAGATTGGTGTTATCTTTACATATTTGTGTATTCATCTACTCAAAAGTGTAAATATCATCAATCTTCATGGTCTTTGACCCATATTTGTGTTTCCTTTAGATAAAGATCAAAAGTATTTGAGGATAGATGTGTAATTTTGTTAAAGATAGGTTCACATATGAGAATCCAAAGTATTTGAAGCTAGAATAGCTTGTTTTAATCAAAGATTGGTAGATCTTTTATGAATTTGAGTTTATTTGAGCTTAGAATTATAAGGATTGAACATAGTTATGTAATTGGACACATATTTGAGCTAACTTAGTTAAAGGTTGACATCTTTTTTTGTTCTTTACATGAATCTTCGAAAAGAATTCTTAATATGCAAGTTTGATCCCTATTCTTTGTAAAGGTTAATTTGAAACATCATATTTAAAATAAGTTCCAAAGTCCTCAAATTGAAATTACCAAGAATATGGAAAATGTCACATTCAAAGACAAGAGAACCTCTACTTGAGTTAGAAGTTCGTAAGAGGGCCAGATGAGATAAAGGTAGACATATTCATTAAAATCCTTGATCGACATCACCATTCCAAGGTACTCATACATTTGAAATACATCAAGGTATGGCTTGGTTTAGAAGCTCTCCTATTAATGTTCAAGGTGTAGTTCATGACCTTCCTTGTAATCTAGAAAAATGTTTGCCAACTTTTAGTCTTAGTGGTGTTATAACAACATAAAAACATGTTAAATACTTCAAAGTTACATTAAGATTACTATATGTCACTCATGAAGATGTTACATGTAGGTTGTTTCCTTTCACATTTAAAGATGTTGCATATGAATGGTTTATTAACCTACCAAATAATTACATTACCACTTGGGATGAATTCAATAACATTTTTATTTACCACTTATTTATTGTACTAATAGTTTATCACCCTCAAAATGGATTCCAATGAGCCTATAAGAGATTTTAAGGAATGGTTCCAAAGGATGAATAATAGGACCATTGACCCTTATAAACCTGATTAGGTGTTTTGCTTAGAAATATAAAGATGCTCTTCATCCCATGACTTAATTACTCATAAAGAAGGTTGTAGGTCCTATGAACACACTACCTTTAGCCTATGTTGAGGTTATGATCACTAATGACCAAATACAGCCTCAAGGTAAGATATCCTACTATGTTCCCAATGTAAATCTACATATGCCTACCTTGAATATATTTCTTAATAATATCTACAATGTGCTTTATCTCAACTAGTTCCCAAATTTAAACTCATTGCCTCTAAGGCATAATTTTCCTAACCAAAATTTGGGGTTCTTAAATCACCCTACTACGAGTGGATTTAATGTAAATGATCAAAGGACCTTAGTACCATCCACTAGTACCAATAATAACCAAATTCATAATTCAAAAAACCCCAAAAATGAGAATGAGTCCACTCTAAAAATGGTCCAAAAACTAAGAATTGATTTCCTTCATCTACAAAAATATGTCGGTAATACTGGACAAAATTATGGCAAAAAATTCTTTTTCCAAAGGTTCAATAGGCCCAATAATTGGTTAAATAATGATATTTTCCACAAAAATAAGAATAGTGAACCATATTATGAAAATAAGACTATGGATATTAATGTTATTGTAGAGTCCATCATACTTCTAAGCATGGTGAGATTGATTGTATTGAATTATGTAAAGCTTTTGAAGCATTTCAAGAAGAGTTGGACACTTTTGAGGTCATACCTAATAGAGACAATGTTGTAGGTACTTTATGATCTTCCAAATAATCTGAAAATTCCCTTATGGTGGAAACCTTTAACTTCCCCTTTCAAGAAGAAAATGAACCTGATGATGATTCTAAAGAAATCTAGGCTTTCCAGTAGTTCCTAGAAAAAACATATCCCTTAAGGAACAGGGAACAAAAGTATCCCTTGACAAATTTAACTCCTCCAAATATCTTTGGTACTCCTCCAAATACCACTTTAGATAATAATATAGAGCCTTCAAATGGAAGTACTTATAAACCTAGTACTAATACTTTTGATTCTTCCAATAGGACTAGTTATAATATTGTAGAGGATCTAAATAAAATCAAATTTAATATTAATTTCCATAAATTGACATAGATCATAGATAAAAGGGACCTATTATTAGAGTCCTTATCTAAGAAACATGGGAAGCCACACAAAGCTAATAATGTTTATGTATCCATGCACAAAGCTAAGGTAGAATCCCCAGCTTTCCTACTTATGTTAGAATGTTTGGTAAAAACTTGATTAATTGTCTATTAGATTTTGGTGTATCTCTAAATATCATGCCTATAGGTATTTATAAGTATCTTGGTTTTACTACCATTAAATTTGATAGGGTTGTCACCTAATTAGATAAGTCTAGGGTCAAGGTGATTGAGGAATTGTTGAATATTCACATGTAACTGGACACTAAGCCAAGAGTTTAACAATTCATATACATCCATGTGGTAGATATCCCCAATGCATATGGACTAATTTTAAGTAGAGAATGGACAAAGGCTCTAAATGTATACATGTCCATAGATTGTTCACACCAGTGGTTGCCTTGGAAGAGAGTTCTCAACTAGATTAGAGTTGAAAGGGAGATAAGAATGAAACACATGATCACTAAATATAATCTTTTGAATGAATGGGTCAACATAATTGATTATTATTTAGGAGTTTTCACCCTAGAAACTACCAACATATGTGATCTGAAATCTTCTCATGTTGTGACTAGGTTATGGAAGTTATTATTTAATGGTGTAAGATGTAAATCTGGGTTTGGGATAGGTATTATTATAGATGACCTTATTGGTATGAAATTTTATGCCTCTTATAGACTCTAATTTCCATGAACCAATAACCATGCACAATATGAGTTTCTCATCTTAGGTTTTTAATTTTCCATAAAAACCAAAGTCAAAGAATTACTAGTTTATGGTGATTCAAAACTTATAGTTAATCAGGTGAGAAGTAAGTATCAGTGCAAAATATCAAACTTCAAGAGGTACAAATTTAGAGTTTGGGACCTTATGGAATATTTTTTTACCTTCAATATTATTTCTATCTATAGGGAGGAATATAAAGATGCTAATGAGCTAGCCTCTACTGTAGCTAATCTCATGCCTAACCAAGATTCACCAAACTTTACCATTGAGATGATACCTTACCCTTCCATCTGAGATAATGTAAACCATCTACAAGTCTTTAGTGATGACCAATAGATCTTGGACTTTATGGCTAGTTTAGGAGCATCTAAGGCTCAGGTCATTAATGAAGTTGATGAAAATGCATTTGGAGAAGCTAAATTTGATGGCAAAATCATTCAGCTAATGACAACAAAATCCCCAAAGGAATGATTATCCTAGAAAGATTTTTTTATCAAGATAAATTAGCTAAGACCTATAAGGTTCCCAAAGTGAATGAGAAATATTAAAATGTAGTTGATCTTAGACCTCAAGATCAACCTTAGCTGGTTAATATTGAAAAATCTTGTACAAGTTTTAAAAATAAGAGATCCAATGAACTATTAACAAAGTACAAAGATGTCATTGCCTAGTCTTATGATGACTTGAATATTTTTGACCCAAGATTCATCACCCATAAAATACCTCTTAAGGGTAATTTCAAACCTTTTAGGCAAAAACAAAGTCACGTGAATGCATTCTTAAAACCTATGATCCTCAAAGAAGTCAAGAAGTTTTTAGATGATAAAGCTATATTTCCCATTAGGCACTCTACTTGGGATACCAATTTGGTTTTATTTAAGAATAAGAAAGGTGAAATTAGACTATGTATTTATTTTAGAAATATAAATAGAGTATCTAAAAAAGGTAATTATCCTCTTCCCTCTCTTGACCAAGTAATACAAATTGTTTTTGACTCGGTTGTGATGTCTTTTCTTGATGGTTTTTCATGTTTTATTAGATAAGGAAGATAAAATGAAATCATAATTCACAACTAAGTGGGGTACCTTTGCTTACAAAATAATGCCTTTTGGACTGATAAACATAGGAGCCACTTTTCAAAGGGCCATGGACTATGCCTTCCAAGGCTTGATTGGTAAGTGTATCATAATTTACATGGATGATCTAACTATTTTCTCTAATAATAGGGAGGACCATTTTATGCATTTACAATAGGTATTTGAAAGGTATAGAAGGTATGGAATTTACCTCAACCCTAAGAAAAGCATTTTTTATGTCACTGAGGGTAAATTGTTGGGCCATGTCACTAATAAAGATGGAATTTCCATGGATCCTGAAAGAGTGGAAGCTCTACCTAAGATAGAGGCTACCAATAGTAAAAAGAATAGAAATCATTTTTTGGTAAAATAAACTTTGTGATCAAATTTATTTCTAGCTTTGCAAAAATTGTCAAACCATTAAATGATATGTTCAAGAAGGATGTTAAAGTCTCATGAAATGAATAATCCAAAAAGGATTTTGGAGATTTAAAGAGGCAATCAACCAAGATCCAATCTTGATAAGTCTAAACTATTAAAAGGATTTTTATCTCTATTCTTTTTCCTTTGACCACACTATTTCTATTTTTTTAACTTAGAAAATAGAAGGATGTGACCAACTAATTGCTTTTATGAGCACTAATTTGAAAAAGACTGGTTAAATTATCCTTTGATTAATAAACAAGCCTTTGCATTAGTTAAAGTGGTCAAGAAATTTAGGCACTACATTCTTAGGAATAAAGTGCATGCCATTCTACTAGACCTAGCCACTAAGCTAATGCAGAGCTAATGTGAACTTGGAAAGCAAAGAGGTAAGTAGATGTCTATTCTTCAAGACTATGAGATAGAGATAAAAACTAAAAAAATAGTAAGATGCCAATATCTGATTCAAATGATTGCTAATATCAGCCCCAAACTAAACATCATGTAGGTTGATCAACATAATTTTCAACCTAATGAGTGATATGGATCTATTGTCCAATTATTGAGTAATGACACTTATCCTATAGGATTAACTTGGGAGTAGAAAAGATATCTAAGTCTCAAGGTAGCCCATTACCTGATCAAAAATGGATTTTTGTAATAAAATAAATTTGAAGGTGTGTACCTAAGATGTGTGTCTAAGGAAGAATATATTAAGGTATTGATCACTTTCCATAATAAGTTAGGAAGTGGGCATCCATCTGAGAGGACAACAACTCATAAAATCCTTAGTGTTAGCTATTATTGGCACATCTTTAAAGATGCTCATAGACATGTGTGGGAATGGCATTCATGATATATATTCAACATAAAAGAGCCAAAGGAAGTAATTCCCTTACAACCTATCATGATTGACAAACCCTTTGCCTAATGGGGACTAGAATTTGTAGGGGTAATCAACCCCAACTCATCAGAAGGTCACAAATATGTTCTAATAGTTGTTGACTATTGTACTAGATGGATTGAAGTAGTAGCCACTAAATAATTCAAAATAAAAGAAGTGATCAAGTTTTTATAAGAAAACATATGCACCAAATTTGGAACTCTAATCTTCTTGGTATGTGATAATGGGTCAACATTCATATCCATAGAGATGAAAAAATAGGCATATGATAAAAAAATTATTCTCAAGTTTTCATCTAACATTACCCTCAAGGTAATGGAGTATTTGAGTCAATTAATAAAATTTTGATGAAAGATATTAAGAAGTATATTGTAAACAAACCAAGAAATTGCCATAAGCTTCTCAAGTATACACTTTGGGTAGATAAAACAAGAGTCAAGTAGGATCTTAAAGCACCTCCCTTCTTGTTGGTATATGGCCAATAGCCCATATTCTCCATGACACTCAAGCTACCAACTTACAATTTTATGCAAGAGTATATAGAGGAAGACCAAGAATTTGCAAAATCAAGGCTATTGGACAATATTAAGATGGAAGATGAATGAGAAGAAATTTTTGTCAATTTTAGCAAGCACTAGACTATAGTAAAGAGGTGGTTTGAAAAGTGATCTAAGATCAAGGTGTTCAGATAAAGATACTTGGTTCTTCTTTGGGACAAAGCATATGAGCCCAAGGAAAAACATGGCAAGTTCACACCTCTATGGATTGGCCCCTATCTTATTGTAGATACACTTGGAGATAACAGCTTCAAAATTGAAAGTCCTACAAGGAGCATAATTCACATTTCCCACTAATGGGAAGTATCTCAAGAATTACTTCTCTTTTTCTCCCCCTAGGGTATTCATGGAGTAAATCTATAGAAATTGTTAGAATTAATGTAGGAAGTCTAGTTAGTTTCCTTCAGTTCCTTCCTTCATGTCCTTGGTTTGTACATAATTTTGTATATATTTATTTGATTCCCTTTTGATTCTTGCTTTGCTTCTTTCTATTATGTGTTTTATTTTTGTTGCTTTGTTCCTTACTTTTAATAATTCTTTTGGATAACCCTCAACTCAAAGTTCATTTAGTTTGCTTAAAAAATATGAAAATTTGGGAATGTAGGTATGAACCTCATGCATATGTTAGCCATGGATTTAAAATGTGAGCTTTATGTTATAGTTTAAAGAAACTAGTAAGGACTGATAGATAGGTTAACTATCTTATGAGACCTTAAACATTATCTTGACCTAAACTTGGTTTTAATAATAATTGTGCATGTAGAGTGAAAGCTTAATCTATTAATGCACAATCATGCCTGTACTTAACAAACATCCTTGCCTAGGATAAAATTTGCAACAAAAGGTGATTATTTAAGGATTAGACACAACCAAATCCTTATATATGGCTACCTTGGTTCCCAAATTTTGTTGAAATCCTAAAGGACCGAAAAATAAAAAATAAAATAACTTATTGCAAGATCAAAACCTTTTCCAAGCAAAGGTGATTATGGTAAGGTGATTATGGTAATCTCCACTAGGGATATGGATGCCTAGCTAGTAGTGGAGTAAGCCCATGAGTGGAACTGAAGGCATATTTTTTTGGGATATGGACACTTGGCTAGTAGTAGAGCAATGCATAAGCCTTAATTAAACTAAAAGCATGGTTATTAATGAATATATAAACATGCTCCAAGTCAATTTTAATGATTAAAGTCATGAAACCTAGATGTTGTCCCTAGAATCTATGGCAAATAATATGTAGAATCAAAACACACACACATCATGACTATGTCTTGATGTTTGATCCTAATTTTGTATGTGCAAGATTTATTTCAAACATGAACTTATATTGATAATGACATTGATCAAGTGGAATAAGTCACCTACTTTTTTATCTGAACCAGAGTCTCTAAGTTCTAACATATTGTTATGTTCCCCTAGAAGCCACCATTTATTGAATTCAACATACCCCCATTTTTAAAAAATAGGGACCCTTGTGCATACTTTGAGCCTTAACACTAAAAGATTGATATATTCAACACATTATTATAATTTGAAGATCATCCACACATAATAAAATTATCCCATTTTGTTCATGGTTTTGCTTTAACCTTGCCTAATGTTGCTAATTATTGGACCTCATATCTTAAGTTATAGGTTTCATGGAGCTATCATTAATGGATCACATTGGGTTATTCATAGTTTTATCCTCATTCAAGCTTTTACTAACCCTTGGTCTATAAGAACTCATAATTGGAATCATGTTCTAAAACATTCCTTTAGAAAACCTTAGCTTATACCCTTGGTTTAAATTCAGATTTGGTGGGAGCAAATTTGGTGGGAACATTTTTAAACATAATTTAGACTTAAGCCTAATTTTTTATATTAAATCTTGCTCATATTTATTAACATGACCAAACCTTGGTATAAAAATTATGCTTGGTCCCTTTATATTTCCCCCATTTTGTTCTATTTATTTTAACAAGGTCAAACATTCATGATTATAGTGTCATTTATGTTCCTAACTTGGTCCTATTTTTTTAATGTCACATGGTCCTATTTGTTACATACTTAGCCTTAGTCTTAGTCCTAAGGCCTTGTTCATGTTTATTAACATGAACTAGACCTTAGTATTAAAACTTTATCCTAAGTTTCTATATCGACCTAAGCCCTAACTCAAGCATCTTTCCTCTTTATAGAATTGATGGCTTTCACTTCATCATAGAGGATGATCAGGTGGAGTGAAGGAGACCTGATGAATCCAAAGCCTAAATCCATCAGACCAATCGTGCATGATCACTAGGATCATGATCAATAATACATACCTATATGGGCCAAAGATTGAATGACATGTGATCATCCTTAACATTAAATCAGTCCCATTTATTAAAAATGGACTTAGCCTAACTTTTTCCCTAAGGTTTCATTGTGTTTTTTTATACAATAAAACATTAGGATAAAACTTATGAAAAAATTCAATCATGTGCAAGCATTTATATCATGATCAATGGTTTGTGGCTATTCACCTTGAAAAGATCCAACATAGAGAATGTGGTGTTTAAATGTCAAAGGCTTAAGAAAGCCCTATGAAGATGACAAGTGTCACCATCTTAGGAACCCATATCTCGATCAATTCTCTATGGACCCTTCCTAGGGTCAAATAGATTCAAAATATTAAAATTCCCATGGAGTCACCACACGGCACTCTCAATTTTGAGCTTAGTTTTAAAAGCACCATGTGTATTAAAATGTAGACTTAATCTAATTCAATAAAACCTTAGGGTAAGACCTTAGGTTGTGACTATAATATTTAGAGGGTCTTATTTATTATGCTTTAAATACTTAGGCCTTTAACTTAGTCTAATTTTCATACATGGCCTTGAGCTAACTCAATCCTCTTCATGATTAAAGGGACCAATGGCATGCATATGATCAGATCTTGATTGATGGTATACACTTGATAGGGACCAAATTATTGGATGGAATATGTTAAATCTAGGATTTGTGGACCTAATGAACTTCATGAAATTAAATATGATATTCTCATAAACATGATTTGACACCCACAAGGCTATCATTGACATCCATGAGGCCATCAAATTTAAGTTCATCAATCATCTTGCTTAAACATAAGAGTATGATTTAAATCATTACCAAAATCTTATTACTTGTATTGAAAAGCAATGAGACCCCCTTTTGAAAATATAAAAAACATTTAGGGTCTTAAAACTTTAATGAGAAAATTATCTTTTAGTCCAATATTCATAGACATAGACTTAATATAAGTCTCTATCCTAAGGTTCCAATTGTATTTATTTAAATATAATAAACCATAGGATAAAATATTATATTATGTTTTAACAAGGAGTCGTTATTCTATAAAACTTAGCTTAAAAGTTTTAACCCAAATTTTTATCATGTTTATCAACATGAAAAAATCCGAGGTTAAAACCTTGCATTAGATAATTTTATTATTAAGGACCCCTTTGGGTGTATTCTAAGACTTAGCTTAGATATTTTATCCTCAAGTTTACATCATGTTTATTGACATGACATAAACCTTAGCCTAAAATATTTAGGCTAACTTCTTTTCATATCATGATGCTAATTAAAGTTTGTGTACCTTACAAGATCGATGAATCACAACTAATTAGAAGAATACAATCAAATAGAGTGTAATCAATAGATACTCTTCAATGATACTGATGAAGGCCTACAAGATTGAATCATGGTGAGTTCATATTCAGTATCAAAGTGTAAAACCTAAAAGGCCTATGAAGGTGTCAAGTGGCACAACTCTAGAGCCAGGTACAAAGACAAATAATAACTTATAAACCTTAGGATCATGATCAATGATCCATGTTGATCCATGATAAAATATATTATGACACAAAGTAAAAGAAGGATTTTAAAGGATAATGGATAGTTCCTTTAAATTATTTATGAAAAATGTCATGAAAGATGCTAGATAGATACTAGACAATCACAAAATGACAAAATTAAATATTTTGTGTGCATAAAAAGGAAAAGGTATAAATTCATGGGTCAAAATCATATCCAAGGCATGAGATTGCTTAATCATAAATAACCATTTCCATTGAATATGAAAAATTCACTAGCCTCCATAAAATCCCTAAGTTAAACTCTAATCAATCACAATCGATCTAGAAAGAGTTAAATTGATATTTGAGTGAGAATAAGTTAACCCAAAGGCTACTTATAATCCATTAGTGAGAAATTTACAAGTCTCATAGTCATGGAAACTTGAAGGCAAAAAAAAAGGGATGACACAGAGTTGTATTTAAAATTAGACAATGAGAGAAGAGTCCTTAAGGATACTAACTTTGATGTTATGGTATTGAATAATGGAAATAGAAACTGGTTGGATAGTTTTTGGAGCTTTGAAGAAATGTAGGCCATCACAAGGGATGAGTATAATAATTCTATAATTAGCCAAAGATACAACAATCCAGTCTCCATCCAATTAACCAGTCTCTGTTATGTTGATGCAAAGCCTAAGGTATTACACAATATCAATGTCATTGATCCTATTTTAAAGAATTGCAAGATTAATCAATATTGGATAGTTCATAAACATACTTTTAGAAAGATTACATATATCTCTCCTCTTGCATCTGAAAGATACTACAATCTATGCAAGCCCTGGCTAGACTTGCCTTTAACTAGGACATGGAATGGTAAAAATTACTTAAATACTATCCTTTCCCCATGGTTACTTACTGAAACCCAAGTGATCCAAGACCCCACCAAAAAGATCCCAATTATCTAATTTAGGGAAGGAATCAAAATAGCCATGACCTTGCTAAATAGATTATCTAGATCCACTTCCACCACACATGTTAATAAAATATAGATACCTTATGTATTATTCATGGTAGAAAAGGGAATCACTCCCCTAATATATGAGATGATTAATAATTATTTGAAACAACAATTCTCATCCATGAAGAAGAAAACTAATAACCACTTCTTTATGATGTCCTATCTTCTAGATGACCTATTGGACACCACCAAAATCCTTAACATAAGGAATTATTCACCTGAAGTAAGATAAAATATTTCCCATCACTATTTCAAATAACACGTATTCAAATATAGACACAACATACAATTTATTTTTGATTGTGTATATCTAGTTTTGGTAGAGCTATCATAGGGATCCCCATGGATATGGTCAACCCTCTAGTCAAGGAGTAAGTGGAGTTAATTGGAGACATTTGTTATATCTAGATTGCACTATGATTAGAATAGAAGGGACCTTAACTCAACCCCTCAAAATACCAATCCATGTGCCTACTAAATTGATAGAATAAGATGTTGCATACTAACTTTTACATGGTATAGATAGTGTATGAAAGAACAAAAGGAAGGGACTCCTTCACCCCTTTCCCTTAGCCATTAGTAGGACTATTTTACAAAATTGGGAACATGTGAATGTCATCTATAGACATAATGACTCCTTCAACCTATAGTTGTATGATTTGAGGCATTAGGACCCTTATGATAGGGTCACTAAACATTTGAAATCAAAAACAATAAACTATGCCTATGAACATAAGCTTGGTGTTCATGACATGATGTATATCAGGGCATCAAATTTCACATAAGTGTTATCTAGGTTAAAAAATCATAATATCAAGCTTGAGGCCATCTATCTAGATATGAGAAAACACCTAGAGAGATATGGTAGATGGGGCCACTGTAATATGATTTATTGCCTAGAACCTCTTCTAGGTCCCATCTAGAATAACCACTACAACAACCTTAAGCATAAGTTGTACAAGGACCTAAGAGAGAGAGAGAGAGAGAAATTAGAAGAAAGGCTTGGTGAGGGGGTATCATCTTTGGCCCCACCTAATAGATTATATTCCCTAGTTGAATTAGATTATATGATTGCAGTAAGTCCTAGGGAGATAGTGGAAGATGCACTAGGAGTACTTATTGAGTCTTATGTATTAGATGAAGAAGAAGGAAAATTTTAGGAACCTCAGGCCTTAGCTAAGGAGGAAGAATAAGAAAAGGGGAAGAAGGTAGATTTGGGCCTAGTTCTAGTTGTACCCTTGTAAATGAGGAAGGCTAAGTTGGCATTTGTCCTAGTTGGAAATAAGAAGCCAAAGTTAACCTATACTCATCCTGTAAGTGAATTTAACTTATTTAGTGATGAGAATCCCATTCATGAGACAATCATTCCAAAATGATTCATTTATGGGAATATGTAGAAGATCCCAACCCTATATCATTCATGGGCCATGACCCAAGTAGTCAACATCACTATCCATGATGAGCTCAAGCCTTGGATAGTGGCTCTAATTAAGTAAGAGGAAGAAATAAGGTTGACTACCTTTGGTGGGTGAAGTAGAATTTAGGTAGACACTCGTAGAACCTCAAGTAACACATATATGTAGATCCTTGAACCTCCAAATATCATATAGTAATTAGTTAGTGTGTAATTTAATCCAGAGACATCAAGCTTGGAGAGAGTTGCAATAAAGAAGACCATGGTTGGGAATGAGGAGTTAACTTTTTATAAAGTTGAACCTTTTATAAGCTTAAATAGATTAGAAGTCAAGGACCTAGTGAAACCCTAATCCATGAGGAGGACATAGTGGGATTAATTTATTCTCATTCATCTCAACTAAAATCAAGCACCAAAGGCCTTTATCAAAAGACAAAAAACTTGTAGAAATAAAAGGAAAACATTTCTATGATGCAGGCATTTTTATATGATATTTTTAAATCCTTGAAGAAAATAAAGATAAGGTAGAGTCTATTAGATCATCATGATGAAGTAGCCAAGGGTTTTATAAACCAATGGTATAATTCAAAATACAAAATAAAGGAGCTAATCAATGTACTAGTTATGGATAGGATTCTTTGTTTCAAAACTATTAGTCTATCCCATTTGAATACTATTATGGGAATAAGGGTTGATAATATCTAGGGTTTAAGTGCATGGTTAAGGAACTTAGATATTTTTCTAAGATATGACAAAGATTTGATGGATATAATTGAGCAACTTCTTACAACCATGTTTTCCAAGCGTACCACACTTAGCTCCCTAAGCATCATTCAAGATGATGAGTACAATCAGAGGGTCATCCTGGCTATGCAAGAATTATGAAGTAAGATTCAAGGCCAATCTATGGGTGATAATAGTAGGATCATGGGCATGATCCTAACTATGGAGGAGAATATTTCTAAGGTGAGGAGTATCAAGGAAGCAATGGCAATAAATGACAAATATTTTGATGACTTGGCTGACCAGGAGGATGAATGCCTTGTAGAGTCAGCTATCAACTTAAGGTTGGTTGATGAATAACATCAAAAATACATGGGGATTCCTCAATAAAAATAGAGGAGTTCTTCAACATATGGCACACAAACTAGCTAATAATATTCTACTTTGTTATATTCAAAATTAGAATTTTATTTTTGTAAATGCATGCGCTAGTTTGTTAGTACATTTGCCTACAAGTTAGTCTACTTTGGGAAAAGGAATGTATTCTAATTTTTTTTTAAAAGGATAGTTGTCCTTACCTTTGTGCATTTTAATCTTATGACTGAATGGTGTACTATCTTAGCCTCCCATAAAAGGCATTAATACCATTTTATAAAGAGAGGGAGTTTTGGAGATAAAACTATTTTATCTACTCCAAGAAATTAATGCAAGCAATTAATCTTGATAAGTTTGTCTAAATTTTTTTTTGTTAATTATTACATATCATCTCTCTCAACTATCTATTTGGATGTCCAAATTTGAGTGGTTTTTATTGATTCTTGATGTGCATATATGAATGTAGATTTTTTAACTTGTGTTTATGCTAGCTTAATTAAAAGATCTTAGGTTCAATTGATTTTCCTTACTTCTCTTGTAGATGTGACAATGTAATTTTATTATGAAGCAAAACTTTAAATTGAATTTAGTTTCATATTTGTAGTGTTCCACCCATTTCTTAGACATTTGCCTAGTACATGGTATGATTTGTGCTATTTCTATTTCATGTCATGTATTGGTTTGAATGTATGACTTGATGAAATATAAACTTTGTCATAATGTTTGGACTAAAAATCGTAACACCTCCTTTCTTCCCTACCACTCCTTTTGCTTTGATTTTTAACCAAATCACTCTAGTTTAAATTCCATTGTAAATATTCATTTATATTAATCTTTGGTTTAATTTTATTCACAAATTCACTGATAATAGCATAGATATCTTAAATTTCACTTAGATTGGCCATGGTGGCTCCCACGCACCAATCAATATAAATATTGTGTAATTGTTTGTTGCTCTATCACTATTTCACCATAGGAACCAAATTACCATAACCTACTACTCATTCTTTGAATTCTTTATATTCTAAAATGAGAAGTGTTCTTTAGACACTAAGAGAACCTATGATACATCTAGATTCATAAATATATCCTCTGATTGTCACAAGTTTAATACTAATACTTGGTTATTTGATTAAAAAGAGGTGATGGAGACTTTACATCATTTTGGTCCTAGCTCCCCATAGACTAGTCTTGGTCTGGTGGTTTTTATGGTTTCAGCTCCCAATTTTGATAATGTAGATGTAACGTTTGGTATTGTACAAGTTGGTGGTGACTAGTTGATGTTGATTGATTGTGGTGATCATGTTTACGACTATATTAGTAAAATTATGGTTCATCTATAAAATGTGATTGAACTTGGTAGACTGGTTGATGTTGAAGATATAAGAAACTACATCAAGACCTCTAACATTTATATGCTCCTCAACAAGGTTGAAAGGTTCTTGTTGTCAAGGTGTGATCCTCATCAGGGACCTAAGTTTCAAAAGGGACCTGCAGAACACAATGATATTGAAGATGATGTTGGAATACCTACAATAATATTAATGGATATCAATGCATCTTAATAGGTTGTGTGTCCTGTGTTTTTTCTATGTTATGTTTTTTGTACTTTGTCATTGCCATTGTTTTGTGTATTTTTTATATTGTAGCATTGTAATGGTATTATGAACCTTGTTATCTCTTGGTGATCGACTATTGTATCCTAGTTTCCATTTAGTGTTCTCATCTTTGAATGTATAGTATTTTATAAATGATTTGATTGTGTGTGTGTGTGTGTGTGTGTGTGTGTGTGTGTGTGTGTGTGTGTGTGTGTGTGTGTGTGTGTGTGTGTGTGTGTGTGTGTGTGTGTGTGTCTATATAATCTGGGTCTCAACCCAAACCATTCCAAAAATCACATCGTATGAACAAAAGAGTAGAATGTGTAAAACCAAGGTGGTAGTGAACACCACAAGGTTAAGCACATAATAACTCAAACGGTGATAACTAACTTCTTAGTCCTAAAAGCAACTTCAACTAAGATTTTAAATTCCTAATAATGGTCTTAATTTCATTATCAAAATTTAAACAAAACCTAAGTCCAAATTAACAAGGGATGTTCTAAAATAAGTATTATTTCTTCCCATGTTACAATAAGTACTACAATATTCAAAAGATATAGATTGGGACAATTAAAATAGGTTCACAAGGAAATAAAAGCATACCAAAAAGGATAATATAATCAATTATAACAAGAAATTAACTATTTCTAACTAAAAAATCAAGGTCTAATTTATTAAAAACATACACTACTACCAAGAAAGGGCAAAATTCGCATATCCATATTCTAGAATAATTAATATGATGATATACCTTGACCAAGAGTTCACACTAATAAAATAATAGTTATTAGCTATGAACCCTCAACCCATACATTTATGGCTTGAATATATAATGTAATATACCATTTTTGAGACATTATTGTTATGTAATTGATTCAAATTGTGTTTATTCCTTTTTAATTAATATTTTAATTTCATCACATTCATATTTTAATTTATTATAGTACTATTGATAGTATATTATATATATCTTTCACTGATATATGAGATCATTGTTATGTTTTATGCAACATTTTTAAAATTTATCAATAAATTATTTATTATATTTTTGGGATTTATTACATTGTACAAGTACCATTTATATATCTAGTTACATGAGTGCATGTGCATGTAGGATATGGTCATGGGTTTAACATGAATAGTAATTCAAGGTTATTTAATGCTCCTACATTCTTTGGCATGATTTAATTCTTGGATTTCAACCATTATGGATGGTAAATTAGCATTGTGATTTGTATTTTTTAATAGAAACTTTGTTATAAATTTTAGCTATAACATGATAAGGGTTACTTGAGTGACAATTTGGTCATTGTTGATTGATGTGTTAATAATGTGGAGAGCCCAAGTATATCACATTATTTAATTTAACAATTTTACTCATGTTTCTCCGACTCTTTTTTACCATTTTTTAAAATCTTACGTTACTTTACACATAGTCATAATAGATAAATAACTTATTTTTAATAACTTGAAAATGGATTGTCTTGGGGAAAAAATGTCATTAATATATAGAGTCATAATAATTAATAATAATGAATGGCTTAATGTCACTAAAGAACATCCTTGTAAAAACTCTTTTTAATTATGAAAGGCATTATTGAGTTATGTAAAAGGAATTGATATTAACACTATATGTCTATGATAAGTAAATGTTAGACTTGACTTATAAGGTTTAGAGATCTAGTCTTGCTTCCTAACTTGTATGCACAAATTTATATAAATTGGGAATAATAAAGGTATTATAGATATTCAATTTAAAATATATATACCTTATAATGAAAATTGATTATAATCGACATGTAGTGACTTTGATGTGAGTTATTATGTGGAACATATGTTTTGAATGATACTATTTTAGGATATAGTACATCTTACATTGGTTTGGACAAGGAAGGTTCTTTTGAAAATCCTAGTGATTTAATACCACATTATGAACTATGAAAATATAGTAGCATGATGTCAGTTGTAAGACATTGGTTAATGGACTATAAATTTATCTTTTATGACAAATACAAACTTTGGAAAATAAACTAAGAAATAATAAAGGATAAGATTCCATCTAAAAATTTTATACTTATTTAATATGATTTTAAACTTAACATGAATTAATATAGAACCATGTAAGTAAATTAGGTTAGGGTTTATGGAAGAAATAAAATAGTGTTTTTTTTTTCACTCATTATTCTTTTTGGTTGATAGGCAATGGGCAAAGCCTTGGTAAAATGAAAACAAGGAACAATATTGTATGGGTTTATGCTATCATGGTATTAATCTCGACTTGATTTTTTCAAGGTAATTAACATAGTCATTTATTATATTTTATTGAATTTATTTGAGAGATTTTATTGGCTGAAAATGAATTGTTTGGAAAAAATATATTCTTGATACATTTTTTTAGAAATATTGAATGGGAGTTTCATATATGTTTTTAGAGGACCGAAGTCATGTTTGTTTATTGAATTGAGTATTACCATTTTTCATGGAGATAAATGATAATTTTCCTTATATATAAGATCACTATGAAATTTAGGAGAGGTGTTGTTATAAATCATGGGAAAAGAAGAAGAAAAAATATAAGATAAAGGGAATGAAAAAAAAATTCTCATCTCAATGGTTTGAGTAGACCTTTTATTGTTCCACATTATAAACTTAATATAGAAAAGATAAAACACTTATAATCCATTAAAACCTCTTTTTCTTGGTGTTTTTGTGATGTAAATAGAGTGAGAAATTTCATATTTATGACAATTATGAAAAAAAAAGATGATGTTTCTATATTTGGATTTATTAGATTGTTTTCTTTCATTAAATATTGAGTCAAGGGTATCGAATAAATTTTCTGTCCATACATATCCCTATGCATATGTGTGGTAATATGTATAAGCATACATATCTATATGTTTTGGTTCTCACATGCCATTGGAATATTTATTATTTGCATTTAATATTACTTAAAGTAAAAATAGTTAAATGGGTGCACAAGAGTCATAATAAAATTGTGGAGACCATGAAGGAAAATGGTGAGGTGTGTTTGGACATGAAAGTCATTAAGGATGAGTTTGTGCATTATTTTATAAATTTATTTTTTGTTATTACCAATTCAAATTAATTAATAGTGAAAAATATCATTGATAACATCCATAAGTTAATTTCACAAGATGATAATAAAAACCTATTAGCTATTGTCACACTCAAATAAGTCAAGGTTGTTATTTTTTTGTTGCAAAATGATAAGGCACTGGTTGAGAAGGATTTGCAGCTGACATTTTATATCATTTTGGGATATTATTAAGATGGATATGTTCATATCAGTGGATTATTTCTTTTCTTCTAGTAAAAATTTAAGGGATATTAGTAATACATTTATAGTGTTGATTCCCAAGAAGAATGGAGCCTTAAATTTTAAATAATATTGTCCCATCAACATTTAAAATATAATCTATAATGTTTTCATGAATTTTTTTATCATAATTTATTTTTTGATTGAGTAGATAATCTCTAAACATTAGGGAGGTTTTTAGTAGATAAATATAACATGGTATTAACATGGTGCAAGAGACTATGCATTCATTGGATAGAGCAAATCAAGATTGAATGATTATTAAAATTAATATGAATAAGGCTTATTTTAGGGTTAATTGGGACTTATTGGATAGAGTCTTTCTTTAATTTGGATTTCATTAACAGGTTAGAAGGTTGATTAAAACATGCATTTCTACTTAAATGTTTTTAATAATGATCAATGGAGTGCCTGAAGGATTCTTTAGTAGTAGGAGAGGTATTATGGAAGGGGATCCTTTGTACCCTTTTTTATTTCCCATAAATTTTGAAACTTTGAGTAGGTATTTGGTGGCATCAATAAGGTATGGAAGAATAAATTTTTTTAGGCCTATAAGAGAGGTGGATCCCACCTTAAACCAGTAATTTTAGATGACATGATTATTTTGGAAGCTGCTTCAGTCAAGGAAGCCAATCAACTTAAAGAGATCCTAAATAATTATTAAGAGGCCTCCAAGCAAAAAATTAAATTCAAAAAAATATCCTTATTTTTTTAATACCCTAAATGTAAGACAACATAAAATTACTTACATTATGGGCTACCAAATCAAATATTTACCCTATACATATTTTAGTATACCCTTATTTAGTGGCAATATGCCTCAATAATCCTCAATTTATTTATTTGATACATTTCAATGGAAGCTAGTAGGGTGGAAAGGTTTGGTTATTTCTTATGAAGGTAAATTGATGCTTATTAAAATAACTTTGTAGAGTTTTCATTTGTATTTTATGTTTATGTTTAAAAATACCAAAGTTATTAGTGGAGAAGGTTGAAAAGATCCAAAAAAGGTTTTTATAGATAGGTTTAGAACAAAAAAGTGGATTCCTACTATTGCCTTAGGATAAGGTTTGCCTTCCAAATAAATTTCATGGGATTGGGCTCAAAAGATGAAGTCTATGACTAGAACCTTTGTGGATAAGTTGAATTGAAGGTTTATTAAGGAATCCAATCATTAGATGGGTATCTTAAAAGCTAAATATTTGGATTCTAAAGAGATAGTTAATTTTATTTATAATGATTAGTTCATTATAGGATCTTGTTTTGTATATTTTTAGTTGATAGTACAGATCTCTTGCTTAAGTAATGTAAATGAAAATTTGTAAATGGGGATAAATGAGATTCTAGGAATATTCTTTGGCATTAAACCATCCTCTAGTGAATTTATAATATTATCATTATATTGGTATACTCCCTCAAAGGGATTATGGTTATTATGTTGGGGGAGAGAGGGAGAGTGTGGAAAAAATTGAGGGTGGAGAACTTGGATGATGAAGGTAAGAACATTTTATTTGATTTGAATACTTGAATGGATCCATGTTACCAATCTCTGTAAAGAGGATGAGTTGGTGTTGAATAATTATTCTGATGGCCACTACAATATCAAATATGGATATAAATTATTCTTGAGGTTACTTAGGATGGTTCTCCTTGGGATAATTATGGATAAAAGAGTTAATCTTGAAATTTCATATATGTATTTGGATAATAATTAAAAACAAAATACTCCATATGGATAATCTTAAGAATAAATGTATGGTTCTCATCAATAGATGTCCCTTGTTTGAGGTGTAGGAAATTTTTATAATACATTTAACATTTGACTATCCCTTTTCTTTTACAATATGGGTAGATATTCTAGTCATTTTTTAGACTTCTTGGGCTCAACCTTCTTTGTTTCTTGAGCTATGGAATTGCTAGGAGTCTCCTTTTAAGAATAAAGATTTGAAAAATTGTGGCAATTGTATTTTACTCATATTTTATGGTTTCTTTGGAAAGAGAGGAATGGTAGAGGTTTTATAGATTATAAGACTTATATTTAAAGGATAACTAGTAAAATAAAAGATCTACTGATGGAAAATTTTATGAACTTTAATACTAGAAAAAAGGATTTGTTTAGTAATGAAGAGATTGAATTGGAAAGGAAATGATAGTTGAGTAATGATAATAGGTTGGAAATTGACCATAGAATGGTTTTTTACTAACATGCCTCATTTTAAATATATCAAATGAGGAATCTCTTTGAGTTCAAAATTCCATGTTTATGCCTTGCTATGAAATGAATTAGTCTAGGCTCAATTAAAAAATAATTATCTTAAATATTGGGTCAAAATAAAGGCTATTATAAGATTATTATCATAATCCATCCATTTTTAAATTTGAACTCTAGTAGAATAAGGCCTTGGTTTGATTTTGAACTTACCAGACTGACTGAGAGTTTCTTGAGTTACTTTTCCAATCTAATTGATATTTGAGTATAAAGATCAAAATTTTCACATTCATATAAGTTATTCAATGAATATATTTCATTTTTGGTTCTATTAAATTCATTCAAATCAGGTTTTGTTTGATTTATGGATTAACTTGGCCAATTAGAGTTGCCCATTTGTATGATCTTCTAGGATTATTCAAATTGCATGAGGCCACCTTTTTTAAATTACATTTGATCTAGCTTATATAGATATTTATTAGCACGAGTGACATTTTTTTAATTTTAGCCATTTTATAGGAATTTCCTATCTAGGTTGTCTCCACATTATCTATTGTGTTAAGAGTAGCCATCAAATTTAAGAGTTGTAATGTAGTTTAAATTCTAGTGGCTAAGTCTTAAGCTCTGAGATGGGACCATGCATCTTCATCCAATTCACTCATTTATATAAACCAAAATGGTTAATTAAAATACTAACTAAGTATATAGATTAATGATATCATTCCATGTGTCTCCATATTTTCCTTTAATGGTATCATAGTCAATTGCAATTCATGAAGTCATCTAAGTAAGTGGAGTAGTGTTTATCATCCATGTGTCTCAGTCTGACTCATCTAAGGCCTACAGATAGAGAAAAAAATTTCAAAAATTCATAGACCTCATAAAAAACAAGATAATTCCATTAAGCATGATCCCACTAACAAGAGATTGTTAGAGTTGTTAGTCTCCTAAGGGTGTTAGAATGTTAAAGCCCTAGGGAGATCCCAATGAGAGAGTGGATAATTCATTTGTATATTGATGTTTTTAAATTTATGACCTTTGAGTGAGATTTAATTCTATAGAGGAGAGTACTTGGGTTGACATGATTAAAGTGGGTTAGGTATAACTTACAGTATAAGGATGCATCACCCTAGTAAGTTAAAAAAATCAATTTTTGACATATGAAAATTTTGAATTTTTGTTCATTTTAATATATTTTTAATGAGTTGTTTTGATTTTATTGTCATGTCCACTCTACACCTATCCCATCTATTCCTTTTCCAAGTTATTTTAATGAAGTTTATACTTTTTAATGGACCGGTTTGAAAGTTTGCGGACCTATCTAGTTTGCATAAAACATGTTTATGAACTTTTTAGCGTAACCACAGTTGTGTCCAAGAAAAAATAGTATTTTAGTATCTACTATGATTTAATTTTTTAGGTAATTATTTTTGTATGATATTAAATTTTTTAATTTTTCAAAATTTTGATTTCATGTAGATATGTAAGTGATAGATTTATGATGCAACCATATGATGGAAACTATACATTCTCTTTCATTGACTAATGCTGATAAGGATACACTAGATGTATCCAGACTTTAGGAATGTTGGCTGAATTAAATTCATGTATTATGCCATGATGATTGTATTGGTTGATTGGTGGGATGGAGAAAACTATAATTTTTGGCTCCTGACAAGGGAGATTATAATTATTTTGGAAAATGTGTGTAGGATTATGTTGTTGCCTATTTTTGGTAGAAAAGTGACCTTATAGGGTGATAGTGGACCAGTAAATATTTATCAAGATCATTTTTATATGATTAAACATGGTTAGGGTGCCTATTATGCTCCCATTAATACTATAATCTTATTATTGAAGATTGTGATAGTGAATGTTCCACTTTTTTGAAAATTTATTTGCGTACCATTGGCTTAAATTTTTATGGTTTATGGTGGTAGTGGTAGTGTACCTATTTCATATTGGATACACAAATTTTTATATGATATTGAGGATAATGGTATAGTATATTTTTGATTTCATATTATGTTCACCCAATTATATAAGGATCTACACATATTTACATAAAAAGGGTTCAGAGAAGAGTTAGGCTCTATCGCACTTTAACATTATTAGGCCTAAGATCATATAATAATGATTCATCCTTTTGGTATGCCTAATGGTGGATGGGATCATTAACACATTTATGTTGAGATGTGGGTGAGTAAATCCCATATTATAATAGGCAGGATGATGGAGTGTCATTAGATACTTGATCATCTATCTATGTGAGATATTATGTGGTAGCCTTACATGGATTATGTAGAGTGGTTAGAGGATAGGGTGGATCTTAGGTGAATTTACTTGAGTTATTGGCTTCATGATCAATAACCTAATGTTTATGACTAATTCTAGTTTGAGCATGTCACAAGATAATTTATCATCCCATAGGATGTGACTCAACAAAATGTGTGGATACAATTTATGAGAATTCAACTATGGGAGGGGGATATGGGCCATATTGGTGCTATGTATTTTGTTCCCATCCACTAGAAGATGTGGACATGGTGATATAAACAATAGATATATATGTTTTTTTCACACATACATATACATGATGGTGGTTATCCCACAAGTGTCATATTTTATTTATAGCTTTATTTAAGGATCTCCCTTAGACATAGGGTATAGTGAATGTTAGTGATGTAACATCAACTAATCATCAAGAACCTCCTTTGATTATGTATTTGTATCATTTAGTGTTAATGCATAATATTAATTAATTTTATAACTTTAACATTTGTATCACTTATTTTACAATGGATGATGAGTATTGGGTGACCATCTTAAATACATTACTTTAGGTTTTGATGTGACATGTTTCATGTTAGGCATTCTCTAGGGATATTTTAAAATATGCTACTAGTATTTTAGGTGAGCATTCTTATTTTTTTATCAAATAACTTTAACTAATATAACATACATTTTTTGAGTAGTAAAGTGTGATGATGTGGTATCTGATAGAGATACTATTATTATTGAATGTGACTATTTTAGGGTTGAGTTTACTACAAAAAAATCCCATTCTTACTCCATTACTATATATGTGTCAAACGTGTTTCATGAGTATGTATAGTTTCTATGGGAGCATGTTTCACTATAAGAGTGAGTGGTTGTGTATGAGGATTATGAGTGAAGAATTCAATATCACTTAAGATCATGACCAAGTGGTAGTGTAACTTCATCTTCTAATGATCTTATCTTAATATAGGAAGGTAGATAGGCACATGGTGATGTTCTCATTATAGAGTGATATTTTATCATGTTATACTTATATCATATTAAAAAATTATTACACACACACATACATACATGCACGCACACATGTACATGCACATGCACATGTGCACGCATGTGTGCACAGGCACGCATGCGCGCGCACGCACACGCACACGCGCACACACACACACACACACACACACACACACACACACACACACACACACACACACACACACACACACACACACACACACACACACACACACACACACACACACACACACACACACACACACACACACACACACACATGGATTTTGATGTATCTATTCTTATATTAGACTTATGTGGAATTGCATATTATACATGTTTTTGAATTTTTTTAATTAAATTCATGTGATGGAACTATTTATTAGTCTATTGATATATTTAATTATATTATTGTAAGGAAAATGTGTTGATGATTTGACCTTTTGATTAATGATGCATGTTCATAATTGATTTAACTGTAGATTATAGAATGAGTTAACCATCCTTATGGGAATATAAATTGTGTACCATATTTATTATCCTTTTGATATTGTATATATGACTCTATATTCATTGAGATATTTTATCATGTATTAGATATTTATAACAATTTTAGTTGATATCATTAATGCTCTTTTGATATTATTAGAGTATGTATTATCTATTCATATATCTAATATGAATTTTAATGATTTTGTTTTGGGTATACATGTTTGTGTAGTTTTGGATGTTATTTTATCATGTATTATTATGTCCCTCTTATTTGATTTATTACTTTAGAATATTAATAAGCCTCCTTTTAAATTAAAATATAAACAAGTATTATCCTTATTTATTATTGCATTCATTTTGTTATAACCAAGGTTTCCCAAAAAATGTATTTCTCTATGAAATAGTAAGTTGTACAATCAATTATGTGCTTACTATCTTGAGTCAAAAAGTGATTGGTAAAATAATATTTATTATATTATAACCCTATGCATGTTGTAAATGGTATTCATTAAACACCATACATTTCATAAATTTAATCGTACATGTTTTATGTTGTTGGATGTGATTGAAAACACAATTTCTTGTATGTGTGCCATTGACAAGTACATGAATGATAATTGTTTCTATTTGAGATACCATTCATTTCATAGGAGAGGATGAAGGATTGGATTTTGTAACCCTATTTTTACTTTTTAAAATGGTATGACCTCTTTATCTACTAATTATGATATATTTTCATGTTTTGAATAACAATAATTATCCTTATCTCTATTTATACCATGAAAGGTGTAAAATGGTTTACCTTTGATATATTCCTGATGATGATGAACATGGTAATAATTGGGAGGAAGAATGACTAACATTTTTCCCAACAATGTGTGTATAATATTATGTGGTAGATATTTGAATCCATCAAAATAAAGTGACAACCTCTTATTGAAATTAGATTTATTTACTTCAGGTGGTGCTTTGTGAACTAGTTATTTCCCTTTATTGAGTACCTTAATTTTTATTCTCTGATTATAGCCATTTCTTATAAATCATTTGTCACATGAATGACTTTAAATGGATTATTTATTTTAGATGTTATCTCTAAAGTCCCCTATTGATTGATAATTACTTACTTATGTCAAGATGATTTTGACTTGATAACCTTTTGTTTTATGGAATTTAGATCAAATGCATATTTAAACACGTTCATGTATAATTTATTAAAATAAATGTAAATTTTATGCATGGTTCTTTCTCTGAGTATAGGTAAGAGATCCTTATTAAAGATAAGTTAATATTCCAAATCTAAGGGTTGATATGTTAATGAATGTAAAGTATCTTTGAATATTAAAATGTAATATTTGATAATTTCATCATGAATTATTTCAATACTTTTAGATGTTTAGATGTTAATTTAATTACCCCTTGTTTTTGATAATATAATAAGAATGTATATTATAACTTTTTAAAATTGGGTAAGCAACCACTAGGTAAACTATAAAACCACTCTAATGCATCTCATGTGAGACTTATATGGAAATGTTTAACTATAATATTCCCATATTTGACCCATTATTTTAAAGAGAGTGTATATTGAGTCAAATGAGTTCAAATATATCCACAACCATAAAATAAGGCTAGTGTAGGCATAACAGAATATTTTTGATATGGATGTTCATATATAGATCATGTGATAGGTTGACATAAGATAACATTATGTTTGATATTTTGTAACATGATATAGTTTGTAAATTAAGATCAATAACCCAATTTTATAGGTTAAAAATTGCATGCATCATGGATACAATATGACTAGTTAGAATAGTAGTGTTTAAAAAAATACTTGTTCATGGGTTGTAATTCACAATCTATTATAAACCTTGGTAGGAAAGTATCATGATGAATGTCATTACATGTCTGAATATTACATTATAAGGTAGATTTAATATAGACTAAAGAATCATTTATGATTTTATTACATTAAATTTGTATGGGAGTAAAGGTAACACTTTTATCTTCATTTGGTTTTGTTGATTTAGGAGAGGATAAACTGTCATTGTAATGATTACAAGATTTTAATTCTTTGGATATAAAAACATAATTTTGAGAGTCTTTGAAAAGTATGTCATGATCATTATTTTGTAATATAAATCAATAATTTTAATTTTTGTTTATAATTCAAATTAATTTTCATCTTTTGATATTTCAAGAGAGTGAAAAAGATTGTCATTTAAAACATTATGTATTAATTCCAAGGGAGGAGAGAAGTGATCATAATATATTATTTCATTATCCATGTCTAGATGATAATATGGGATATCATGTTTGTGTATATAATATATATTTTATAGAGAGAGTGAGATTAACACATTCACTTGTATCATTTGTTATTTCTATGCAAGGATTATGCTTTTATATCTTATATTGCTTAATACGATGTAATGCTGTATCAAATTAAAAATGTTTAAAAGGTGTAATAACTATTTAGTTTTCACATTTCTTATCCTTTTGAGAGATTAAGAGAGATAATATATTCATTATCAATATGCTCTTTCTCTAGTTTATGGAAAGAAGAATATAAGGGAGGAATATATGAAATTGATAATTTTATTCTAAATTAGTATGACCATTTTACTCTTCACTATATTCCTCGCTATTATACCAATCATATGTATTTTCATATTCATATTCATATATATCAGAATCATTTTATTCAATAATGTAATAAACATAAAAATTTGTGAAAGTGTGATCTTTAGTCCATTCGTTATCATAAGTGTAAGATGTAACATTACTAGAGAAGATTAAATCTAAAGATTGAATACTATTGTGAATTTCATATTTATATTCCACATTAATATTATTACCCAAAATATAGTAAATATGACAAATATAAATCTTAATGCTCACAAACAATTGATCATACCATAAAAGAAAGGATATCAGTGAGTGAAACTAGGCAAGGTGCATTTTCTTTGTAGGTTATCAAGTATATTGATCTCAGTGATAAATAATGAACATAATACATATGATTATATTGTTATCATATTTTCACTATCCCATATCTAGGGTTCATTTATAGTAATTTTTAGGGGATAGCCTCTTACTAGTGCATGATAACAACAAATGGTCGAAGGCTTTTTATGGCTGAAAAATAGAACTTATAATTTTTATCATATATTATGAGGTACATAAAAAGTAAAATGTGTATATATTTATGTATAATGAATTTATTTTTAGTTTACTAGCCTATACACCACAACTCAAGTAAATCTAAATACCACTTTTCATAAAATGATAGCTCTTATGATTTTTAAAATTGCCAAAACATAGTTTTTAGCAAGCAAGAAATAAAATACATTTGAAAACCAATAAAAATAAAATATTTTTGTATAAGGAAAATAAATTTATGAATCCATGAGGTCAAATATAAATTCTATATCATTTCTTAGTCAAATATAATAAATTATGGTCGTATGTATCTTTAGTTTCTAGAAATTAGAAATTTAGTTGAAACCCTAGAATAAATATTGACAAAGAAATTAATGTTTGAAATATAAATGTACATGTTAACCAATATGTTTTAATATATTTTTATAGAAAAAATATTTAATAATTATATAGAATTAAAACTATAAAATATTAAAATTATAAAGATGTTCAATAATTAACAATTCTAATTTTGATAATTTATTAGATGTATAAAACTACTATATTTAGAAAACACTAAGAAGAGATATACTTAGCTCACACATAATTTTTTGTTGATTGTTTTGATTATCTAAAATTGGAAATATGTAAGATAGGTGACTATACATACTTGGGATCATAAATACAATCATAGACTACTTTTGTATACATCCAATTTAAGTAGATGATAGCATAGTCTATTCATGTTCATTGACTTTGGATTTGTCCCTATTAACTATGAAAACTGTCTAACATAAATAGATAAAGAAAATATAATTATGATGATGATAAATCAAAAGAAAAAACATAAAATTTTCTTAGACATGATTGTTTTAAGTGGACAACATAGTAGGATTATTAAGTCCCTTGATTGTAGACTTATCCCTATTTATTGAGTTGAAAAACTAATTATTTCACCAGTTTTCCATGCATTAATTAGGGTCATGGATGCATTTTCAAATTTATAATATTATGTGATGTACCTAAAATGAAAAAACTCTAGGTTCCTACACATAAACCAAATTGGAATCAAATGGGGGGATGTTAGGAGAAAAGGGTTGATTTGGGTTGATCTTATCTAATATCCATTAAATGGCCAAGTGTTGAACTAAATTTCCAATACTCTAAAGATGGCTCATTCTCAAATGTAGTTATCCCACTTATGTGTATAAGTGAAATTGTGAATGCAAGCATAGATGTTATTTCTCTTATTTTACCCTTGGTACAAGCATGAAAATATGAATTTAAAATTTGAAAATTTTGAGTATAGCTTCATAAATATATAGATACAACATGTGTTAGCAGATGTTCCTAGGAACCCTTCAAAACATGATAATTTAGGGATAGCTTGTAAAAAAGTAGTAATAGGAAATAGTTAATAACATATTCATAATTAATATTTTCATTAAATAGATCAAACAATAGATTCAAGAAAGAACACAAGTTTATTAGATTATTTAATAGTTGGCATATACTCATATAATTAATGAATTAAAGTAACCAAAGTACTCATTGTGCATAGAACAATGATAAAAGACTCATAGAAAAACCATCTCAGAATAGTATGTATTAATCTTTATCACATCAGAACCCAATATAATTATAATTGAGTTTTATATAAAGATTTTTACCTATCATCATCTCTGCATATTTTATCCCTTTGATATGCCCAAAAGGATTGAATATTCAAATTTTTTCATCTATCCTTATGCTTACACAGGTTGAATACATACAAAAGATTTAGAAAAGATAAAATAGTTCAATTCACATATGTGTGCATCAAATATACTATTGTCTCATCCTAAGTCCTATTTGTAACAATATATTATTTTCTAAAGCTAAGGGAATGAACTAGAAATAAGAGTCATGGTTATCACTCTAGGTGCTATTTACCAATTTCCATCCTTTATGCATTACTTAGCTACCCTTCCAGGTTTTCAACTAAGTAACCAACTAGCCTAATACCCTTTTGAGTTTTAAATACACTAACATAACCAGGTGGTTTCCCTTTATGAGTTTTGAACCAACTTGGCCCCACTCCTAATGCTTAAAGCTACCCTAAAAATGGTGAAAAACTTATAAAAACTACAAAATTAGAGTATGTAGTACATAGTGACTAGATGGTTGTATAATTTGAAGTGGATATGTATTAGCATATTATTGTGATGGTTTTACTTGTGTTACAGATAAACCACCTAGTTGTGTAGAATATGATGGTGGAGGTTATTATTATTACCTCTTTGGTTATGACTTTGTGGCTAACTTCTATTGTAGGACCTATTACATCTATTATAGTGGAATGGATTAAATATCATGCACAAATTTTATAATGAAGGGATCAATCTAGGATTGATATTTCTTGAGCATATTCTAGTCAATTATCACTTCTTACATAATAGTGAGAAATATTCATAGTGCGATATGAATCACCATCAAGTTTTTAACATTCTCATATTTTTTGATGGTTAATAGTGTTTTAACTTTTGGTACTTTGAGCTAGATGTCTACTATCATCTCCTCCAATCAATCTAAATGCCTTTGAGTAGGAGGCCAAGAAATATATTATGTAAAGTCTAATTGTGCAAAGTTTATAATTTCTACATGGTATTATCACTTAAATCTAGTAATTTATTGATGGCAATGCTCATTACTTTAGAAATAGTTTTTTGATCATCCATGACAAATTTGGCTTTGTCTATTGTTGTAAACTTAGGTTTAATAATGGACTATGAATTATTAAGGTGTTACTTCAACTTCATCATACATTATGTAATATACTCAACATGATGTGTATTGGTATCCAAAATATGTTCATACTCTTATTAAAATATTTTAGATTGCCTCTATTTTTGATTTTATATTCTACCCTTGAGATCACAATATTTTTAGCTACTACAAATCTAGCCACTTCTTTATGATTTATGCTAGTAAATCTATGATTTTCTTTTCTTCAAGCATCACTTGGTCACCTAAAACTTGTGTAACTAGTGTTGGGTAGTTGTTATCAATCAATTGACATGATTTTGTAAGCTAATAGCTCAAATATACATTGTCATCATGTAGCTATGAAAACTTGTTTTCTCTAATGATGAAGTCTTCTATGTTATTAACTCTTGGAACATAGGTGTGCCTTCTTCCTTGGTTAATGGTAGTTGGGAAATATCCAAAGATATTTCATGCACATTGGTAGTAAGGGCCATGGATGTGGTTCTAATAATTAAAAGAGTTAGTGTAAATTTTCCTAAAGGAAGATAAAATGCAGTGCACTGGGTAGATCATGTGGTAACATCCCATAGCCATTAAATATTGATTTTCATTTTTGGATGTGAATCCTCCTCCTGCACACCTCCTTGTCTCACTAGTTTATTTTTTCTATATGTTTTGATTATTCCTTAGATTTAACTTTATCTTCAACCTTAGAATTAGCATCTACCTCAGCTTGGGCTTTGGCTTACACCTTATCCTTATCTTTATATTTGGCATCAAATTTAGCTTTAGATTCTACCTCAGCTTTTTATTTGCCATATGTGTCTATCTCAACCTTGGATTTAGTTATAGCCTTAGGTTTATATCCATATATATTTTCCTCATCTATTCATTTGGCTTTTTTTTCATTGATGTGTTAATACTCTTTGGCCTTTTGATCTTCCTGAACATTTGCTAGTGCATTTGCCTCCTCCTTTTATTATGTATCATTTGTTTATTGATATTTTATTATCACCCCCTCTTGTTCCTTTTTTTTTTGCCTTCACTTCTTTAGCTCACTTATTATGAGCCTCTTCTTCTTTAGCTTGTTTATTGTGTTCTTATTCTATAAATTTTTGTTGTCATTATTCCTCTTACACAACTTGTTTTTACTTGCAGTGTTCTTATTCATCAATTGCCTTTCACTTTTCCTCTTTTCTACTTCTCTTTTTCTCTTCCTTTTTCTCCCTCCTCTCACCCTCTTTTTACACTTTTACTAGATCATCCAGTTCTTATGTAGCTCCTTGTTGGGGTTTAGGTTATGGTAAATTAGTTTCTTTAGTTTATTCCATAGGAGTTGAGGAATCTAATATTGTGATTGATTATGAATCTTATGAAGTGAAATATTCCAAAACAACACCTCATCGCATAGCCATATTTTATTTAGTTGCTTGAGGGGGATTGAGGATCTACCTTTTTATCTTAATAATTTGGCTTTGCATTTGTTGATGAGAATCATTTTCATGTTGTGTTTCACTCACCTCTATTGGGTCTATGAAGGACACCATTCTATCCTTGATTTTTGGAGATAGATGAGTTATATCATGCATTTAAGGTCTATGCAAAAATGGTGGTGGTGGGATTTATTATGCTAACAGTTCTTATTATTTTACAATAAAGGATCCTATAGCTAGATCTTTTTAGAATAGTTTATACTTCAAATTTTAATTATCTTATTATTTCCTTCTAGTGTCAACAATTATATAAGGGGGAACTTGAGTGATATCAACCCAAAGATCTTATCTTACCTGATTTTGCACTTGATAAGTACACACTAATTTTTGTAAAAAGAATTAGTATTCTCATCCATGCTCCTAAAAATTATTTCCTATGTTTTCAAACATGTATTTTAGGACTTCCTATTCCTTAACTCCTAACTCTAGTTAGTCATACTAGTTATTATTTTAGGAACATGTATATTATCTAGTCAGGATATTGTTTGGCATGTCCCCTTCTTTAGTAGTGATGGTGAGGCTTACCATGTTGGTGCCTTTTCTATTTCCTTTGTCTTGATATGATGGATCTAGTGTTTGTTATGGTGGTACAAATGGTCACACTTATGGTTGCATTTGTGCTTGAGGTTGTTCATATGGTTTCACTAGTTATTATGCATTAGTGGAAATGGATAACATATGATACACAAACCTTGTATCTAGGGATTTATGCATCAAAACTTCTACCTTGTCATTTAACATAGTGATGAATAATGTAATAAATTCATAGTTTCCTTTGGCAACTCATGGACTTTTAATTTGAATGTCATTATGTAGATTTATAACTGAGAATCCTAGGGTATTCTAAGGTGTGAATTAATCATGGTTAGGGTCTTTAGCCACCATATACTAAACCTACCAAATTTATAATAATATTTCTCTATTTTCATTCATGCAATGTTTTTGAATGCATCAATAGGAAAAAAATCTATAATAGGTTTGATTGGTCCTTCTAGTGATTTCCACTATCTAAAGCAAAGAAGTAGAACAAAAAACTTGTAATGAAATTTTTATGAGGTGAGAGTGATATTATTTTAAATTTTTGTGGTTATTTTAGAGGCTATAAACTTGGGATAATTGATACTTTTGTGTAGGTGTATCATGTGATATGGAATGTCTATAACACCTTTTGTTACCTACTTTGCCTATTTTGTTGTTTGCCAATATTGCTTAGTGATGCATTCAAATAGCATCCACCATAAATAATATTTTATCATATAAATAGGTATGATTATACCTAACCTTGTAGGATATATTTCCTTAGTGTCAAATTGAATTGGGGGAGCTATCAATTTATAAGGTAGCAGGGATTTATCATGAGCTGGAAGGCCTGTTGCTCATGACATGGTTTGTGGAACGATCCATATTGTGACATATTGGGATAAATGAATAGCTAATTAATTATATATACTAATCAAAGTGAATATTACCTCATCTAGTTATCTAAAAGTAGGTAGTTTAATCAACCATTCAACATTTGATCATCATAGTAGATGTTGAAGTGTTAGGGATCCTACTTGTGTTGCTTTTTGGGGATCATGAGAAAACAAGGTGGCTTTTACCACATAAATTAAATGAAAGGGATATATATCCCAATATTTTTTTTTCTTACACCTAATCCAATATGTGTTTCCTATTTTTTTGCATCAAAAAGTGGGATCAATAATTGATATCTCTCCATGGTTGCTATTATGGCCTACATTGAACACTTAATTTGCTTAGTCTAGATCTAATATGAAATATATGTCTAAGAAGTTGTTTTTAAATTAGATAATAGAGTTAACTAATTTACAGGAGTATGTAATATCCTTTTTTATGCATTCTTTTTATTATATATTTTTTGGCACCCAAATCCATATAGCCAACTAGTTTAAATTGATTGATCTAGTTACACATGAGTTTACCTCCCAAATTAATATCAATTGGCTATTATTTGATATGACAATTACCATTTTCCCTATAGATTATTTGAGTCATGCATTTTTAGGTAGTTTATGTGACTCAACATCCTTTCACCTATCCCATTTACTTTATGACCTGACCTATCATTCTACCATGAGATCTACTCTCAAAAAATGTAATGTGTTCAAGTGCCTTGTCATTAATGGCCTTGAATGATAATTTTCCATCCTTTCAATGTACTTATCTTCTCAATTCCATTTTTCTAAATGTACGTGATGACCACCATGTAGTTGTTTCTAACTATCCTTATTTTAGGCTATCTTTATGAATCAATTTTAGTCTATTATCTTAATTATTCCAACTAAATTTTGATGTATTGCAATCCAAAGATCACATTTTATAAACACACTAACCCTAAAAACCAAGTAATAAAAATAGCATTAAATAAAATTCCTAACTACATAGCATTAATTAACACCCTCTCTCATTATCAACAAACAATGAAAGAGATTACTAGTGATAAGGCTTACGCCTATAACCATTGATACACCCTATAAAAATGGTTCCATATTAATATTTTAAAACCATTGTAACATATTGTGAAACATCATGAGTAATTTATGGTCCCTTTCATCTGATGTGAAATTTGATCATGAATGCTTTAAAAATGCTATCATACATTAGTACTGCTTGTTCTAGATGAAATTTTTAGATTGTAAATTATGATCATGCCATGATCTTGGAATTAAATTGTTTATCTCTTATGTCCATTGTTACCTTTGTAAATTTTCCTCCATTTTGATCAAATCCATTAATATTTATTTCAAATAATCTTGATCACCTATCCTCAATCATTGTAATATACAAACTGTGAATAATGTGCTCCACAAGCATAACTACCTTTAGACCATAAACTAGATGAAAGGGAATGAATCTTGTTGCTCATTTGTAATTTATTCAATATGCCTAGAGAATCATAATAATTCAATCCTCCCAGTCATCCTTTTATATATTGAATATCTTAGTTAGCATATTACCCAATATTTTATTTGAGGCCCCAGCTTACCCATTCACATGTGGATGATACATCATGATTTTATGGTGTTAGATCTAGAATTATATCATAATAGTATTAATAGAGTTATTAAATAAGTGATTTCTTTTTTCACTGACCAGCTTTATTGGGCATCCAAATCTTGTAATGATATTTACATATAAGAGCTTAGTAGCATCCCTCACACCACAACTTGGTGTTCTAGTAGCTTATACTCAATTGGTAAAGTAGTCCATCATATTAATAATTTATCATACATGGAAAAAAAAATTGGAGGCATTATAGGCCCTAAAAAATCTATGCCCAATTACTTAAAAGGTTGTTTAGCTAGCATTGGGACTAGAGGCATATCATCACACTGATTAAGATTTCCCATTCTTTGACACACATTATAATTCTTAACAGCCCCATGAGCATCTTCACATGAGGTAGATCACCAAAGACCAATTTTCAATATTTTTATCATAGTGGATTCATCTAATAAGTGACCTTTTGAAACTCCCTATTGTGTTTCTTGGAAAAAATTTAGCCATTCCTTCTCTATGCTACTTTACATAGCACATTGTCTTTCCAAATATTGTATAAGAATCTATTAATGAGACTAAATGGAATTACTCTTGTCACCATATATTTTTATCCCTTTCAACATAATGTGCAAGGAAAGTTCCTTTCTCTAAAAAAATTTCAATGTCTTTCATATTGTCAAGGATCATAGTATCCCTAAAAAAGTGTGCATTTGGGGACTCATCCTCTATTTATTCTAGTTCTTCCCCATTTTAGAGCCTTCTTGGATGATATAGTCCTAAATTTTATCAACTAAGATTCAAAATGATTTGGAATTGAAAATCTTGAAACAACATTAGCCACCTAGAGATATGTCCTCCCAACATTGGCTTATTAACTAGATATCACAATGCTTAGTGGTATAAAAAAATCTCAAATGGTGTGGCATATAGATAATTTTGAAACTTTTGTAATTAAAACCCCATATCTAAGGTATCTTTTTATATATTCATATAGTTTTTATTTACTATTTATATTTTCTTATTGGCAAAGTGTATGTGATGATCCAACCCACCATCCCTTATCTTCGCTAAGATAACTTCTACCATAATACCAAAAGCATCCTCATGTATGTGGAATATCTTATTATAATTATTAAAAATTAAGATAAACACTATTATTAACCTTTTTTGAGATCAATAAATGTTTTTTGAAATTTTTATGTCCACCAAAAATTATATCTTTCTGTGGTAGATTCTCCATTGGTGTAGATACAAATACATATCCTTTTATGAATCTTTTATAGTATCACATATGACCCAAAAAGGTGCACACTTGATATATTTGGTTGGGGTTGGCATCCCCACTATTAATGTAATCTTATCTTGTTCAACCAATATTCCATCACTACATATGACATGAACCATAAGAACACCAAAAGGTGTGAAAAATAAGCACTTCTTTAGATTCAAATCAATGCATAAAGCTCAACACCATTCTAGAATTAATCATATCTTCAAGACATATTATTTAAAAAATGATCATATATACCAATAGTCAAAATATAATTATATAAAATCATGAATGAAATATTTAATTATAGTTACTACATCCCCAGAAAAAATTGATGGCACATTATTTAGACCAAAGGTCATTATGTTATATGAAAATTACCCCAATTCTATTCAAAAAGTTGTTTTAGCTTTGTCCTCTTCTATGATTAGAATATGATGGTATTCTCTAAATTATATATGAATTATTACACCTCATGACCTATGACTAACTTAAGGACTTCATCCTGTGCATGAGATTAGAAATGGATCATTGATGTAGGCATCATTTAGTGCATAGAAGTCCCCACAAACTTGAATTTCATCAAGCTTATTTGGATACAAAAGTATTGGAATCACATTAA
The DNA here is from genome assembly GCA_037957365.1 of Torreya grandis. Taxonomy (NCBI): domain Eukaryota; kingdom Viridiplantae; phylum Streptophyta; class Pinopsida; order Cupressales; family Taxaceae; genus Torreya; species Torreya grandis. Next base: position 144,633 of record JARHVA010005759.1, read on the forward strand.
TATACATTTTTAATTGGATAAATTATCCTTACATCTTTCATGTGATCTAATTTAGTTTTTACTTTTATCTTCACATTGCAATTTAGTCTATAGGATAAATTTTTAATGGGTCTAGTGCACTCTTTCAAATTGCATTTAACCAATGATAGATATAAACATTTTAATTTTGAGAAATTGGTTAGGAATACATATTTATAGTCTCATAGTAACTATAATGCCTTTTAGAATTGATCCTTCCCCCAGTAGTCTCATGTAGTTACAAGTTTAGGTATAGAATTTACTCCAATGTTTTCTTCAATAGTTTTTAGTAGTTCTTGAAATACTTTGGTTAATCCATTGGGAAAAGTATCTTGTAGATTTTTTACATTGTGAATTATTTCCTCTTTAACTTATTCTACTCTTTTGTTAGTTTTGGGTTTCGTTTCTCATTCCGGTTCAAAAAAGTCTTCTAAATCTAGGACTATATCACTAACACTAGATTATGTTAACTCATATATTATTCCATTATAGATATAAATAAGAGCTTGTTATTGTTGACTGGCCTTATAATTATGAAGCACAATATTCAAATATTGATCTACTTCCACTCTGATGATGGCTCTATTGTAGATTCCAAATATTTTATTTAGCCATAACATAGAAACGTTTTCAATTTATATAATGCATTGCACATCATGGGTTATCATTATCAAACATGAAAATTTTGAATAAATTCTTGTTCCATTTATGCCCAATGTTTTGTCTCTCTCTTACACTTTTGATGGATATATTATGAAAATGGGAGTGGCAATATCACATGACTAAAATTGTGCACCTAATACCTTGGATTAAGTCTTTGTTTAGACTATATATCTACATATTTATGAATGTGTAACTTAAGAAATTGGACTTACTGAAAGAATGGCCATTATGATTTAAAAATAGGTGGTAACTAAAACTACACAAATAAAAAATCACATGATTTATAAAAATTCAAATGATTTATCCTAGTGTAGCTTTGGTTCTCTATACACTACCCCCTATGTCATATTAGTTATTTTCAATGCATAGTTGAGTGTGATAACTCTTTGATCCACCTCTGACACATGGTCTTATAACCTCAAAGTAAACTTATTAAGATCCTTTATCACAAAGTATTGAGGTAATTTAAGTTTAGTGGTGAACACCATGTATAGAGGTTGTATCTCATGATCTCCCTTAGACTATTTCAACATATGGGTGTCTCAGTCACAACTTATTGAATATGATATTTACCGAGTTAAAAAAACATTTTTAGTAGGTTTTATATAATCCATCATTGTCACACATATATTATATAAGAAAACCACCTCTTAATTTGTAGAATATCTCACTGATGGAGAGGTATAATATTCAAGTTAAAATTGGGGCATGAGAGATTTTATTATTACCAAATTATAAAGTGGTTGATTTGTTGTCTTTGTTTGCTCCAACTATGGGTTTAATAACTAAAACTTTATAGATCATAGTGCATTTTTCTATGTATATATGTCAACTTTGAACCAACTATTTTCACCATAGGCATACGGTGACTCTAATTTATTCTTAATCATATAAGGATTTTGTTCCTATTTATTTAAAGGAATGACAACTGTGTTGTCTCATTGATGAGCCTCAAATTGAGTGTGCATTGTATGAATAGTAATTTAACCTTCTTAATAATTAAGGTAGGTTGATGGATCTCAATTATGTTCATGTGAATGAATTTAAAATCATGTAGACTTAGATTGGAAAATCTAGTCTCCACATCATTGAGGTGACCACTTAGTTCTACCCACCCATAGTCTGCAAGATTAATGGTGAAATGATAGTAGTTCAAGTGTTTCCTACCAATATCCTCTCATGTAGTTCTCAAGATCATATTAATAATACTCCCAAAGTTAAATAATACATTGGTGATTTCATATCCTATGAACTCAATGTCTATTCATGAGTCTACATACCATGGTTCATTTATTTTAACATACCATACCACCTTATCGGTATGTTATTATCCCCTCTATATGCACTCCAAAAGAGAATTCAAATGATTTATGATATTATAGGAGATATATACATTGCATAAAGTTTTGATTAATTGTAACAAATCTATGTTTGTTATCACAACACCTTCTTTCTTCATAATCCACATAATTACCCTTACATATATTCATCAATGGCTATAGTGTGTCCTTCTTATTCACTTTACAATTATACATCTTAGAGGACCTATAAAAATTGATACATAAATACCTTCTCTATCTTAGGTTTAGGATACTTATCACATTACACCTTTATGATTCCCTAATCCTACGGCATTTCCAATGTAGCTAGTCCTTGCTCTATGTGTTGTTATCTAGTAACTACTTTTTTAAATGCATTTTATTTAGGTTGTTCATTAATCATGATCACATTTTGCACTACATTTTATTTTATTTTCTTACCTAATACTATGTAATCTTCTATTTTATGTTGTCAATCTACTCTACAATACACATAATATATCTATCTCTAAGTATTAGTAAGATAATTGTGCATAACATTATTGTACTCACCATATAAATAACATTGGATGAGTTAGTGACCTTATCGATTATTATTGTTGTGATGACCTTGATATCTTCCTTAGTATCACATTTTGAATCATCCTCTATATCCTCCTTTATTATACTTATAGCCCAAACCATGTGAATGTTGTCAAAAAAATCCTCGTTATTTTTCATGCACATTATATTCATTGTATTGACGTTAAGGTGATGTAGGGGCCCAATTTGATTAATGTTATTTCAGTCTCACATTATTCTATGAATATTGATATTGGTATTGTGGCAATTAAGTTTCTATCTATCCAAACCATAGTTTTATATTGATATTAAGGTGATGAATGTATCCATGCAAGACTACTTTATGTCACACTCACCATTTATACCTATGGACTTAGGGGTCCTTATTTTTTAGTGGGTAGTTATTTCATTACAACTGCAAAGACATTCTTAGTAATATCTTCCTTTAATTCCTATAAGGATCAAAAACTCTTTTCATCATGATTGGTTTTATCAATTTACAAAAACTACAATACAAACTGCTGGAATTTTATATGTATTATTGCAGTAGATGACATTTTGTTTTTGCATGCCCTACAAATCTATAGATTTCATATAATAATGTCTTGAGTTTAGGATAATCATTCCTATGATGGCCCTATCAATCACACCCCATGTACCATAATCCTAGTTTAGGTTTATGACTTTCATGCATATCATCTATCTTCTTCATGAAATCATATATCTTCACTTCTAATTTGGATCCAATGACTAGAGCTTATCCATAATCTTTAATTTGTTCTAATCTTAGTGTTATGTATTAAGCATCAACCTTTTGTATGAATTGAGATTGCACAATGGAAAATCTACTTCTTGATCATAGTCCTAATAAGTAGCTAGATATATCCTTAGCCTCCATGATAAAATAAATTTTATTCATCACATCAAAGAATCTAAAGTCATAGTCCCACATAAATTCTCCACTCCACTACAGATCTCTTTTAGGTCTTGAATAATCTAGCTTACACACTTATTCATTTTTAGTTATATGACCAACTAAACATTAAATTTATATATATCTATAATATTAACATATTTATTGATAATGAATTCTAAATCATGACTTGATAAATATCCTAAGATACTACACTTCTTTACATCATCATAATTTATTCACCTAACCTAAAACTTCATGTCATAGGTTAATGGATATTGCTCATGGTGTATAGACCCATCATATTATGTTATCATAACAAAAATTCCTAGAATATAATATATATGGGTTACTTATAATTGATAACACTAGTTGTTGTGCACTCATGACTATGCTTATAGGGTATTGCACACTGGTTACTATGGCTAGAGGTTTATGTACACTTTTCACTAGCATTTTAAATTAATCTTCAAAATTAAATCCAACCTATTATAGCCTCTTCTTATTTAAGGAATTCATTATCTTTAAACTAATTTTTCCAAACTTATCTATGAATGAGTCATACCAACATATTATTTTCCCTTCATTTTCACTTGGTGTTTTAACTAAATAAAATTTGAGCTTGGTGGATGCATACTCAAAAACTGAATGATACTATCTTTAGATTCTTCTAAATGTGATATTGAACTTATCATACTTCTATGCTTATTATAATCTCTTATCATGAATATTCTGCCACTACATTTAACACTTTTACTCTTAACTATGAACTAATTCTCTCTTTTAACCATATTAATTTTATTCAACTTTATTCTTCTTTACTTTATTCCATCTAGTTGTTACTCATAACTCTATCTTCTTCCCCCTTGGTCCCTTTTTCCTTCCTTCTCTACATTTACTCTACTTCCCATATCTTTTGAATCCTCTCTTTGGGCTCCCATTTCTTCAACATATTCTATTTTATTCCTACTCCTACTCATAGTTAATTCAAGATTATTTGATTTATTCCATCTTCTTTGTTGTCATAGTTCTCTTTATAATCTAAGAATCTTATTTTCAATTTGGCTCTTTTCATCCTCCATATTATGGGTTTTGGTTCAATTGTATATACTCAGCTCTTCATCATTCACTCCTACAACTCATACACCCTGATAATTCTCAAAGTGAATATTCCATGTTGGAAAGAGGAAAGAGTAGACACCATGGCCTTTTCCCCAACAAACATCTTAATCAGATTAGGTATTCACTAAAGTAACTTACTATATATTCCCCTAAAAAACTAATGTTTCATATCTTCAAAATATAAGTATCCTTGTATTATAAATTAAGTGATATACCCATAAATGGTAGTCTTTGTCTAGTAATCTACTATGCAGGTCCAATTAGTGTCTAAGTTTCATAGGTTTTCTATCTTTTCCTCCAACTAGGTTCTGAGTTCCATCCTTTATGGATAGAAATAATAGTACTCGAATCTAGATAAATAAATAGCTAATAACTCAGGCAATTCAAACCAAAACATTTCATAGATTTCACTGTAGATATGTTCCTCAATAATTTCCTTCACACTTTTCCCTATTTTTATTGCTTCCTCTTTGAATTTTTTTTGAATTATTTCATCAATTAATTTCTCTATATCCCTTTTTCCTAGCAACCATTTCAATGTGTTTGAACAAAGTTCCACACTCACTACACCATTGTTGGTAGAGGTTTCTAGAAACACTCACCTTTATGATTCCCTAATCTTGTGGCATTTCTAATGTAGCTAGTCCTTGCTCTATGTGTTGTTGTCTAGTAACTAATTTTTTAAATGCATTTTATTTAGGTTATTCATTAATCATGTTCACATTGTGCACTATATTTTATTTTATTATCTTATCAAATGCTATGTAATCTTCCATTTGATGTTGTCTTTCTACTCTACAATACACATAATATATCTATCTCTAAGTATTAGTAAGATAATTTTGCATAACATTATTATACTCACCATATAAATAACATTGGATGGGTTGGTGAACTTATCAATTAATATTGTTGTGATGAACTTGATATCTTCCTTATTATCACTATTTGAATGCTCCTCTATATCCTCCTTTATTATACTTATAGCCCAAACCATGTGAATGTTGTCAAAAAAATCCTCCTTGTTATTTTTCATACACATTATATTCATTGTATTGATGTTGAGGTGATGTAGGAGCCAAATTTGATTAATGTTATTTTGGTCCCACATTATTCCATGAATATTGACATTGATATTGTGGCAATTAGGTGTCTATCTATCCAAACCATAGTTTTATATTGATATTAAGGTGATGAATGTATCCATGCAAGACTACTTTATGTCACACTCACCATTTATACCTATGGACTTGGGGGTCCTTATTTTTTAGTGTATAATTATTTCATTACAATTGCAAAGACATTCTTAGTAATATATTCCTTTAATTCTTGTAAGGATCAAAAACTCTTTTCATCACAATTGGTTTGGTCAATTTACAAAAACTAAAATACAAACTTTTGAAATCTTATATGTATTATTGTAGTAGATGACATTTTTTTTCTGCATGTCATATGAATCTATAGATTTCATAGATTTATGTATTGAGTTTAGGATAATCATTCCTATGATTTCCCTATCGATCACACCCCATGTACCATAATCCTAGTTTAGGTCTATCGCTTTCATGCATATCATATATCTTCTTCATGAAATCATATATATTCACTTCTACTTTGGATCCAATGAATAGAGCTTAGCCATAATCTTCAATTTGTTCTAATCTTAGTGTTATGTATTAAGCATCAACCTTTTGTATGAATTGAGACTGCATAATGGAAAATCTAATTCTTGATCATAGTCCTTCTAATAACTATCTAGATATATCCTTATCCTCTGTGATAAAATAAATTTTATTCATCACATCAAATAATCTAAAGTCATAGTCCCACATTAATTCTCCACTCCACTACAGATCTCTTTTAGGTCTTGAATAATCTGGCTTACACACTTCTTCATTTTGAATTCTACCACTAACTAAACTTTAACTTTATATATATCTATAATATTAACATATTTCTTTATAAAGAATTCTAAAGCATGACTTGATAAACATCCTATGATATTGCACTTCTTTACGTCATCATAATTTATTCCCCTAACCTGCAACTTCATGTCATAGGTTAATGGATATTTCTCATGGTGTATGGACCCATCATATTATGTTATCATAACAAACATTCCTAGAATATAATATATATGGGTTACTTATAATGGATAACACTAGTTGTTGTGCACTCATGACTATGCTTATAGGGTATTGCACACTAGTTATTATGGCTAGAGTTTTATGTACACTTTTCACTAGCATTTTAAACTAAGCTTCAAAATTAAATCCAACCTATTATAGCCTATTCTTATTTAAGGAATTTATTATCTTTAAACTAAGTTTTCCAAAATTATCTATGAATGAGTCATACCAACTTATTATTTTCCCTTCCTTTGCACTTGGTGTTTTAACTAAAGAAAAATTGAGCTTGGTGGATGCATACTCAAGAAGTGTCTTTAGATTCTTCTAAATGTGATCTTGAACCTATCATACTTATACACTTATTATAATCTCTTATAATGAATATTCTTCCACTACGTTTAATACTTTTACTCTTAACTATTAACTAATTCAATCTCTTAACCACACTAATTATATTCAACTTTGTAATATCCCCAACCGATAGGGACTGTAAAAAAAATAAAAGCTCTGATACCACTGTAATATCCCTAACCAATAGGGACTGAGAAAGACAAAAGCTCTAAATTTCTTATTTTTATTTGTGTAAGATATCTCCAAAAAGATAAATAAATCACAATATAATCTCTTAACTAGAAAATCAATGATCTTATTATTCATCCAGATGATTACAATAGATGTCCTCTATCATGCATATAAAGGAATATTCAAATATGGTTTTAATAACCTAAGTATTCCATGAACTAGGAATAAAACTTGAATCTGGTATGTCTCGGCCTACTGTGTCAAAACATAGTCACCGTCATCGGTAGTACTACCACGGTTGGTAGCTAATACTGCCATCATCGGTAATACTGCCATCGTTAGTAGATAATACTGCCATCATTAGTAATACTATCATCATCAATAGATAATACTACCATCATCATTAATACTACCATCATCGATAGATAATATTGCCATCGTCGATAATACTATTGTCATCGGTAGACTGCCAACGTCAGTTTTTGTCAGTTGGCTACTCTGCTAACGTCGATCTTCAGGCAGCTGATGTCAGTCATTGGGATGCTGATGTCGATTCTCGTGTCCCTTGTGATGTTATCTGACCTATGGAAAAATTGTATGGAATTGTACAGATTGGTATAGATTCCATATAAAAGTAAGATAATATGCTACAACCTGTATTTTGGATCCCTGATCTCAAGATCTCTATCTCAACAATTTATTAAATCAAAACATAAAGAAATAAATACCTGAAATCCCTGTGATAACTTCTATGTGATGTTATCTCCCAAACCTATAAACCTTTGTGATAAATTTTGTATGAAGCTATCTCTCAAATCGGCAATAGATCAGTTGATATTTCACAGCCTCTGAATCACACACACTAAAGAGTGGATGTTCTCCAATGCAAATGGAATCCTAGAACCCTTGGCTCAATCTTCATAGAAGAATTCTTAGCAACAATCAATATCAATAATCAAATGAATAATCTCACAATATCATAATCCCTCCCATGAGAAACCCTTATACCCTCAAAAATACATGCTTGCCCTAATTAGGGTTTCATAATTAACAATTAGGGTTTCTTAATTAAAAATAGGATAAATAATTAATATTTGATTAAATCAATCAAATATTAATATCTCCCTCAATACATGTCATATCCTTGATCCGTCTGAAGCTGGTGAATCAAGGAGTGATTCTACACATGACCATACTAAAACAAGGGTGCTCCGCTGCATGTCAGAAGTCCCTAAATAATAGGAGCTTAGGCAAATGTGTCTGAAAGAGCCCGAATGAAAGCCAACTATAGAAATTTTTCTAATCAAATCCAAGCCAAGCTCCATTTAGACCCTCTATCCATCTTATCAGCCTACGAGGGTCACATAATAGGCTAACCATCAACTCTGATGATGTCCACTAAAAAAGGGGACATGACAAACTTTATTCTTCTTTACTATGTTCCATCTAGTCATTACTCATAACTCTATCTTCTTCCCCCTTGGTCCCTTTTTCCTTCCTTCTCTACATTTAATTTACTCCCATACCTTTTGAATCCTCTCTTTGGGCTCTCATTTCTTCAACATATTCTATTTTATTCCTAATCCTACTCATAGTTAATTCAAGATTATTTGATTTATTCCATCTTCTTTGTTGTTGTAGTTCTCTTTATAATATAAGAATCTTATTTTCACATTGGCTTTTTTCATCCTCCATATTATGGGTTTATGTTCAATTTTATATACTTAGATCTACATCATTCACTCCTACATCTCATACACCCTGATAATTCTCAAAGTGAATATTCCATGTTGGAAAGAGGAAAGAGTAGATATCATGGCCTTTTCCCCAACGAAAATCTTAATCAGATTAGGTACTCACTAAATTAACTTAATATATATTCCCCTAACAAACTAATGTTCATATATTCAAAATATAAGTATCCTTGTATAAAAAAATTAAGTGATATACCCATAAATGGTGGTCTTTGTCTAGTAATCTACTATGCAGGTCCAATTAGTGTCTAAGTTTCATAGGTTTTCTATATTTTCCTCCAACTAGGTTCTGAGTTCCATCCTTTATGGATAGAAATAATTTAACTCTAATATAGATAAACAAATAGCTAATAGCTCAGGGAATTCAAAACAAAATATTTCATAGATTTCATGATAGATATGTTCCTCAATAATTTCCTTCACACTTTTCCCTATTTTTATTGCTTCTTCTTTGACAAAATTTTGAATTATTTCATCAATTGATCTCCCTATATCCCTTTTTCCTAGCAACCATTTCAATGTGTTTCAACAAATTTCCACACTCACTACACCATTGTTGGTAGAGGTTCTTAGAAACCCTTCATAACATGTTAATTTAGGGATAGCTTATGCATAAGTAATAAAAGTAAATATTTGATAACATAATCAAACTGAATATATTCATTAAACAGATCAAACATAAAGATGCATAAAGGAACACATGTTTATTAGAGTCTTTAATCGTTGGCATATACTAATATAATTAAAATATTAAAGAAACAAAAGTAATCATACACATAAAATAATGATAGAATAAACATATGAAAACCATTTTAGAGTAGTATGTATTAATCTCTAGCACATTATAACCCTATAGAATTATAATAATTGAGTGCTATATATAGTGTTTTAACCACCATTGTATATTTATAGTCAAACCCTTTGATATTCCTAAAATGAGTGATTCTTTAAATTTTATCATCTATATTTATGCTTACCTCGGTTGAATACATACAAAATATAAAACATTTCAATCCACACACATGTCCATAAAATATACTCTACAATTTTAATAGGCCCTAATCTTCACCCCAGAACATGAAAATATTTAAACAATGTTTAGTAGTGTGGAGAACCATCCTTAATGCCTTAGAGAGGCCTTGTATTTATATAAGTTTTGATTTTGAATTTGGGACCTATTGGATTAAAAAATTAAATTCAAGATAATACCCAATAGATAAAAATAATAATTAAATGCAACATGACTTGAAATAAGTATCAAAAATTACACTTGTACAAGTATGTGCTTAAAAAACATGGCCATAAGTTGGTCTTATCCCAGTACTTAAGACTTTTCTAAAAGGACAAAGGAAGTAAATCATAGATCCCCATTAAAAAATGGTTAGATGAATAACCAACAGACAAAATTACATACTAGAATAAATAAAGACCCAAGTAAAATGTGTCTGTTATTTAGTATCAATATTTTATGCATACTAAGTTTTATTAAATGACTTAAAGTATGGGTTTGTACTGAATAATTTTGTATAATAATATGTCCAAGTAATTTATCATGATTCATATTGTATAATTCCTTAACGCTGATCCCCAAGTGTCATAATAATGCAACATTACATCCATTTTAGAATTATTATTCATCAATCTAATTTCTTTATTGATAAACACATTCTATATATGTTATATTGATCAAAGCTTCATGTTAGACCATTTCTACTTGTACTAATTATAGGTGGTACTTTTAATGTGCTTGATGTGGGTGGTTCCTATTTATGTTGTATTACCTTGATAATGAATTCATTATTGTATCTTTGAATATTATTTTTTAATGTATCATAGCAAAATTTTTCAAGTCCCATTATTCTATGATAACCATAATATGATCTATATTCTTGATATTAAATATGTTCCACAACTAGATGTCGAGTATATGGTAATGTGATGGGATTATCATAAACTAGAATCTCAATATTGTTACTTGCAATAGTGTTGGATATTTAGTATCAATCATCTCCACATTATTTACTAAAATATATGATTGCTTATTTATCTAAGTCATGTTTGATTTGAGATTCTCCTATACCTGGTGTGAGATAACATTACGATTATTTTTTTCATTTATAATTTACTCAAGATATATCATTATTTCCTTTCCTTTTCCCTATAATTATTTTTTGTAAATAATAATATTTGATTTTTCCATTTTTATTATATATGAATCAATCAATATTATCCAACTTCAATAGGTGTGAATAGAGTCTGAGATATAAATTATTATAAATGTTTGAAATTTATCTTATTTAGATGATTATTGATCATATCTTCTATGTTGATATCTTCATCATCACTATCATAATAATTTATGAATGTGCCATCTTGATATTCCAAATTTACTATTAAAATAATAGTGGTAATAGACTTTAGATATTCTATATTAACTTATGGCCCATGTTGTATTAATTATTTGTATGTTTTAGATTGAGGTAAAAACAAGTTTTGAAGGGGCCTCGAAACCCTGTAACAGAGAGCAAAATAAAGAATGTCTAAGCCCACAGGCAACGCCTAAAAAACACTACAATGAAGTAGCAAAAACAGGTTTTAAATGGACCTAAAATCATTAGAGACACATCCGGTCAAAACCAAGAAACAAAAATCTGGTAGCACAACAAACAAAAGATAACAAAAGGAGAACAAAGATCAGTACCAATTTCTAAACCAACAAGAAGGACCAGATTATTCATCCAGTTCCAGTATCAAGTTCATGGCTTCTTTTCCTTTCAAAGCAGTTTCCTGGGTGGTAACCTCCAACAAAGCTCCTTTTTGTGTATCTTTCTTTCTGGAACTTTGCCTTGTCCTTTTGCTGGGACCCTCTAGTGCTTTGGTCTCCTCATTGGCTCGTTTACCTATATTGATAGCAGCTGCACAAATGTTGGATGTTACTTCCTCCATTTTCTTTTTGTTGTCCTTTATTAGTTCCTAGAGGTTGTTTTCATAAGATTTGAGCTTGATAGGGATCTCGCTTAACTGATTTTCCATGTTGTTTACTTTGTTCCAAGCAACTTTCAGAGAATCTTCCAAAGTTTCTGCTTTTCTCTTGAGATCAATGATCTCCCTACACAACCAGGAATCAAATTGGGAAGAAGACTCAGCTTTACAGTTAACCCAGGTCATATGAGTGTGTATTTCTTCATTCTAATTCTTCCCTCTCCAATCCTTAGACTTTTTATTGGGGCTAATCCTAGCTTCTTCAAAGAAGTCTTCTTGACTCTTTTGTTCCCACTCATTAATTCCAGTTTGAATTTCCGTCTCCATTTTTGAATATCATCCTGGACAGAAATTTCCTTTTCATTCTTAGAAGTTGGGTCCTCACCAGGATCTTCTTGGACAAAATCATCCTCTGACACTTTCTGGTTTTCCTCCGTCTCTTCCATTCTGATAATAGAATCCTCCTTTGTATTGACTTTATCTTTTTCAATTTCCTCAGATCCTTCTTCATCATTACTAGAGTTGGTGTCCCAGCTCTCAGTTCCGTCTTCCTCCTCCGGTTTTTCCTCCTCAGGTTCTTCAATTCTCTCCCGACCCCTTTCTTCTTCTACATTCTGTTTATTAGGACTAGGGGTCTTAATTTTGCCTCTCTTGCTTACATTTTCATTCTTTTTATTTCCTGGCAACTTATTTTTCCCTTGTTTGGGATACTTAACCAGTGCCCTATTCTTGCAATAGCCTTCAATAAGCAGAATAAGGCCTTCGTGAAGAATAGGGTGCAAATCCTTTTTCCTATGAGCATAAAGGCTTTGGATCAGAGAGTAGCGAAGATAGAAAGGAAAAGACAAGCTAACCTTATGCCTGAAGTGGTTGAGGAATACAAAATGGAACTTATGCACTCATTTGCTTCTTCCATCCAGGATGAAGTACTCCCTTATATAGCTTAGGACGTCCCTCCATATCCCTTTAATCTGGTCTAGCTCATAGAAATCCCCATTTTTGACCAGCTTCTGCTCCTCCTCATCCATTTTGGGGAACTTACAAAAGGCCTCGTTCGAAATGCTGGTCTGCTTGGAAAATTTGAGTCCATCCATTCGCAACCCTGTAACCTCAACAAGAAAATCCTCAGTTAAATTTACAGTTATACCATGCAAGGTGACCCTATCGTCAGACCAATTTTTGAAGAAGGCCATCATGATATATGGTTTAGAGATGTGGAGTCTTTCCATGTAGCTCGTAACTTTTCCTTTTTGTAGAATTCTCTAGACTTGATGTTTCTCTATCCATTCTGCACAGCTCTTGGGCTCCTGTTTACGGGGTTCTCCCTTCCTTTCACGTGCCATACTCATTTTCTTTGAATCCCAATTAATGTGGATATTACCCTAGATCCTCCTGTTGTCAAGTTGATTGGGACATCGACTTTGTTTATGGCTTTTCAGGATCCACTTCTCCCTCTTGAGGACCTTACTCTTTAATAATTGAGTTCCTTTCCCCGTGTTGCCACTCCTCCTACTCATTATGTTTTTATTACACTCCAATCTTACCTTCTTTCACATGTGTGGCATCGAGAAGAATGATCTCCCTTAAATCCACGTTCCTTTCTAAGGTTTCATCCCACCTCACTTTTTGACCTTCCTGAACAGCACAGTTAGCAAGCCAATTTGCAACACCATTGGCTTCACGGTAGGTGTGGGTGATTTTTATATCTTCAAATTTATTCAAAAGAGTTTTCATCTCCTTTACCTTATCCTCTATGGTCCAAGACGTAGTATTCTTATTATTAAGGATATTTATAACATTCAAAGAGTCCCCTTCAAGCCACAATTTGGAATATCCCGAGTCCACAGCTAATTTAAGGGTCTGGAGGGTAGCTGTAGCTTCTGCAATGTGGCAGTTAGATATACCAATGAGAATTGCGATAGCATCAATAACCATACCCACATGGTTTCTTAGGACACCACCACAACCAGCATTCCCTGGGTTCCCTTTTGCTGCACCGTCAAAGTTACCTTTAATCCAACCTTGAGGTGGACTAATCCAAGTGACACCTGATCTGGGGTTATCAAGTTTACCAAGAATAAAATCCATCCTCAGGGGATTATCCACATTGAGATTAGAGCTTAGATTTTTTTGAGAGGAAAAATTTTCCTTTAGAGCTCTAATGATGTTCTATCCTACCACCCATCCAGGGAGCTCTTTGTTTCTGAATATTTGGTTATTTCTTTCCTTCCATATTCCCCACCAGATATGGGGAAGAGTAATTTTCCATAAGAAGAGAACTTTAGGATTCTTTGAAGGGAAATACCATCTTTTGAGAGAAAGTTCAACATTTTTTTGGTGAATCCATGTAATGCCCCACAGATTGAGAACCTCCTTCCAAACAAGCTGAGTGAAGGAACAATTCACAAATAGATGATCTCTATCTTCAAGGTCTCTCTTACATAGAATACACCTGTTAACAATATGGATTCCATGTTTCTGTAAATTATCCAGAGTCAAAATTTTGTTTTGGAGAAGGGTCCAAAAAAAGAACTTGATTTTAGGAATGAGCCCCTTAATCCAGGCTCTTGTCCATAATGGTTTTCTGCCATTTCCCTTGGAGATGAAAATGGAAGAGACTTTAAACTGTCCACTTGGCTCCTGATACCAAACAATTTTATCTTCTTGATTAGGATATAGAGATATAACATTTAGGGATAAATGAATATCCTTGAGATCTTGATCATAGTCAGTGAGGTTTACCCAAGTGTTGTTCTGCCAGTGAGATGTTAATTATTTGTATGTTATAATTGGTTTATTTTATAATTATATACTTTATTTTTACACCTCATGTGTATGCATATGAGCTATTAGAATGGGTTTCAATGGATAAATAATAGTGAGGTCTTCCAACTATGGCCATTATTGGTACTCATTATTAGATTGGGTCATCTTAAGATATCTAAAAGGGTCATCATTTATTATTTGTGAATAGGAATAGCCTCTATGAATTTGTTTGATACATATATGTAATTTTGATGGTACTTATTGGTAGTCTATTTAGCACAGCCACACCAACTCTAGGTGGTCAAAAAAGAGGGAGAGGAAAATCTCAATTGATGAGTATTACCAATTATTATTCCCTTATACCTCTCTTAAAAATAAGTAGGTTATAGAAATAAATTCCCAAAGGTGTCTATCTACTAGGTCATGTTGTACCATATACCTAAGTTGGTTGATGTAGTATGTTCCATACAGGGAGACTTTAGAAGTATTTTATAATAGCTATGTAGGAAACCTAAGGTATATATTATGTATAGAAGAACCAAATAGTTCAATATTATTAGTGAACTCACTATTTTTCGATTTTTGTCTCCAATTTATTGATTTAAACAATTCACAAATGATAAGTGAAAGGATGAACATGTAGACTAGATAAAACTTAGATTACTAACTATAATTTAGACTATGTTATAAAGTTAAAATAATAAAGATATAAAAGAAAGAGAAAAATAGGAGATGGTAAGGAGAAAATAAACATGAAATCGCTTTGTAATGAGGGAATTTCTTTTTCTATTTAATAGATAAACCTCTTAATAGACTAGTCCTTATTTGTCTAACATAACACAACCAAAAAATAGGGATGGTGCAAGATTATGAGCAATAACAAGATAAACAAAAGATTGAAACAAATCCAAAATAGATAATGATAAGGAGATGAAAATCATTCATAGAGATTACATAATAGGTAATTCATAAATCATAACATTAATGTTCATCTATATGAATTGTATCAAACAACCTCACGTCATACTCAAATTAAAAAATAAGAGATGAAATAAATAAATTAAAAGGGAAAGAAAAAGGGCCAAGTATTTTATCTCATAATTATAAAAGGACTAACCATTAATAAAATGAATAGATGGTCTTATATAGTTCACTTGGTCTAAACAAGCATAAAGCCAACCACCTAATCGGTGGTTAAAAATCATTAATGAGAGTTGTATGCCCTTATTCAAACCTAAAATGAGTCATGTATAATTGTAATGAATTTAGGATTATGGCCCTTCTAACTAACTTTCCAATTGAAATTTTTGGAATTTGGATTCATTGAAGGTCTCATCATACCAACTATTTGGCCATAATTTGTTTGGTTATGTCCATATCTAATTAAGATGACCAATTATCATTTATCTTGACTCAATACCAATGACCATGTTGTGTCCTATTTAATCTCAGTATTAGATATACTTATGAGATTGCACCCCAAAGTCCCTTTAGTTTTTATAAAATTATGTGATTTATGATTATGTCAGTTTGAGTGAGCAAACAATTTTATTTCTAAGTTTTGATAGTTTAGAAAGACAAAATGGGTAATACAAGCATCAAGTTTAGGTCTAGATTATATTTGTGGAGGCCTATGTATCATCCTCAAGAATGGTGTGCCACATGTATAATTATCATTTATTAATGAGACCAAGTTACTACTATGTGGCATCTTCTCAATAATATACAACTTAATGAGGGGATTTGAGTTTTATCTATCCTTGATGCATGAAGATCTTTATAGGTGGAAAGATCTCATTAACTCAGATCTATACGGGTCCTCAAATATCATTATATGTCTTGTTTCACCCAAATTATTGAGATTATGCCACATGTAATGATCTCATGGACTCACTTATTCTATGTTTGTTTGTACTAGTCCTAATTATTCTTGAGGCATGGGATGATACCACATGCCATCATCCCATTTACCAAAAGCTCCCTTACTTGTTCACTTTGTCTAGATCATCCCAAAGGCCCAAATATGTGTGATCATGCCACATAGAATGATCTTGGGAGATTATAGGGTCAAAGTATTGGTTTTGTATATAAAGCATTTCAAATATATATATCTCTAAGATGTTGATAGGAGGTAATTTTCTAAATAATATTGGCCTATAGAATAAAAAATAGTGATCAGAACATTTGATGATTTTAGTTTTAAACACAACCACATAAGTATAAAGACTTGAAATCAAAGTGAATAAGTCAAAAAAAAAAAAAAAAAGGTTGTTAGGCCATGAAAAGATAAAAATACTAAGTTTGAAGAAATGAAACAATATGACCACTTAGTCATTTTAGACCAAAAACATTGAATAAATAGACTAAAACATGAGAATAATCCCCTCTAAAATCACCAAACCCAAAAGATTAAGAACTCCATTTTCAATAAAATGATTGAATTTTAAAGATAAAATGATACATACCATCATCCATTTTAGGTCAAAATAGGGTAAAAGTGGGTTAAATAAATATACTAAATTGCTCTAAGGAAAAGATAAATATAAAACCCATAAATAATTAGAACATGTTCTAAGCCCTAAGCATGATTTTAGTATGATAGTTTTGATGATCTATATCATCATAAATTTAAGGATCTTAAACATTGATGTAGATGCCCATTTATTGTCTAGGTTTAGGTTCAAGCCACATGGAAATCACTTTCTCATATGTGATTAATTTAAAATATATTTGGGATGATGAATTTTTCAATTTTGATGAGGTAAGATCTTGACACTTGTCAATATATTCCTCATTTACAACCTCAATTAAGACTTATAAGAATACAAATCATCCTAGGCACATAGATAAATAGGATAATTGCATGTGGCATGATTTTATGAATTCATGGGCTCAGAGGTATATTGACTATATACAAACTATGTTAGAACCCCATTGGGTTTAACTCTAAAAATGGTATTTTTTTTTTTAATTTTAATAATCAAATCAAATTATTCCCAAATAAGATTCATTAATTTATCTTTATTTAAATTCATCTTTCATAATAAACCATTTATGATTCATTTTGATAATGATCAGATTAACAAAGTCAACATAATTTCAAATTTAGTCCATCACATAAGTACATCTCTTGAATAATAACTCAACCAACTATTGAAATTTATATAATAATATTATATAATAAGAGCATCCAATTTGTCATTTATCAAGTACAATAATACAATGTTTTTACATTAGAGTGTATATAAATAAATATAATGTTCCATGTAACCAATGAGTGTCCATAAAATCATCATATATAAACTAAAATCATGAGTAAAGGTATCTATCAACTAAATACTATATGAGAGGGAGAGCATCATCAATGTTATTTTGCACACCAACCATGGACCATAAATCCCCTACACAATGCCTAACTAGACAATGGCCCTCCCTTTATAGATGAATAGATGATAATAGTCGAAGTATCGAGAAGTCAACTAGAACCCATGTGTTGTAAGATTCTAACTAAATATAATATATCATAAAGAATTCCATTCTACTATGACATCATGCATACATACATATAATCAAATAGGTGAAATGATAATGTTTAACTATAAACATTACTTTGGCCAAAGTTTGCATATAGTTTAATGATCTAGTAGATCAATCATAATCTCACACACACACTCAATCAGATCTCATTTAGTCTAAGTATTAATGACTCTAAAATATGTATGAAGTCCTCATCATAATAATCCTTAGTATCATTAATACCATATTTAATAATAATTCATAACAATTAAATACAAGAATACTCAAAATAATGTCATGTTGAATAATAACAACTTATTATCAACTAAATATTTCTTAAGTTTTACTATATCCCTAATTCCATATTCCAATAAGGCAATATTCCACAATTTTTTTTATAACAATAATCATAATATTTAAGAATTTACCAATTGCTTACAAACATCCTATGTTCACAAGTATTATAAATTAAATAATACAATTCAGGAATTTCTCAATAAATCCTAAGCAAATCAACAATAAGAAATACAAAATTTATTATTCTAATCCACTATTTATCAATTTAATCATAATTTATAACTAAAGAACATATCATAAATTAATGAAAAATCTCCTAGTTTGCATATGAATAAATCTATTCATTTCAAAAAAAAAAAAAAAACATGTACTTACAACCAAAATTATTCACATACATATGTATATCAAGTATGTCCATCTATATTTATATACATTTTAAACCCTTAGCCACTAATTTCCAAATGGCATAATACATATAGATAAATGCTCTCACTCACACACACACACACACACACACACACACACACACACACACACACACACACACACACACACACACACACACGTGTTTCTATGAAATATTCATTAAGAATTTTTTTTCATCTTTATGTATAATCCACAATTACATATATACATATGTATATATATGTTCATATTCCAAGTAATTTACTTAAGAAATATCAATTCATATTTAAACAAAATATAAATCATATTAACACCACATAGTATTCAAAACCCTAATTAAATGCATTGAAACACAAACATAAACTAATAAATATTGTTACATTCCATATGGTAAATTAACTCAATGAAATTAATTATCTTTTTGAAATATTAATAAATGAATAATTACATTGATTTAATTTACCATATGGAATGTAACAATATTTATTAGTTTATGTTTGTGTGTCAATGCATTTAATTTGGGTTTTGAATACTATGTGCTGTTAATATGATTTATAATTTGTTTAAATATGAATTGATATTTTTTAAGTAAGTTAATTGGAATATGAATATATATACATATGTATATATGTAATTTTGGATTATACATAAAGATGAAAATATATTCTTAATGAATACGTCATATTAACACATATACATGTGTGTATATAAATAAATACACACACACACACACACACACACACACACACACACACACACACACACACACACACACACACACACACACACACACACACACACACACACACACACAAGCGCGCGCGCATGCACGTATATGTGTTTCTATGAAGTATTCATTAAGAATATATTCTCATCTTTATGTATAATCCAAAATTACATATATACATATGTATATATGTTCATATTCCAAGTAACTTAATAAATATCAATTCATATTTAAACAAATTATAAATCATATTAAAACCACATAGTATTCAAAACCCAAATTAAATGCATTTAAACACAAACATAAACTAATTAATTTTGTTACACTCCATATGTTAAATTAACTCAATGAAATTATTCATCTATTAATATTTCAAAAATATAATTAATATAAATAAAAATTCCAACTGGTAACTATATTCCATATTTATACTCGCTTGTGTGTATATGCTTTAAATGAAATAGATAACAATATTATTCAAGAAATTTATCACAAATAGTAACCCTATTATTTCATATAAACTTACTACGGTTTATATATTGACTTAGTTTAGTTATATATACTAGACTCATGAATATACATTAATATGAAACCAATAACATATAATATTAAACCCATGGTAATGATAAACAAATTAATCAAATCACAGTCAATAATAATAATTTAAAAATAATCAACACATAAATATTTAAAAATAGTCAACAACTAAGTATTTAAACATAGTCAACTCATCAAAATAAGTTAAAAATGTTACCAACTAGAATTTTCACATAACCAAGAATAATCTCATACATACAATCAACACATAATTCTATAGGCATAATTGACTCATATTTACTTATTCACAATCAAATTAGAACCATTTTACATAGTCAACTATCTAGGTTAAGTCAAATAACAATCATTTGCCATTCCAAACAAGCATTCCTTCACATTCTAAAACCAAGTAATAAAACATAACCAAATCTAAATAAAAATGAGATAAGTACACAACTACATCACAAAAAATATAAATCAAAATGAGATAAGTAATCATCCAAATAATAAAAAACCTAAATCAAAATGAGACAAACACTCAAACAAACCCATTTAAATCCCAAAGCCCAAAATAATATCCTAAGTTATTTCACTCAAATAAACACACAACCATTTTAAGATAAAGACACAATCAAATTATAAATTTGTATAAATAGTCAACTCATAGATAATTATTATCCGATGACATATAGTCTTTTAAACATTATCAACCCATTAATATTTATACACAATTGACTCAAACATTTTTATACATAGAGATAATAAGTAAAAACACTTAGCTATTTATAAGGGAATGATTACATAATTGACTCATTTTTTATAAAAAACATAGTGAAATAAATAGACTTTAAAACCCTATTTTTAATCCCTACTAAAATAATGTATTTATTCCATTCCATTAACACCCAACCATTTTAGGCCTAAATAAAATGACACACACAACCATGTAATAACTAGTTAATATAACACTCAGCCATTTTATTAACACTAAGTTGAAGATAAATGAATACCCATTCATTTGTTTTAAATAAGTTAATACACAACCAAGTAAATATCTAAAATAAAAACCACTCATAGTCAATAAACACTCAATGAATTTATTTTCACAGTTACCCTAACCCTTTGTACTCATGATGGACTTAATCAAATCATGAATTTGATTTTGTAAGTGGATTAATCCTACCACAGGTTCAAATCCCTAATTATATCAAGGGTTAAAATTTTATAAACAACCATTTATTAAACCCCATAACATTTTATCCATAAACTAGATAATAGGGATACAAAATTTTAGAGTGAACCAAGACAAACCCTACCTTTATATTTCTTGAAGTAGTTTACCATTTGTCTGCAATAAAAATTTATTTTCTTTCCTCTCATTATCCTTTGTCTATCATGGACAATATTTTCATGAAATTATCTTCTCCATTATTTCTTTGTTAGTCTCTTGCATCAATTTCAAAAACCCCTAATATCATGGCAACTAGTTCTCTACCAATCCAAGAATGACTTGCCATTAGACCAAAAATTCTAGGAATGATTCTCATATACCTTACACTAACTAAAACAAAACATAAATTCCACATATTTCTTCTCCAACTCATAGTCAAACCCTCACCATGCCATGTTTATATGTTTACAATGAAAAAGGCAATCAAAACCAAATGATAGTTTACAAATTAGGGTTGACATATTTTTTAAAATATTATGTTTTAATAATTCTAAAATTCCTATCCATTAAAAATTAAATAATCAAGCTTAGTATTTAAATAATCAAACCTAATTAACCATTAAGCACTTAAAACCTAAGTCATGCTAGGTAACCCTTAGGTCTAAGTTAGATAAGGAGTATAATAATAATTTTTTATATGTTCAAAAATGCAATTTATTTCCATGTCATTTATATATATGTTATAACAATGTTTTTTTTAATGTTATAGGGTCACACCTATAATAATTTATGCATTCATCCAAAAGCAAAGTTATCAAAAAAATATACCATTATCATATTATATAATGTCAACACATCATAATCCATAAAATAGTAACAATTACAATAAGACTGAATATCATCTAAACATGAATCATAATTAAATCAAACATGACCAAGCACAAATAATTATACATAATTAAAATTTGGTTCATTATCAAATCTCAACACCTCCAGCATATTCATCTACAACACTCACCCTAATGATACTCTCCCTCAGTATCTATCTAGATAGTAGACTTCATCCTCCATCCACCTCACAAATGCAAATGGTATTTAGCCTGTAACCATGATAATCAATATAAATATTTCTAAATCACATAAATACTAAATAAACATATTCCACATGCATATGAAACTCATGTATAACTAACCAATCAAGTAATGAGTCACACAAATAATCATTATATGTCTATCCATACATAGACACAAATGAAAATAGTTTGCTACAATAGTAATTAAACAAAATTAAACCCATAATATATATTTAGTAAAAATATCAATTTTGGTGAGGGAATTAGGATTTAACATCCTCCCCCTTAAAATTCATCATCATTTTGATGACACTTATTTCAAATCAAATTTATAAAATAAAATAGCATATAGTAGAAAAAAAATAACAATAGTAAATGATCTAAATAAATAAATGTGAAAACATCCTATATAACTCCTTGTAGTCCTCCCAAATGACACTATCTTTAGAATATTGGTCCCACTAGTCCTTGTATTGTGAAACTTCCTAATTATGCAAACTAATTTTGTGAGTGTTAATTATTCTAAATAGTTCTACTATGACCACCCTGAGATCCAAAACCTATAAAGAATTTCAATCTAATACTTGAGAAGGATCATCCACATATTTTTAAATATAAGACACAAGAAAAAAATTATGTAAGAGAGTTAGATATGGTGGCAAGGTAAGCCTATACACAATAGGATCAATCACTTCCAAGACCTTGAGGGTCCCACATATCTTCATGAAGACTTTACTAATATACCAAACTTAATCAAAATATTTTGAGGCTTAATATTTAGAAATACTTTATTACCAATAGAAAATTGTCTTTCTATCCTTTTTAGATAAACATAGCTTTTATATCTATAATTGGATTTATCCCAATTTTGTTTGATTAACTTAACCTTCTCATCCATTTCTATAAGAATTTCAAGACCAAAGACCACCCTATCTTCAATATTATCCCAATTTATTGGTGTTTGACACCTCCTTATATATAATGCTTCAAATGGAGCCATCATTAAAGTTGATTGGTAAGATTTATTATAAGAAAGCTCTACCAGTGGAAGATACTCTTCTCACTTGTATTTTTGATCCATGAAATACATTCAAAGAATATATTTTAGAACATGGTTTACTCTATCTATTTGTCTATCCATTTTTGGATGATATACAATGCTTAAAATTCAACTATGTTCCCAAAGCTAAATTTAGAGTCAAACAAAACCTAGATGTTAGCTTCAAATCTCAATTTAAAATGATATTTTCTAAAAACTTGTATAATTAGTATACCTCTTTCAAAAATCTCTTCACAAGTATTGGTGTATCATTAGTCAAATTACTTGGTATGAAATGAGCAGCCTTGGTTAGTTTGTCAAATACTACTAAAATCATGTCATGTCAGTTTCATGATAATGGCAAACCTTAGACAAAGTCTATACTATTTACCTACCACTTCCATTTTAGTATATCATGAGGATAGAAATATCTTTTCAGATGTACACATTCAACCTTCACCTATTGACACTCCAAGCAATGAGACACAAAATCCACTACATCTCTTTTAATTCCTTTTTAGAAATAAATATGTTTTTATCTCATCCATGAGTTTATCATTCTAGGGTGACCTAAATAAGGGAGATTTTTAAATTCCTTTATTATTGTGCTCCTCGAATTATCTCTATTAGGTACATACATTTTACTATTATACCTTAAAATACCATCATTATCCAACTTGAATCCTTTGAACTTAGGGTTTTGAGCATCATTTGTCAAATATTTCCTAACTTGTTTATATAATTCATCTCTAGGGGAGAATTTAACAACTTTATCATGAAAGATACTCCTGATAGCCTCTAAAGTTGATATATACCTTGTTCAACTTAGGGCATCATCAACTCTATTTTCATTTCCCTTTATTTAGTTAATATCAAAATCATAGTTGGATAATAACTCTAACCATAATCTCTGACAAGCATTTAGGTTCAATTAGGTGAAGATATATTTGAGCCCCAAGTTGTTAGTCGTAAGCTCAAATGGTTTCCATAATAGATAATGCATCCAAACTTGCAAATCATTCATAATTGTCACAAGTTACAAATCATGTGGAGAATAATTTTCCTCATATGATTTAAGCTTCCTAGACTCATATCCTACAACTTAACCATATGTATAAGAACTCCCCCAAGACTATCCCCATATACATTAATGATTATTGAGAATTAACCATTAGGATTAGGAACTCTTATCATAGGTGCCAATGTAAGCCTCCTTTTCAACTCCTAAAAATATTTTTTGCACTTGTCCAACCAAACAAAACTTTTATTCTTCCACTAAAGAGAGGTAATTGGGTTACTTATTTTTGATAAATTTGGAATAATTTTCTTATAGTACCCTACTAGTCCCATAAAACTTTACTTGATGTACATTTTTTCATGTTAGACACTCTAAAATGGTTGTTATCTTCACTGGATCATGTAAATTCTATCTACAAAGATAATGTGTCCCAAATATTTCACTCTCCTATGGAAAAATACATATTTCAATAAATTACCATAAAGTTTGTGATTCCTTAAACACTACAACACTAATTCTAGATTTTATAGATATTCTTCCTCATTCTTAAAATAAATGAGGATGTCATCCAAAATAAAAAACACAAAGTGATCAAGATAATCCCTATACATAGTGTTCATGAGATTCATGAATGCTACTAAATGTTGTATAAAAAGAGGTCAATTCATTTATTCATGGGGTCATGTGCTTATTTGGTTATCCAAGTCAATTCTAGACTTATTACAACTAGGCATAACCATAGTATGTTCCCATAGCAATCAACATTTATCACTCTTCTATGTTGGCATCAATTCACATAAGGCATAATCCTTATGCACTCACTCAAAGTACATCAGATTAAAAATTGAGGCTTATATTAGGCTAGTTGTACCATGGTGTAATGTATCACATATAATATCTATTTATTTAGATAAGGCTTTTATAAGTTTCATTTGTGGAAGACATTTCTAGGCTAGGATGATGGTCTATAAGTGTAGAGCCTATTTAGGGAATTAGTTATGGTCATTTGGGTGTAATCCTATATCAATTTAGATCCATAATCTCATAAGCACAAGCCTATGTTTCACTAAGCTTAGCATCATTCATGCACTAATAAAGGGTCAAAGGGATACTCAGTTCACTTGTTTATATTAGGATTGTGATTTATGTATGGATCTTAATATCTAACACATGCCCCTCTTCTCACTTAGACTATGATGACATTATAAACTAACATAGGGATGCCATTAATGATCTAATTAGAGCTTAATTAAACACAACATTCATGTATTGAGCTTAAACCATTTTATTTAGTATATTTATTGTGCATTCCCATAACAAAGTGAAAGACACTCAACCTAAGAACACCATGTATTAATACAACCATCCTTCTTAGTTAATTAAATTAAAATTTAGAGTAGATTTTATATCATGTAAAATAGAGTACATGCACAATTATACATGCTTAACTACCTAGATCCTCATAGGTGAGCATAAGGATATACAAATAGAGCCTAAAAGGCATCAAATATAAAACTAAGTTCTAATGGTGGTTAAAACATGAAGATTAATTTTTCCAAAGTTTCATTATATCCAATTACATATCTCTCTTTACTTGTTCAATCTTGGTTTTATATCACATAAGAGCATCTCTATGTGAGGGTGGAGAGCATGCACTAGGTGATGAGTTAGATCCTTTATTGATCATTATACCAACTCCATCACCTTAAATCCTTTGCATTATGGTTTCCACATTAAACCACTCATGAATATGCCCTCAAAACTAGGCACTAGTTAACTACTTTCCATTTGGCACAAGATGTGCATTGATTCCTCCAAGTGGCACAAAAGATATCAAAATGAAAATCATACCAAGTGATGTCCTTGCACCAAAATGTCTATCGAGTTAGCATGAATCCACATTTAGATAAAATAGGGGCCAAAAATTACCCCATACAAAATTGCTAATCCACCCTCAGACTAGGCTACCAAAGCTTTACATGTACAAAACTTGGGTGTACTCTCCCTTATCTCAATGTTGAGGTCCTTTAAACCCTTAATAGTGAGCTTGATTTCCTCCATGGCATTGTCTATCGCTATGGATTTGGTTCTAATTTCTAGCACATAAATTTTATATAACTCCTTCATAAAGGCTTCTAGTCTTTCCTTAGCCTTTTTGACTCCTCTATCTAGGATTACTCCTTGGTTGTAGGCCTTAGTTTGCAAGGCATGAAAGAGTTCTTCTAGGATTTGTTCCTAGTCATTTATTTGTGCACTCAAAATGTTGACCCTACCCATTATCTATGTGAACTTTTCCCTACTTATAGAGTACACCTTCACTATCAACTCTTCCTTCTCCCCCTTTGCCTACTTGAAGAATATATCTATGACTAATGATTGGTTGGAAAATTTCATGAAGATGGTATTAGTTATGTCTATGACATTTTGTAACTTTTTGAAGAGGTCTCCCACCTATGCAAGCTTAGAAGGTAGTTATTTTTTTAACATGATATGTCAGTATTCTTCTTCTTCTTCTTCTTGTGTTGGCTTTACTTTTAACCTTGAGAGCATTTACTCCACTAGTATGCATACTTTGTAAACCTTTGATATGTTTTATGTATCGACACCAACCAAAATAGATGGTTAGATGGCCTCTATGCACTTGGATAGTTTTCATAGTTTAAAATTCATGTCTTACACATCTTCTTTGGCATCCATGGTGATTTTATTCCATTTATTTACCCTAACATCATTGATTATGTTATTTTGTGCAATGTCAGTGGCCATCTAGATGAGTACATTGGTAGACTTGATTGTGTTTATAGTTTAGGGATTTAGGATAGAGGAGTCTTTCCCCTCCTCAAGTTTATTCATACCTCAAATAGCCTTTTGAATCAATTCAAATTTAGGTTCATCCATGTAGCTATCAAAAAGAAAATCTATTTACACATCCTATACATGATAGATTAAGAGGGCATGTATTCAAATATGTAAAAGTCTTCCTCTATCCACCCCTTTTACATCTTCTCTCTGAGGATAAACTATATGCCTTCTTCTTCTATAATGTCTAGCTCTATTTTTTATTATTCCTCTTCTTAGTCATACCACTTTATTTGATGATTTCCTCATAGGTTTCTTATTCCTATTCCTTGATGCGTTCTTATTTAGACTCGTCCCCTTTATCTAATTCGTGTCCCTTAGCACTAGCTTCATCCTCCACCTATTTTTACTTTATCTCTTCGATGATCCTTATCTATTGTTTTTATAATGTTCCAACATCACCTTAATTTTATTCAAACAACCATTCGCTATTATGGGCCTTATGCATCTTTTTCTACTTTATTGGTGGGGGCACTAGGTGCCTTCTCTACTACCTCCTTAGTTGGTTATGTGATTGTGGAAACATATTTTTTTCTTATCTTTCTTTTCCTTCTTTCTCTTGGACCTATATTCTTCTTCATTCTTTTCCTTGGTCATATTTTCCTCAAATTCAAATCTCTTAATATCTTCTTGAGTCATTCCATCTTCATTCATAGCCTCTCTTTTTTTCTCTAGTGTCAATGTCATTAGAATTTCTACCTCACTCATTCCTAGTTTCCTCCACACCTTTCTCTTTTCCTCCTCAATTTGTGGAGGATGTGTGGAGGTATCTTTGGATGAGATGATTTATGTTTTATATACTTCTCCAAGCATGATGGCAGTGCCACCTTGGAGGGCCTTTTGAACATCCTAGATGTTGGGCTCCTTTCCTACTTCTTCTTGGATAATATAGACTTTAGTCCCTTCTTATTTAGCTTCATCTCATAGTAATATTGAATATGTACCCCATAATTACTTATATATAAAGGGGATGGAGGTTTATGAGATCTGAGTCATCCTCCTCATCTTTTGTAGCTTTCCTTCCTAAGTGCACATTGACACCACAACCTACTCCTTTCTAAATCCATAGCCTTCATTGGTACATCAAATTACTACACATTAGGAATTATCCTTATCACATCCTTAAAGTAATTCATCAAAAATAAGTAATGGAGAATGATCTATCTTGAATGGTTGTATGTGAGTTTTAGGTGCACTACACAAAAATGTTGCATGACAGTGAAGGTTGCCATTCCAAACATGTTTTGGGGAAGCTCATTAGGGATTCCCCATTTTATCCCAAATGCCTTAATGTATTAGGTGAACTACCCCATCACTCAAGTCTTATATTTATGGAATAAATAAGGTGGGTAGGTGATGAAGTCTTGGTACTTCAATGGTGGGGATTCTTTATCTACTAAGAAGACCTAGAGGTTATTTTCATTACCATCAAGCATGCCAATCTCCTATATGACTATTAATATTAATAATTATTCCCACCTAAAGGTCTTCCATGCCTTGTGATACTCAAATGAATTATTTACCATCTCTTCAACAATTAATTTGACAACCTTTAATTTAACCCCTTACACCATGTTGTGAGCGATGCAAAAGTAGGGCTTGTTAATGTACATCCATCTCTCATTAGGGAAAAGTTTGGAACTTACAAGGCATGCCATTGACCTCATATCAAGGTCCTTTATGTATTTTATATGGAATGTAAACCATTCCTTGTAGTAACCTAGGAGTTTCACAATGCTTTCCACCATTGTATCATCTACCATCATACTAATAGATATTTATGCTTGAGTCTAGATGCTTGGTGATTTTGCCAATTAGGTGGACTAATATCTATATGCACCTTCATATAAAGTGGAAGTGGTCTTCATGGATGTGAAATAGGAGGAGATGAATGAGTTCTTATAGCTTGTTAAATAATGGCAACTCATAGATTTGGTTTTCACCAGTGGTTGTAAGCATATATCAAATGTAAATGTTGAACAATGTTTTACCTACCTTAGTCTTCACCACCATGTCAACAATATAGTGTCGGTTGAGTTTTTGTGCATTTTTTGGGGTATGATTATTATATTATTTCAACTAATATATGTGGATGAAATATACCCAAGTCTCCCTTATCAAACCTCTAGGGGAAACTACATTTCCTTGTAGGACATTTTGGAAAGTATCTCAAGATCAACCTCAATGATGCTAACCCCTTCCACTATCTATGATTTCATTTTTGCACTAGCTATCTCTTCAATGGCCTGCATCCATTTTAAATCCTTATTTGCCTATGATAGACCATAGCTCAGCCATTTTTTCCCCATTATAAACTAATTAGTGTTAAAGCATGATCTATTGATTGTTCCAAATCCTCTAATGTTTCTTATTGCTTCTTACAGTCATGGGTTTTGCAACCATGACTTTGGATCTCAAGCTTTATTCATCATTAATGATAGCCTTGATGTCACTTAGATTTTATCTTATATGGTTCTCTGATAATTAATACTCCACATACCTCTATTCCAATCTCAAAGGGAACACAATTTCACTCCCTATTTAGACATCCTCTTTTTGCATTTATGGGTGCTTAGGGTTTAACTATGGTATCAATCTTTTTTACTTTATCTCTAGTTCTTCTCTAGATTTTGGCACTAAAATTAACTTAAGATTTGTAACCTAACCTAGTGTGTCATTGGCCTCTTTATACCTTAACCTCAGCTACCATCTTAATTATAGGTGAGTACTGGTGTGGAAGCACCTAGATTTATTGAAATATACTAAACCTATGAAATCAATGAAAGTACACCACCACCTACACAATTAATTGGATATTTGTTATTCCAACATCACCTCATAAAATTATCTAAATGGTTATTTTGGTGAAGTGATATGTGTTTTCAAACAGTCACTTCTTGCCTACCATTGGGTGGATGCCAACTTATATGGATGATTCTCCTCCTATGCTTCATTCACCTTAGTGAAAACATTTATTTACTTATGGAAACCTATGTGTAACACCTCATATGAATTCAATTTATCCTCTATGATTCCATTTTTGAATGCTATGATTTCTAACAAGTGCACTTCTCTTTCATTGGTTGATTTCTCTACACTTTCATCTCTTGCATTATCATATCCTACCCCATATAAATCATTTATGTTGGTCCTCAAATGATTTATTCTATATGTATCTTGTGCACTTAACATATTTTACACCTTCCTTTTGTAATTTGGTACTCAAATTTTCAAATTTTGATGAGCTCCATATGCCCACAAACTTAGATGTCTGGCCTTAGGTGTTGTCTAGCCTTAGGTGTTTAGAAAGAAATGTCACTTGACTCACTCAACTAGTATTATGAGTGAAAGTAATAAAATAGTTCTCATATAGGTCTGAGATCATCTTTCTTCTTAAATTTTATACACAAATAATTTGTACACCTATTTTATAAATCTATCAAATTTCACATGCCCATAACTTAGGTGTCTTACCTTAGGAACTTATAAATCATCCATGCTTGACTCACATAGATAGATTCATGTAAGTGATATAATATTTAACCAAAAAGCCTTAAAATTCCACTTATTCACCCAACATGGACAAAAACATAAAACAACCCAATGTATAAGGAAACATTTGGCTTGCACCAACTTTATTCTAGTCAGCACAACACAATTGAATTGTTATCAAGATTTCAATATATAATGGCATAAGCACCATCCTATTGTCTATATTTCTTCAATTAGTTTAAATTAAAATTATCAAGGAGTATTTTTATAGACAACATGTGCAACTTGCATGTGTCAATTTCCAATATACTATGGATATTTTAAAGTCCTATCCACCTAATCTACAAATTTCCTAGGTGTTTGAGATACATGGAGTTATAGAGCATAACCAATGTTCCTTCAGTCAATACCATGCACTTAATATGTTTATCATTCTAGAGCTTCTGGTACACCTTGGGCATCCATCTCATATAGGCACTCTAAGTCTTTCAACCTTGTCTTCAATGATTCTTGGTCATCTAGATAACCAATATGTGCAATACGCAGTGGTAGAACCATGAAATTTATTAGTAGAACCACCTCAACATCAAACACCAATTAAAATGGTGTAGCCTTGTTTAGGCACTTGTAGGTTATGTAGTATGCCCATAGTACTACTAACACTTGATCATCCCAATCTTTGTGAAAAACATTTCATATCTTCATGAGGTACATTCTAAATATATTATTGAATTCCTCAATTATGCTATTTGATTTTGGATGATAAGGCATTATTTTGTGGTATACCACCATGTATTTAATTAGTAGGACTTGTATAGTTTCATTAATAAAGTGTGTACCTCTATCACTAGTCAAACTAAGTGGGAACCCATAGAAACTTATGATGTTCTCCCATATGAAGCTTGGGGTTATAGTACCTATGCAATCTTTCCTTGGTGCTACCTTGGTCCACTTGGTGAAATAAGACTACTATAATGTATCTTATGCCTATATTCCTTTCTATGGAAGTAATCAACCCAAAAAAATCAATGTCCCATTTTTCAAATGGTACCTCAACAAGAATGGGAATGTGAGGCATCTAATTGTAGTGGTTGGGATTCCTTGTGCACTATTATATGTCACATGCCTTTGCACAATCTTGTGCATATTAAAATAGACTTAACCACCACAAACTTGATTATAGCACCTTACATGGCTTTGTGTCTCTATCATAATGGCCTCCTACTATCCTTTCATACACTTTGCTTTAAATGGAGTCTATTTCATGTTCTAAGACACAACAGTACATGACTTCATCTTGGTTTAATTTGTATAGTTCCTTACTAATGAGATGGGAAAGGGAAGCATGAACTATGAGCTATTTCTTCTCTTTGGTTCTCATAGTTTGGGGTACAAATCTAGACATTAGAAAAGTGGCTATTTTTTCTAAGTCCTTAAGGATGTGTTGGACTTTGTATAATTTTTCATCCTCAATAGGTGATACGTCACCAAAGTTGATATGGTATAAATGGTTTAGGCCCAAGTTCTATTTTCAAAGTTTTATGAAAATAGAGAACTAGAATTTTTATAATAGAATTATCCATCTACAAATGCACCCATTGAAGATGGGCTTATTCACAAGGTACTTAATTACATTATGATCAATGAAGAAGATGAAGGGGGTTACCAAAAAGTATTGCCTAAATTTTTGTATAGTGTAGGCCATTGATAGTGCCTCATGATTCATTATTATATAGTTTTGCTCTATTTGGGTTAGTTTCCTACTTATGAAAGAGATAGGATGATCCATTTTTACTTCACTAGGCTGCACTAGAATTGTCCTAATTTTAGATCTAGATCTATTTACATGGGTGTGGAATGGATTTGTCTAATTAGTAAATTATAAAATAGGCATGCTAACCATTTTGATTTTTAGGGTTTCAAAGGCATCTTCTTATGCTACACCCTAATAGAATAGGCCATCCTTGTATAATATCTCCTCTATTCATGACACAAACATTTCATAGATCCTTGTGAATTTTCTATAATATCCATATTGACTAAGAAAGGCATAAACATCTTTCTAGGTTTAAAGGGTTTGGAGCTTAATGATTATTGTGATCTTCATGTGATCGATGAGTAGACCATATTTTAGATGATGTGCCTGAGCAATGTTCTAAATAGTGTTGTGAATACACCCTTTTTAATGTTTAGGGATATCTATAACTTCATAAAACTTTCAAACATGAGGCATAGGTTGTCATGATGGTCCTTCACTAGTCTATACTCAATCTAGTCATCTAGGTACACTTGGAGGAACTTGTGGATGAAGTCTTTAAATGCAATGATCACCACTCTAAAGATCATGGATATAAAATTATTGAGTCTAAAAGACATCATGTTATAATTGAAACAACCCCATTTAGTCGCAAATGCTATTTTGGGCTTGTCTTCCTCCTCAATCTGGACTTGATGGTATTTGGAGAACCCATTAATGAAGGTGTAAATCTCATATCCTATGATTTCATTCAAGACTTCATTAGTTAATAGAGTTTGGAAGGGGTCATTAATGTAATTATAATTTAAAAATCTCTAATTAATGAAGATATGAATTCACCCATCTCAAATTAATGAAGATATGAAAGCACCCATCTTCTATGTTAGGGTTTTTATCATCCACTTGGTGTACTAGCTTCTTTTTGCCTATCAAGTTCATCCAGTTGAAAGCCTTCCATGTTTCATCATCTTATTCACTCTAATCACTATTTATCTATTATTCTTCAAATAAATCTAGGAGTGCTACTCATTGTTCCCTAAACATGTATTTAAGGCATTCTTATAGGAGTGTAGTGTCCTCAAACACTACCCTATGAATTAATTACAGTAGCTCAATCAATTATATGTTATCTAAAGAAATGCAGAAGGTGTGCATGAACCATTCCTTAAGTATATTCTAATTTTTTGTCTTGTGGTGTGTTTTGTTGACAACATACCACACTCATGTCTATGTTTTCAAGGTTCTATAGAAGGTGTGTACCCATAGGTTCATTAGGTCATTGTCATCACATAAAATCTATGTTTCTTCACACAAGTGCACATGTACTACTAGGTTAAAATCTCTAGAGTAGGCAGAGATGTCTAGGTCCTCATTTCTTTTCATGAATCTAGTGTATATGGCTACTTTCACATCTTTTCAAGTCATCAAGCTAGGCCTTTATGCTTCCCAACAATGAGTTTAAATACTACTAAAAGTATACACTAGCACACCCATCCTATCTACCTCCTTTGGGATACATGATTTGAGGTCATAGACATAATATTCCATAGGTTTGATACCCTCATATCTTGAGAGTGTTTCAATTTTACCTATTCTTAGGCAAAATACTCTCTTTTCATTATTCCTATCATAAGGGACCCATATTCTTAAATTGTAATCAATTTGTACCTAGCTAGTCCTCATAGTTTTTGGTGCCTTTGTGAGCACTAAGTGGCACCTCCAACTAGTATTTTCATAATATTGTTTAACCCAATAGTTACAAGTAATGTTGGTGGTTTTTGAAGATAACTATCTATGTGTGTAAGAAATAACTCCTTGATCATTAGGGTTGAGAGTCTTGGATCCTTACATCATGATGTTATATATATGGTTAATCTCATCCTTGATATCAAAACTTTCTATGTAGTGGGATCCTTGGTCAATTAAGAGGGGGATCACTACCCTCTCCTTACCATTTTCAAACATCATATATAACCTCTTATAGTTATATATATATATATATATATATATATATATATATATATATATATATATATATATATATATATATATATATATATATATATATATATATATATATATATATATATATAACTCACATAGCACCATGGCCTCCCCAAGAACACTGGATAATTATCTTACTTTGCTAACTTGATCATTTCAAAGTCAGATCATAACTTGGTACCCATGATATCTATATCAACACTCTTTATAATTATAATTGGTTTTGTGCTAGTCTTGTTAGCCATAAACAACACACGGGGGGAAGGCCTCAAGGTTAACCTACCCATCTTCTCCCATGAATTTTTGGCTAGAATATTAACCTCAATGTTTGTGTCCAAAAGGACATCATATACATACCATCCATCAATTGTGGCATTTATAAGGAGTTCTTGATCATACTCTACATTTTATGTATGCCTCACTTCTAATGCTCTCTCCATGTGTGGCATGGTAACTTCAACTAGATTTTTCCCTACATATTCCAATAGCAAATTCTTCAATAGGGGTAGCATCCCTTCTATCCATAAAAGGTGTAGGATCTCCATTAAATCTTGGATTTTAGTCTCCTATCTATTTTTCTTCTTGATGGAGGCTTCAACCTATGCCTCTAGGTCTCACACTAGTTGGAGATCTCCTTGTAGGTTTTGAATCACACTCATAGCATATTACAATACATATTTATAGCACACAGGGTCTAGGTAGGGCATATCTTTGGGTTCAAGCCATGTTATAGAATTATTGTAGCTCTATTCCCCATATTCTAGGTATAACTCTAGTACTAGCATAACTAGAGGATAAGTGGTGAATCCAATCTGAGTAGTTACCTAAACTCTAATTGGCTCCCTGCAAGTCAGTTATACCTTTAGAGCCCACTTCTCCATTTTTAGCTCATGCTTGATCACTATTGTGCCCTTGTCTATACAAGACCTACCTTGGGTCAATTTCTTATATAAGTCTAGGAATTCCTTAAACTTATGTGTTCATCTATAATAACCACATGTTAGATGTTTAAGGTAGTTTTAATAATAATTCTCTATCAAACCATACTTGTAACATGAGAATGGTTGGAACATTCCTCCACTACATCCTCCACCTCCCCATCTAGAACCTATTTGCATCCCATAGCCTATATTATATTGGTTGTATCCTTCATTTCCTTATTTAGTTTTCCCTATAACTACTACAATTACATATCATGTGCCTCTCTCCATATTTTCATGCATCTCATCGATCAATCAATAGTTAGCTATAATATGAGTGTAAGCATTACACAACTAGTAATAGATGGTTGTGTTAAAATAACTAACACATTGTGATAAAGTTTATTTTTAAACATCATGTACCTCATGATAGACCTCATAGCTTAGAAGTAATGTGCACAAATTGTTTCAAGAGTAATTATTCATATTATGGCTTTTCATCTCATAATCAGTGCACCATAATCCACTTCAAGCATCTTACATCAAATTAAAAGTCAATTTTGGATATTTATAGTCATAGATGTAATCTAAACTTCCATAAATGGGCTAGTTCTAATATCAGCACTCCTGACTACCTCAGCTCTGAGTGCATCTTTCAATGCTTCATGAAGGTCAGTGAATGTCTTCATGGATAATGCTATTCAAAATGGTACTCTCAATCCTCCAACGTACCATTATGTATGATGAGAGGGGTGAATATCATAAGGAATATTGGAAAGAAGTGTTTTAAACCTAACATAATATAGGCATATGCTTTTTAAGAGACCTTCATTAATTTCCTTGAGCATGATGATGCTCTATTGTTCCAAATGAGGTATGTCAAATTCTTTCAAGAATGCTTCTTTCAAAGTGTCATAGTCAATCCTAACTTTTTTAGGATCAAATTTCCTATACCAGGTGTAGAGTAAAAATTTACTCTATGTTGCATTCTATTTTTTAGTCATGCACTGTGAAATTTTGCCTTTACATACTGTGGTTTGAGATGGCAGAGTGTTAAAAAAGAGCACAAGCTCTATTTCTCTTTTAATTCATTTTTGTCTAAGTGTTGGGGAAAAGTGGAAGCTACTAAGTGTCATCATCTAAGGCACCTTCTATATGTTTCCTGTGAGTTGGTTGAAATGTGCCACATGTCTCATAGCAGCTCAATAGAATGTGCCAAGTGTCATTGTCCACAGTTTCATATCGGCACCCACATTTCATCTCTTTCTAGTGAAAGGTTTCAAAATATAAGTATCAAGATCAAGTGGAAAGTGCCAAGTGGTAGTCACAGAAGGTCTCAATGTTGCTTTTCTAAAAGTGATGAAAGCTGCCATGTACTCTAGCAAAAGAAAGTGAAAGCCACCACGTGTTTCAGTCTGAATTATCTTCATCTTTGCTTCACTGATATAGCAAAGACTGTGGTGGGTCCCAAGTTCTGTTTCTTAAGTGATCAAAAGCCACCAGGTATCGCTATCCATGTAAATGTGAAATGAGACCCAAATTGTCTCTATGGTATAAATACAAGCAATAGAGACTGCCACATGTCATCTTCTATAGGTTTCTAAAAAGGCAACTACAAGTAGTGGAGATCACCACATAACCCAGGTAAGAAAAGTAGAGATTGTCATGTGTCTTTTAATGAAGAAGTAAAGAGTGACACCTATCTCGGTGTCCCTTTTAAAATAAATTCCATGAATCTTATTATATTTTAAGCTGTTGGAGTTTTGAGAAAGCGGATAGCGATAAGTGTCAAAGGTGAAACATGGCTAAGCAAAAACACAAAAGAGTATAAGTTACGTGGAAAGTGTTGCATGTCTTCAATAGGTGTTATAGAACACAAAAAGTGTCATCCTCTGGTGTTTGCTAAGTTAATAAGAGGAAATTAGCTAAGTGTCACCTGGCATTCAAGAGAAGGGAGCGTCCTACAATATTTTTTAGCCAATGAACTACCAGAAGATGAAGCATTCCAGAATCTATAAGATATCTTCTATTAGACACAATCAGTTAGGGAAGATTTTATTTAGGCCATTAGATTGGGA
This sequence comes from Torreya grandis, assembly GCA_037957365.1. NCBI lineage: Eukaryota > Viridiplantae > Streptophyta > Pinopsida > Cupressales > Taxaceae > Torreya > Torreya grandis. Next base: position 182,274 of record JARHVA010005759.1, read on the forward strand.
AAAAGTAGATAATTTTGAGTGGATCTGAGGCTATAAATAAAGGTGCAGAGGATCCAAGATCATCATTAATTATTAGAGATAATTTTTGAGAGAGAATTATTGTAACAAGTTATGACTTTCTAGAGCTGTGGCTAAGTAATATCATTTGCTTTTGTCTCATTTTCTTGAGTTGGAAGGTTTACATAACTGTAAGTGTTTATGTGCCTCTTATGTGATTAAAAAAGTCAAATAAGAAGATTGAAACCTATGCCTTTGTTGATATTATTTGTGTCATTTGCAAAAGTAGTCTAGACTGTAGATTTTCTAGAACTGTGATTAGGAATGCCATTTGCTTTTGTTTCATTTTCTTGAGTTGGAAGGTTTACATAAATGTACATGTTTTTGCACCTCTTATGTGATTAGAAAATTCAAATAAGAATATTGAACCCTATGCCTTTGTTGACATTTTATGTATCTCAGCAAAAGAAGTCTATGTTGTGAGCCTCTATTTTTATTATTTCAATCTTTTACATTGATCATGCACTTGTTTGATCTTAAATGTAAATGAATCCTACATATAGTCTCGCTGTGCTTATGATTAGGGTTGAATTACATTTAGGTGCATCACCATAGATTAGATTTTCTTTCTTGCATTATGTTTTTGATTTAAATTCCTATCTCTTTTCTTAGTATTTACTCGATTTAAAGAAGAGCCAACTTCTCTAAAATTTGGAGGTTGTTTCAAAATGCAAGTCCCATATCTTGAAACTTCCCATTGTTATTGATTAGAATTAAGCACAATTTTAAATCATCAACAATTTTTGGCACACCCGGTGGGATCAATCTTGAAGTCTCTTTCAAGATCATATGAACCAAATAGCTATGAGAAGTCATAGCTATGGACTAGTCACCAAATCACAATCTACTACAAATCCAAGTATTCTTTTGCCACCTTTGGTAACAATTCCAAGAAGAAGAGCTAACCAATTTGTACCAATACCAAGAGCAAATATGGGAGCCCCAATACCCCCAAGAAATTATGTGAGTTCAAACACTAGTAGTGAATACCCTAAAATCTCTACCTAAATTCAGTGGGCAAGACTCTAAAACACCTAAGGAACATCTTCAAGATGTATCAGATGTCTATGCTATACATGTTGTCACATAGCAAAATTTGGCCATAAGATTATTAACAGCTTCTTTTAAAGGGAAAGCTATAGAATGGTATCAGTCCCTAACCCCAAATACCATTTCTACATGGGATCAACTTGGAGATCTTTTTTTTGAAAGATTTGCAGAGAAGGGTGATAATTCTTCTTTACTACAACAATTAATTACCATTCAAAGGGGACCAGAAGAAGCCATGACTGACTTCAATTCCAAAATTCAAAATACTTGAGATAGAATCCCTATTATGGCTAGACCATTACTAGGTATGGCCATAGTGTTTTATCTTAAGGCTTTGAATTTAGATATATCTGTTATGATTTAGTCACTTGGAGGACACACTTTGCCAGAGGCTTATGACTATGATGTCAAAGCTAAGAATAATTTGATAGATGCTAGAAAATTACCTCCACGGCCTCCCATGCCCATGTTTCCAGAAATTTCCTTGCCATTACCTCAAGAAGATCCTAAATTTGTAAGCCTAATTGTGTCTATGTACACTTACCCTCAACCATCTGCTAAAGAAATTGTCCCTACTCAGTCATCTGAATTGGATGATATCAAGAATATCCTAAGGATATTTTCTAATGAGTACTTTTTCTAGGCCTCCATATCAAGGCTATCAAGGAAACAGATTTTCATCTCAGCCAAACCAATATCAAGGTCTTCTGAAGCAAAATAATCATCAGCCAGCAAACCAATTGGTTGCATTCCCCACACCCTCACAGACTATTCCTCCCAATTCAAATAGGGATATCTTTCTAGGGAAAAATAACTATGTAGATAACAATAATGCCTAGTGTTTCCCTTACAATAATGCTCATGCACCAAGAGATTGTCCTATGGGTAATCTACAACAAAAGGTGGTAGAGCAAAGAAGAATGGATGGTCAATTTGCAAGTTCTAGTGACAATCAAGCTTACCAGTCTCCTGGTATGCAGAATTCAGTCCTAGTGGCTCAAATCTAAGGGATGTCCTTGCAACAAGAGGAATAAATATCCCTAGAACATGATTTGTTCTTGTGGGTTGAAGATGAAGAATCAATTTTCTTGAATGAAGCATCTACCTCCAAAAAATTAGTGGTGCAAATTGATTATTACACTAGATCAAAGAGAACGATGGTGGAACAACCTAAGATTGTAAATAGTCAAGTCATGGAGAATCCTCCATTTCAAGGACAAAGAAACACTACTGTTAGATAAGAAGTGCCTCAATTGGTGCAAAATCAAGGGACTCTAACCCAAATTTAGGAAAAAACAAGATACCCCTATTTTCAAAAAGCTCAAACTTTGGGACCAATAAATGTGGTGGATCAATTGAAGAAGACTCTAGCACAAGTATCAATATGGGATATATTGGCTATTCCTAAATAGAAGACACTACTACAAGAAGCTCTATAAGGCTAAGCAGTGCCCAAAAGTACTGTTACCAAAGAAGGAACTGCTAGAAAAGAAAAGCTCAAAGATACAGTCCATCTACAAACAATAGCCCTAGTAAATAATATAACAAAGGTAAGCAAGTCCAAAGCAGATCCTTCTATTTAAATTTAATAGTTGGCAAGAAACTGCTACATAATGTAATGATTAATTTAGGGGCTAGTACAATAGTAATGTCCAAGCAGATAGCTGATGCTTTAGAGATTATGTATGAACCACTCACTAAAGGGGTCATACAGCTAGATGGAAAAGTAGTACAAACCATAGGGAGAATTAAACAACTCTAATTACAATTATATGCTTGTCCAAATATAATTGTGAATCAAGATGTAGTAGTGATAGATATGCCTCCTATTTTTGGCTTATGTTTATCAAGAGACTTTACAGCCAAAATAGGGGGATATATGTCCCTTGATTGGTCTCATCTCATATTAAGAACCAAATATGGCTCAAAGATGAAGATATTGTTTGAGCCATTTTATAAATATCACATCACTAATGAGCCCACTACAAAGTCAGAAGCAACCCATGCTATGATGAATAAAGAAGAGAGGGTCTTTGTTGAAGAGCTAGGTGAATGGACTGGGTATAATCAAGAAGAAGAAAATGATCATTTATTAGCTATGATGCAGAGTGACCCATATGGAAATTACAACTCCATTGGTCTGGGCACTTGCATTATACTTGATGAAGATCATAGAATTCCAAATGTTCTAGAGGAACAAAAGTTAAAAGATACCTCTTCTATTAATCCTCGGGTTTCTTATGAATTCGAAATTCCTAGTGAGAAATCACAAGCATATATTTTGACCCCTGATGAAGAAGAAATAATCTCTAAATTTCTTCTTACTTTTCAAGATGATGAGGAGGAGCATGGACAATTTTTGGGTCATGATTTAAATGATTTGTTTGAAATCATTGAGTCTAGTTATAACATTTTTCAAGATAGTTGTGATCCAGTTACAGATAAATAGAACAACATTGAGCCTTAATTACATGTGCAAAATTATTGCAAACTTTTAGAATTATTCTTTTAGGATATTGGTAATTTTGAAGTTATTAAGGAGGATGATCATGCAATAGAACCAGAGTTTGAAGCAGAAGAAATTAAGTCATTAATTGATTTCCTAGTAAGACATACTAATATCAAGAGCAAAAATTTGATGAGTTTCCAAGAAAAAGAAGAGTCTATATATGTTGGAAGCTTGTTGGACTCAGACTCACTTGAATACAGGCAAATCAATGAGGTATACACCAAGGGAAATTCACCAAATCCATACCCAATTCAATCACTTGTATGGTAACATAAGCTGACTTATCATGAAAGAGAATTTAGAAATTCTACTTTTAATCCAGGAGGGAGATAAAGATGCTTCATTATTGTAGTTAGGTAGTTTCCCTTTCCATATTGTTTTGTTTTCTTGCTTTGTTTTCCCATTTTTCCCCACTTTTCTTTTAAATAAGTGTTCTTTGAACACCTAGTCAATAGCTCAGAATTTTCAAAATTTTCAAAAATTCTCCAATACATTGAATGTCTTCCAAATCTTTAGAAATACCCAAGGTACCTTGTGTTGCCACTTGGATAACATGTCTATCCTGCTATTCCATAAATATTGAGTAGGATTTGCTAATGGTTATCTGAGTTTAATGCCATTTCGAGACTTGATAGGTCAATAAATACCTCTTAGCAAAGTATAAAGTTTACAAGTTCTCAAACATTCTTACATCTGTATAAAAAGTATCCTACTATTTGTATTTTTTGTGCTTAGTAAACTTGCTTCAGTGAAAGTGTCTCTATTTTGCAAAAGCTCATACAAGTTACCACAAAGAAGATATAAAGATGGAGGGTGCATAATCTTCACAATAAGGAGCTGGGATGTATGAATCCCTTGATAAGTTTCTTGCAAGTAAATCATATGCTTTAGCTCCCACGTAGCCGTTGAAGAACTATCCAAGGACCAAGTTTCTTGAAGCTAGCCCAGTAAGTGATTTAGCAAAAATAAAGGATTATACAGATGGAATCATGGATCTAATTCTTTAGAGAGCCAATAGCAAAAATCTCAGAGAAGGGGCACATCAAAGGTGTCTTCAGAGAGCCAGAGTAGGGAAATTTGAAACATTTGCCATGAGGATATGGACCTCACAACTGGCTCAGTTCATTGTCCGAGCTATGCATTCATGCCTCAACCTAGTCAAATTATGTGCAGACTTGATCCATGCACCTTCAAGCACCATTCAATGAGGCCCATTCATAGATAAAATCACACTACAAGCTATTAGGGATATTCTAGCCCTACATCATGATAGTATAGCTATGTTTCCCACTATTGCTAAGATGCAAAGAATGTGGGCAAACATCAACACTCAGACAAGGTTCTTGAGATCTAAGTTACAAATGGGTGATGATGATACTACAGTACCCACACTCCCTGCACCAAGAGCTCAATTCACACAAGCTAGCCAAGATGCATTGTCTATTATGGTTCTCATCTTTGGCATGAAAGATGATATGGCAGCGTATGCAGAACAAATGGCTATCCTTTTCAGGCTAAAGACCATTGACAAAACCTAAGAGTATAGGCTCAACTTTTCTAAACAAATTGCTTTCTCTATGGTAGAACAATTGGCTCAATTCAGATCAAAAGGAGTGTTCAAGTATTCTTCCTATTTGTTCCACCTCATGTTATTTTATAACTTTGAACTCTTTGCCCAACATATGTATCTTAATATGTATGACCCATATTTTGATCTCCAAAAGACCATCCCTGTGTCTACAGGGACACACATTTTGTCGAAGACTAGTGACCCATATGAGTTCTAGGAATTATTTGTCACTCCTGCTTTTTGCCATCTTAGTCCTAAACCAATTATTTATAGATTATTTCCCAATGTTTCAAATCTTCTAGCTAGTTGCTCAATTCCTTGTGATTTCTATTTTGGATCCCACCATATCATTATAAGAGTACATGGGTTTTGTACGGAACCAATATTGCTACCTAAGATCTTGACTCTTAGGTTAGCATTCCTAGAGGTCACCAGACAAGTATCCATAATTGACAATGAATTTGGCTCAGGGAAAAGGAAAATAAAAATGTATAATCTACCATGGATGACAAATGACATGGTTTTGGAAACCAGAGATGATGAATTTGTATTGCTTAGAAAGCTATCCTTTCTAGGTTTCCTTTTAATAAAGGAAAAATGGGTTTATGACCCCAATGATTTCATAGCCTCCTGGATACAAACTAATAGAGTCACAATCAGAATTACACATGAGGGCCACCCTTTTTGGGAAACCAGGAAAAATCCTAGGGAAGACAATCATGGGTTCTATGTTGAATTAACAGACTTGCCACTTCCACAAAATAGACCATGGAAGACATTCTATGTTAAATAGAGAGATTATGATCCTAAAGTCAGAATGACTTCTAGCTTAATTAGAGATTTAAAGAAGAAAGATTGGGATACTGAGAAGATAAAGGCCTATTGGAAGTATAGGCAGGAAATTTGTCAAACAACCCATTCTTTTGGGAATGTAGACACAGATGAAAGATGGGAAGAACTATGGGATGAATGTCATCTCTCCCCTACATCTAGCCCAAAAACAAGTAATTTACCAAGTGAAGAGTAGGAAACTAGGGTTGGGTCAAGTCAGGAATCAAAAGCCTCAGAGCAAACTACAGCTATAGCAGCTATATTAGTTTGGCCTCAATCCCTCAACACCATAGAAATGCAAAAAAGTGTGGTGCCTTCAACATCACAAGCTTCCCCATTAGCCTTAATTAGAGATATTCTTAGTTCCCCACAAGAATCATTGAAAGGATTAGAAATATAGCTAGAAGAAGAGATACCCAAGAAATGAAAGAGGGTGCAGTTTCAATTAACTTCAGAGGAAGACACAGACACCTCACAATGCTAATTATAGGTAACTGTAATTGCTCCTCAAGTAAGTACTATTCCTCCCTCTCCTTCTCATCCTATTTCTTCCCCTATCACATTTTCCATTCCCATTTCTCACTTCATCCCATTAGTGCCTCCTTAGGCCTTAACATTACCTCATTTCTCCCCTTCTATTCCCAAGAAACCTTTCCCTCAAATTGCACATAGCCAACAAATGGCTATTCAATATGGTCTACCACAAGGACATCCTTTTGTGGGTGGGCACATTGCCTCTCCTTCCACCTTATAGACCTAAGAAGATGCTACTAGGAAGGTAAGGGAAGCCTGAAGAGAGAAGAAGATTAAGGAGAATAAAGCTTTGGCTACTCCCCATTTGTGGTCACAATTTGACCCCATCTAGCAGCAATTGACAGTGACTCATTTGTCACCAAATGTAATAAAGCTAGCTGAGCAAATGTAGCTAGAGGATTACATGATGAATGTAGTAGCCATTGACATGTCACTCTTCAAGCCATATGACAAAGTTGAGCTACTGATAGAATCCACTCCTATAGTTACTGAAGACTACTTGAAGATGTCAAGAAGGCCACAGAAGATGGAAGCTGAGCTAACTAAGGAAAAGACAAACTTTAATAGTTTGACCTTAGAAATCAATAGAAAAAAGAATGACGTAGATAATTTAATTAAATAGTTGCAAAATACTATTTCTCTTCAGATTCACCAGGTAGTTTAGGCCCAAAATGATTCTTTAAAGGCAAGGCTCACACAGATAAAGGATGCGATGATGACCCTTAGGTGCAAAAAAGCACCATTACAAGAAAAGAGTGAGGAGCACCTATTGCAGGTTACCCAATTGCAACAAAAGCTACTAGATAAATATAATAATGTTGCAGTCATAATAGCCCAATTTCACTTAGATTAATAGAGAGTAGCACAATTGACACTCAAGCTAGCCAACAGGCCAAAGAGTGTTAGAATATTAAGTCTGATAAGGGGGATATACAAATCCATGTAGAAGAGAATCTCTTCAGAGATTAATCAACTCAGGCCTTCTCTCACCTTCTTGCTAAATGCATAAGAATTGTGCAAAAAGATGGAGAGTTCAGTTGTAAATACTCTAGCTATAGTACTTGAGAGAGTAACAGACTCACAAACGTTACTACAAAATATTTATGGTGTAGCAGATGCAACATTGTTAGTAGTAGGAATCAATGACAGAATGGTCGCTACCAAGTGAGTAAATGAGGTTCTTAGTTGCAATTCCATAGCCAATAGTTGTAAGGAGCTTCTGGATGTCATGAAGGAAGGAATCAATGAAATGAAATAGCATGTTGAATATCTAGTACAATTAAGTCTTCCTTCTCCATTTCCTGATGACAATATCGTGCTGATGGTAGAATAAATTGAACTATTGTTGTTGGCCAAATAGAATGATCAAATAGTTTTCTAGGATCTCAAGGATGATTCATCAGTCCCTAAAATATAAGCTATCTTGGTTCTTGTTTCCCAACTTGAATTTAAATTGAAGGCTACTATTCAAATTTTGCAAAAATTTTCACACAAGTATATCATTAACCTTGATTTGGCCTTTAATGAATTACAGAATAAGCAAGGGTTATCTGATGAAGAGTGGTCCACCTACCAGACAACATTGTTGAAATTGTGATTTTGAAATTTTGATCTAGCAGGAGTTGTGGGTTCTTTTTGAGCAATCCCAAAAGTCCTCAGGGTCACTAGTAACTGTAGAGTAAAAATTTACTCTATGTTGCATTCTATTTTTTAGTCATGCATGTTGAAATTTTTCCTTAGCATATTGTGGTCTAAGATGGCAGTGTGTTGAAACAGAGCACAAGCTCTATTTCTCTTTTGATTCATTTTTGTCTAAGTGTTGGGGAAAAGTAGAAGCTACCAAGTGTCATCATCTAAGGCACCTTCTATATGTTTTGTGAGTTGGTCAGAATGTGCCACGTGTCTCATAGCGGCTCAGCAGAATGTGCCAAGTGTCATCGTCTAAAGTTTCATATTGGCACCTACATTTCATCTCTTTCTTGTGAAAGGTTTCAAAAGCTAAGTATCAAGATCAAGCAAAAAGTGCCAAGTGGCAGTCACAGAAGGTCTCAATGTTGATTTTCTAAAAGTGATGAAAGCTGCCATGTACTCTAGCAAAAGAAAACAGAAGCCACCACGTGTTGTGGTCTAAATTATCTTCATCTTTGCTTCATTAATATAGCAAAGACTATGGTGGGTTCCAAGTTTTGTTTCTTAATTGAGCGGCAGTTTTGAGGTGTCATTGTCTATGTAAATGTGAAATGAGACCCAAATTTTTTCTATGGTATAAATACAAGCAACAAAGACCATCATGTGTCATCTTCTGTAGGTTTCTAAAAATGCAACTATAAGCAGTGGAGATCACTGATAAGAGAAGTGGAGATTGCCATGTGTCTTTTAATGAAGAAGTAGAGAGTGACACCTATCCCAATGTCCATTTTAAAAGAAATGCTATGAATCTTATTATCTTTTAAGTTTTTGGAGTTTTGAGAAAGTGGATAGCAACAAGTGTCAAAGGTGGAACATGGTTGAGCAAAGACACAAAAGAGTATAAGTTAGGTGAAAAGTGATGCATGTCTTCAATAGGTGATATGGAACATGACAAGTGTCATCCTCTAGTGTCTGCTAAGGTAATAAGAGGAAATTGGCTAAATGTCACCTAGCATTCAAGAGAAGGGAGTGTCCAATCCTTTTAAGCCAATAAACTGTTAGAAGATGAAGCATTCCAGAATCTATAAGATATCTTCTGTTAGACATGATTAGTTAGGGAATATTTGATTTGGGCTATTAGATTGGGAAAAATTAGACAATTTGGAGTGGATCTGAGGCTATAAATAAAGCTACACAGGATCTAGGATCATCATCAATTATCAAAGAGAATTTTTGAGAGAGAATTATTGTAACAAATTTAGACTTTCTAGAGCTGTGGCTAAGTAATATCATTTGCTTGTCTCATTTTCTTGAGTTGGAAGGTTTACATAACTGTACATGTTTCTACACCTCTTATGTGATTGGCAAATTCAAATAAGAAGATTGAATCCTATGCCTTTGTTGATATTATCTATGTCATTTGCAAAAGTAATCTAGACTGTAGATTTTCTAGAATTGTGATTAGGAATGCCATTTTCTTTTGTCTCATTTTCTTGAGTTAGAAGGTTTACATAACTATACATGTTTTTTTGCTTCTTATGTGATTGGAAAATTCAAATAAGAAGATTGAACCCTATGCCTTTGTTGACATTTTCTGTATCTCAACAAAAGAAGTCTATGCTGTGAGCCATTGTTTCTATTGTTTCAATCTTTTACATTGATCATGTACTTGTTTGCTCTTAAATGTAAATGAATCCTACATATAGTCTCATTGTGCTTGGTATTAAGGTCAAATTACGTATAGGTGCATTGCCATAGATTAGATTTTCTTTCTTGCATTGTGTTTTTTATTTAAATTCTTATCTCTTTTCTTAGTATTTACTGGATTTAAAGAAGAGCCAGCTTCTCTAAAATTTGGAGGTTGTTTCAAGACGCAAGTCCCATATCTTGAAACTTCCCATTGTTGTTGATTAGAATCAAGTGCAATTTTAAATCATCAACTCCAGGTATGATCACAATCAATCAAGTTTATCATTAATTATGTTACTTTATGCTCTAATTGGGTTATACCTTAAACATGCTTGATTTAGCAATTTTAGGAATACTAGAGAATTATTCCTAATTTATTTAATGGTCTAAGTTAATTAAATCAGTAAATAATATTAGAATAATACTACTACTAATTTTTATAATTTAATTATAATTTGAACCTTGATATAAATAGTAATAAATGAAGATAAATGTAACTTAGCATAAACTAGACTGAGATGGCTGAGACAAGATCTAGAATCTACTGTGTAGGACTAGGATAATGTTGTGAATTAGGTTTTGGCCTTCATTTCATGAAAGGATCAGAGCATTGAAATAGTACACCCTAGGTTTTGAAACTATAGTCCTCTTTTGCCATTATTGTCTTGGAGGCTTGATATTTTGGGCTTTGATTGATGTCTCTATGTGTGCCTAGTAATAAAATTTTGGATGCTAGATGTTTGCATAAATCCCTGTAGACCTGATTTAGTCTTCAAACCCTAGACTCCATGATTCTTTAACAAACTTTGAGAAAGAGGTGGGTTTAGTGTATTAAAGATGCACTAAATGTGTATCCACAACCCTTGTGTGGGCACGTTGCCTACATACCAATAATCTAAAGAGGGATAAATCCATATGTAGTTCTCCCAATTGATGTGCTTTATGCAATAATGTTATAAAGATGTAAAAATGCTAAACTAGGTGTGTTTGAGGTGGCTAGGGACTAGTGTAATGGTTTGAATAAGATTTGGCTATATTATATGGCTTTACGTAGATAATATAGAAATATTCTTGAGTAATATTGCTTGTATTATTACTTACTTTGTGATATTTGCCAACCCCTTTTCAATGAATTTTTAATGGGATTTTATTGAGATCTTTTATTCATGGGTTGAATGTATTCACATTACGCTGACAAGAAGGGTAAAATCTAGAAAGAGATAACCATTAGAGATAAAAATGGACTTTGATAGAAGCACTAAAAATGGACACCTTAGGGTTTAGTGCTATATTCCATGTTGGGTACTATTGTCTAGAGGGTATGAGACCTAGGGGGGTGGACTTGTCATAGGAAAAGTACCCTTAAGGAGGTGTAATAACTATTTAGAAAGCTAAAAATGATTAGGAACTAATGAAAAGGTGACTAGAAGGTTCAAGAGAGAAAGAAAGAGGGACCTATGGGTTAGGTGTCATAAGTCACACTCAATTTACCAATTTTCACATTTTATATGACTACATTTGCCCCTCTATTTATTCTAGTGATGCAATAAAGTGAAATACTAGAATAAAGGAAAAATAGAAATCATACTTAAACTCACCTATAAGGGTGAAGCTCATGAAGTTGTGTGATATTGGGTATGTGTAGAGAGAACAAGTTGTGAAATATAAATCTACAAGATAAAACAAAGAGTAGATTAGTTCATACTAGATATGCTATATCTAAAACAAGCATGTATAAGCTAGGTAAAAGAGAAAGGAAGTGAAAATAATGAATACACCTCATTGGGTACATGAACCAATGCAAAACCTATTGTGATTTTGAGTGATGATGGATGATGATGAGTAATTTTTGGTAAGTGTTGTACCAAGAGTAATATCATCAATGGAGTTGAGTGCTCAATTCCTTAAGAGTGGCTCAAGAATGCAAAGGCTAGCCCTTTGGCTCCATCATCACCCACTAAGTGAATCTATGTGATTATGCATGTGTTAATCAATGTTTGGACTATGTGTCTAATCCTTTTGAGTAGGTGGCTCAAGAATACAAAGGCTAGCTAGTCCTTTGGATCCATCATTGTCTTATGAAGTGAGCTTATAAACTGATATCAATATGAAATGTGTGTCATATGAGATGGCTACTGAAGCTCATAATTTTTTTGTAATATGATAATGTGACGTGGATAGTCTAATGTGTACTATAAACTAGGACACTCTTAGCTAACTTAGAAAAATGTGGAGATCAAACTTGTATGAAAGCCACTCCAAAATTGGGTAATAGGCTTATGTGGAAACCACTCAAAAATGTGGAGGTTAGGATTTTATGAAATAACTCTAAAAAAATTTCAAACAACTACATATGGAGTATGGAATGTAGCTATTGAGAATACCTAGGTAATATGTTGATAACAAAAATAAAATAAGTGATATGTGTTGCACACATTGCCCCTAATCACTAGTGTTTGAAACATGGATTTTGATCTAGAAGTTATACCAGCTACCTATTCTAAAACTAGAAGTGGGATCCATCATGCCATGCATGATGCCCCTTATATCTATATTATTTAAGAAAATTGTGTTGAAATTATTGAATTTGAAATAGTCTATATGTGTAAAACTATAGCTGAGCTTACCTTTTGCCTATTTTTGGAAAATCTAGTTTTTTTTCTATTTGCATAGGAGTTCCAAAATTAGACACCTTACTATCTAGTGCTATACTCCAATCTTGGTGATACTATCTTGAGCTAATTTTGATGATTATTATATAATTGTCATTATCTTCCTAGTTTGTTCTACCTAGTTTGATGTCTGGATAATGTTGTGGGTGTTTTGAAAGATGATTTTTTGATTGATAGGAGCTCTAATCTCTATGACAAAACCCTTGTTTATTACCCCCTCTTCTAAAGGTAGGAATGAAGACCCTAAAATGACTATCCTTAAAATAAGTAACCCTAAAAGTGTTTTAAGCTATGAAAATACATGATATGACAATGATAATTGACAAGATATCTTAATATATAACATGGTTTGTAATAGAGATTATTATATCAATAGGACTATGCCTAGATAGATATAACAATGTGATAGCATGTGTAATATAATAAACTGAAACTAAAAGTCTAGTTAGTTGTTAGTTGTCAAGGAGGGATGGAACATTTTGTCCATCATGACATCCAAGAAAGAAATATAATGCATAATATGGATCATGGCATTGAAAATAGTGAGAAGTAAACAAGCAACAAGAACACAAGGCAAGAAGAAAGAATCATACAAGAGTGACCAAGGGGCCAAAGAAACAAGGGACATAGTCACATGTCACTGAAACTAGAAATTAAGCATACAAGGCATGTTCAAATTTCACATACACATATAATTTGAAACAAGAAAGGTTGGTACAAGGGCCATAGGCATATAGGAGAGTACAATCAAAAGACAATGGAAAATGTCCTAGGGCACACATAAGAATAAAATCAAAGGATATTAGCAAATGTCCTAAGCCACATACAAGAAATATGATAGGAACTAGTAAATGCAATCACATCTAGCTATGCAAAGAAAGAAAGGAAAGCATGTAATATGTTGTAAATAAGATCACATCTAACTAATCAAATCAAGAAGTGAAAGTATGCAAGACATGGAGTACAAGACTAGGTATATGTTAATAAATACAGAAGTGTTATATATTAGTAAATGTCAAAAGAGTAATCTATGTAAGCTAGTAAGGAATTTACATCAACATGATAACTAGAGTATGTGGTGTAGTAATGACATAACTTATATGGTGTAGTCATGTAAAATATTCTCCCCAATGTGTAAATATATAAATGTGTGTCTCAAATTTAGAACTAGGATGCTCCCTCAATGGGTAGAGTGAAGTAATCATAGAGTTGGATATCATTGCACACACTCAAAGAAGATAAAGTGATGCATGGTAATGTAGATAAATCCACAAACAATAGAATAGAATAAAAAATGGGAGTCTAGCTTGGTTGATGGAAATATAAAGCATGGAGAATGCATACAATTGTAATGTTTTTGAATTTTTTGTAGGTTTTTACATTTTGAAATGTTATATTGTTTTTTATATTTTTGAATATTTGAATGTTTTTGGTATTTTTTTATATGAACTATGCACAATCAATCATGAAGATACTATGTACAAGAAAACTGAGAAAATATGTATAAGTAAGAAAAAAGAAACTGTGTAAGTAATACAAGTAACTTTGAAAAATTATGTACAATACAATATGTAATGCTAGACATGGAATCTGCATAGATGCATAATATCCATTAGATTTCTAAGTTTATTTTCTTTAAGTGGATCTAGATGATACATTTTGGGGATAAAAACTTTGGTAATAATATATGGACCTAGCCAATTTAGTTTGAATTTTCCTTTGATTTCTTCTTTGGCATTGACATTACAAAGATTTTCTTTGAGAACAAGATCATTAACTTCAAATTCTATGGTGTGAACTTATTTATTGTAGGATAATTATATATGTTGTTGGTAGATTTTGAGATGTTCTACTGCTTGAGTGTTTATATGGTCTAAATTCTCAAGCTAATTTAGATTATTTTCATGACATTGGTCATTAATGAGAATACCTTTAAGGGAGACACAAAGAGATGGGATTTATAATTTTGATGGTATCATTACTTATATGCCATAAGTGAGAGAATAATGAGTGGATCCTATTGATGCAGTGGATTACACCCGAGGGTAGGATGCGTAGCTCCCACCCTTCGACACGCAACAATGGAAACTCCCCTCTCGCCTATGGGACTAATGAAGCTGGAGGGGAGAGTCTCTAAATAAGGGCTAGCTCCCTCTAATGTATCATTTAAGCCCTAGTTTCTCCTACTACTAACAAATAAAATGTAAAAGGTGGGGAATGAAAAGGGGGAGAGAGATGCTGAAAATAGAACCTAAGCCTAAAAAAGAAAAGGTGATACACCAAAAAATGTGATCCACCCAGCCCAAATATACACTTTTCACCAAAATGAAGCACCTATCCACTTCAACTGAAGTGAGAAAACCTTCTACATCAATGGGTTAGGGGTCCATGGAGATACAAGGATGAAATAACTACTAGAGGCATTCTGGGACATACTGTAGTAGCCTATCCACTTCACCTACACTCCTCTAGGGACACTTCCGAGAGAACTATAAAAGGAAACTCAAAAATTGCACCAGACATGCTAAAATCATTCTAAAAAAGCATTAAGAAAATGACTTAACATAGAATCAAATGCATAGACACATACTAAAGATGTAAAACTTAGAATGGAGGTAAAAATTCTAAGTTTTGATTCAAGGTAAAATTCTGGCAGAGCTCTACCTTACAAGCCTAAGATATTTTTGGGTAGAGTTTGCCTTAAGGCTGAGAGTCAATCCCTTCTCAAAAGATAAGTTTAAAATATATATAAAAAAGGAAGAGGACTTGGCACTTCTTGGGAAAGATTTTGGCACTCTTTTTGCAAGTGGCCCATGTGCATTCTAGACCTTGGGAAGAGGAAACCACTGTTATTGATGTCATTCTTCTAGAAGAGGCCTACTAGAACCATGTTATACAATCACCAAAACTGACTTTGGTGTTAAAAAATTAATCTAAGAGCATGGTTGTGCCTCTTTTTTACAAACAAACTATAATTTGTCCCCCCATTAATGCCAACTATAGAAAATGGGTCGCATTGCTCATGTGCAATAACTCACCTTCCCTTCACCACTTGAATGCTTTGTAATTTCTGCTCTTTGTCTTCTTCCTACTCTTTTAGCCCTTGGGGTTGATCTTCTGGTGGGTCACTACTTCCCTCTAGTTATTTCCATGATTTGGCACTAAGGTAGTTCAAAAATAATAGCTACTTCACTATGTTAAATTTGATGTTCATGCGGCTGTCACCAACGGCTAGTTCGCTTGCTTAAATTTGATGACTTTTGAGACGTCACCATCCTCGGCAAAAAGTCATCAGGTCTTTTTTATGGCTTTTCTACTTCACAATTTTTTGTTTCAAGATTTTTTCTCGCAGACAAAAGACCATAAGAATTGGCTGTTCTTTGTCCTTTTCTTCGGGCTCCTTCACTTTGAATTGGCGGTCTCTCCTTTGAAGTGTTTGCCTTCCATAAGGGCTTTTAGACTTTCAACTACCCTCTGCAAGGGCATTTGAACCTGGTGCTACCCTCTAGCTGTAGGGCACAGCTTTGAACCAAGCTATTGAACCAACCCATTGAACCAAAATTGGTTTAATGGTTCAATTGATTCAATGGTTCAATCAATGCATGCCAATGCCCATTGAACCAAACCCTTTAACCAATTCATTGAACCTCCTTATTGATTTGTATATTAAACCGAAGCATTTAAACCAAAGTGTTGAACTTAAGCATTGAACTAAATGGTTGAACCAATCTGTTAAACTAGTTCAATGATTCAATGAAGTGCACCAAGGCCTTTGAACCAAGCCCGATGAACTATCCAATGAACCAAGTGTCTGAACCCACCAATGAACATGAACATTGAAGTAAGCCATTGAACCAAATTGATTAAACTGAGGTGTTGAATTCAACTCGATTGAACTAAATGATTGAACCAATGGTTGAACCAGCCCATTAAACCAATGTTGAAATGTTGAACCTTGAGTGATGGACCAAAGCCGAAGCGTTGAACCATCTTATGAACCAAGCGATGAACTAGAATTGATTGAACTAAGCATTGAAATAAGGCATTAAATTGATTCAATGGCTCAAAGGTGCCAACTTTCTTGTGATTTTCTTCAGGCAAGAGCCCAAAGAAGCCTTGTAAAACCCATCACTCTTTAGAACTGATCCTTCATGTGCCAAAGGACTAATCTGTAGAGTATGTAGATTTAGACCTGCATAGTTCATAGATTTAGACCTACAGAGTTCATAGAAATCTTGTAGAGTCTATAGAAATAGATAGATTCATGCAAAATCAAAAAATGAAAATGGCCTAGAATAGTAGAGGTAGAAGGGAACTAATTTTTGGCCTATTGGGCGAAAAATGGTCAACAAATTAGTGACTCCTAGGGGAAGCATGCCTGCTATGCTTAAAGACTAGTTGCCTTATAGTCCATTGGGCATAGAGTTAGATTCAACTTGAAAAAAAATCAGCAATAACCCCATAAGATCCAAGAAATAGAACATGAAAATTCTACCCCACACGTAAAGGGAAACACACAAGGCTAAAAACACTACATGTGCAAACTGCACTTAGGGAAAGTAGGAAAAGAAACTAAAATCAAACTACTATATATAGCTAACCAAGAAATTTTGCTTCCCTCTTGGATCAAAAGGAAAAATTCTTAAGTCCCCTTCCTGGCAAGAGGACTTATGGTGCTAGACAAGTAGCTGAATGAGAAAAGGCTTTGGTGACCTGCTCCTCTTGCCTATCACCTAGATTAACTGGTATCTAAGTGAATCAGATTCAAACATGCCTCCAAATACATGTACTCTTCTTGTCCTTAGAGGCTTGTTGAATGCTGGTCTTTCATATTTGTGCTCTTCACCAAGAAATCAATGGTTGTTGGTTCATCATTATAAGCCCTTTGATCTATATAGTCCCTATACAATGCATCATGGTTTGACTTGTTTCCCTCTACCTCATTGAAGACTCTGTCAGACTCATCCTCTAATTCCTCTTAGACTTCTTGAAGAAGGGTGACTATTGTGATGTCTGAGATGGACTCACAAAATTATTGCTCATCCCATAGAACATCACCTCTTTATTCAAAGCTTTCTTCGTCGAGGCCTTCCTCCAGGAAGACAGACCTCTCCTTTTCCTCCTCAAAGATGATTAGGGTCTCTAGATGTTCAAAGGTACCCTCATGATCCTCCTCTAACTTAGGATCCTTAGTGTAGTCATCCTCCTCATCAAAGTAACAAGGAAGTTAATCAAACAAAGGGGAAGAGAGCTCACCATGCTTTTGTTCCTCCTCATATTGCTGGAACATCTGCATGTATGTGTGACTTGAGTCTTATTTATTGTTGATTATGCCTTCACAAAAAGCCTAGATGATGATTTCTTCTTGACTGTCACACATGATAACCCCTTGAAAAACTATATATTAGATCTTTTTCTCCTCACTCACATCTTATAGAATAGGTTCCTCCTTGAGAAGGGTTGAAGTGGAGAAAATAGGTGGAAGAAGAGGTAGTCCTTGAGCTAGAATCAAATGATTCTCCTCTTTCCACTTGGTCAACACTTCATCTATATCAGGTGTGGCTTGATAGCTCTCTTAGAGGTGTGTAGATGGGGTGTGTTCAGACATAGAATGTGCCATTGGGTATGAACTATCCATCACACATTGGTTGAGGAATCTCTCTTTAGATTCCAACTCTACAATTCTCCTAGCTAGATCCTCTTGGAAGAGCCTTTCTTGGAAGTCACCAGCATCATCATGAGCAGGAGCAGCCTCAGCTTCTTCAAGGTTTTGAGAAAAACCTTGCTTCTCCTCCTTCCTACCCCATGATTCTACTATTTTCCCCCATTTTAGGATCTCAAAATTGGAATTTTGCTCCTGTGAACAGGCAATAACTTTGTCCTCTCTAAGGTCCTAGGGCTCCTCCACAAGGTTTATAAGTTCTATCTCTCTTTCATGGAGTAGTTTCATCCTAGCCTCTAAATCTTCAATTTGCTTAGTTAGATTGTCTTAAAAGAGTCTTTCTTGGAGGTCATTAGCACCATCCTCTTCAAGGCTTTGTGCTGGTTCCTGGCATTCTTTCCTCCAACTCAGAATCTACACATCATGTTGAAAAACTTGGGGAGGCTGAAGAATGCTAAGAAGAGACTATCGATGCACTAGAAGAATCTCTAGAAGAGGGATGTGTTGGCTCATGGTATTACCCCCAATGGAAGATTCACAATATAAGGAATTGAGAAGATTGATCTCCATGGGGGGTTGCTCTAATGCCCTTTGATGTTGGAAAGCCAAGTGCACAAGATTGAGATTAAATGCATTAGATGATCAAGAGTGAGCAAGTTCTATCTGATATAAAGGATTTGGTGTAAAAGAGGGGGATTTATTTAGAATAGGAGGGGGCACATAAGGTTGACTACCTTGAATAAATGGATTTCTCCATTTTACTACCTCCTCTTCCATGGATTATAAGGCCTGTGCTTGCCTAAACAAGCACTCCTCTTTATACATTAGCTCCTACTAATATCTGTACTACTCCTCTAGTCTGTTAATCTCCATCGTCTATTTTTCAAATTCTAGGGCCACTTCCCTTATCATTGAAGGGTAACTAGGAGGGATATTTGAGGTGATTCTCTAAAAATCTTGAGTCTGATCATAGTCACATGAAGGAATACAAGACCCATGATTTTGTGCAAAGGAATTATACATACAAAGGTGATTTCTTAATGGCACTAGGTTGCTTAACCAACTGATTCAACTCAGAGTCGCCATTAGTGTTGATGCAAAAGCCTCCAAAGGCTAGTCAGTTGAAGAACACACAAAAAATTCTTCAACTCTTTGGACACAACTTGTCCTAGTTGGTCCCACCAGGAGTGCCAAAAACTATTAATGTAGTGGATTACACCTAAGGGTAGGATGCCTAGCTCCCACCCTTCCACACACAATAATGGAAACTCCCCTCTAGCCTGTGGGACTGGCAAAGCTGGAGGGGAGAGTCTCTAGATAAGGGCTATCTCCCTCTAATGTATCATTTAGGCCTTAGTTTCTCCTACTACTAAAAAATAAAGTATAAAAAGGGGGGGGGATGAAAAGGGGGAGAGAGATGCTGAAAATAGAACCTAAGCATAAAAATGAAAAGGTGATACACCAAAAAATGTGATCCACCCAACTTGAATATACACTTTTCACCAAAAAGAAGTGCCTATACACTTCATCAAGTGATAAAACCTTTTGCATTAGTGGGCTAGGGGTCCATGGAGATACAGGGAGGAAATAACTACTAGAGGCATTCTGGGACACACTACAATAGCCTATCCACTTCACCTACACTCCTCTAGGGACACTTCTGATAGACCTATAAAAGGAAACTCAAAAATTGCACCAGACATGCTAAAATCATTTTGCAAAAGCATTAATAAAATGTCTTAACATAGAATCAAATGCATAGACACATACTAAAGATGCAAAACTCAGAATGGAGGTAAAAATGCTAAGTTTTAATTCAAGGTAAAATTTTGGTAGAGCTCTGCCTTACAAGCCTGAGAGATTTTTGGGCAGAGTTTGCCTTAAGGCTGAGAGTCAATCCCTTCTCAAAAGAGAAGTTTACAATATATATAAAGAGGAAGAGAACTTGGTACTTCTTGGGAAAGATTTTGGCACTCTTTTATGTAAGTGGCCCATGTGTGTTCTGGACCTTGGGAAGAGGAAACCAGTGTTACTGATGTCATTCTTCTAGAAGAGGCCTACTGGAACCATGCTATACAATCACTAAAATTGACTTTGGAATTCAAACATTAATGTAAGAGTATGGTTGTGCCTCTTTTCTACAAATATACTACAATTTGTCCCCTCATCAATGCCAACTGAAAAAAATGGGTCACGCCGCTCATCTGGAATAACTCACCTTCCCTTCGCCACTTAAATCCTTTATCATTGGGTCACTGCTTCCCTCTAGCTATTTCCATGATTTGGTGCTAAGGTAGTTCAAAAATAATGGCTACTTCACTATGTTAAATTTGACGTTCATGCGGTCATCACCCAATGACTAGTTCTCTTGCTTAAATTTGACAGCTTTCAGGACATCATCATCCTCAAAAAAAAGTTGTCAAGTCTTTTTTATAGCTTTTTTGCTTCATGGGCTTTTGTTTTGGGCTTTTTTCCCATAGATAAAAGTCTATAGGAATTGGCTGTTCTTTGTCCTTTTCTTCAAGCTCCTTCGCTTTGAACTGGTAGCCTCTCCTTTGAAGTGCTTGCCCTCTATAAGGGCATTTAAACCTAGCACTTCCCTCTGACTATAGGGCACACCTTTGAACCAAGCCATTGAACCAACCCATTGAACCAAAATTGGTTCAATAGTTCAATCGGTTCAATAGTTCAATCACTGCGCGTCAATGCCCATTAAACCAAGCCCTTTGAACCAATTCATTGAGCCTCCTTGTTGAACTGTCTATTAAACCAAAACATTTGAACCAAAGCATTAAACTTAAGCATTGAACCAAATGGTTGAACCAATCCATTGAACTGGTTCAACAGTTTAATGAAGTGCATTGAGCCCTTTGAACCAAACCTAATGAACCATCCAATGAACCAAGTGTTTGAACCCACCAATGAACTTGAATGTTGAACTAAACGATTGAACCAAATTGATTAAATCTAAGCATTGAACTCAGCCTTATTGAACCAAATGATTGAACCAATGGTTAAACCAACACGTTAAACCAATGTTGAAATGTTGAACCTTGAGCGATGGACCAAAGCCAAAGTGTTGAACCAACTTATGAACCAAGTGATGAACTGGAACCAATTGAATCGAACATTAAACTAAGGCATTGAACTGATTCAAAGGTTCAAAGGCACCAACTTTCTTGTGATTTTCTTTAGGCAAGAGCCCAAAGAAGCCTTGTAAAACTAAGCACTCTCTCTAGAACTGATCCTTCATGTGCCAAAGGACTAATCTGTAGAGTTCGTAGAAATCCAAAACTTGTAGAGTCTGTAGATTTAGACCTATAGAGTTCATAGAAATCTTACAGAGTTTGTAGAAATGGATAGATTCATGCAAAATCAAAAAATGAAAATGGCCTAGAATAGTAGAGGTAGAAGGGGACTGATTTTTGGCCTGTTGGGCAAAAAATGGTCAACAGATTCTATGGGCATGTAGATACTCATGTGATATACCCATAACGCAAAGACTAGTTGATAATGCTAAACATCTATGAATTTGGTCACTATTTTATTTAAAATGTTATTGATGGTTTAATTGGTAGCCTCTACTTGACCATTTCCTTATGGGTAGTACAGAGTGGAGAACATATGTTTGATCTTGTATTTTGTTCAAAATTTCTTGACATTTTTATTATTGAATGATATTCCATTATCATAAATGATAACTACAGGTAAGTTGAAGCATGAAATAATGTGAGTCATGAGAAATCTACAAAATGTCCTCACCTATAGTAGGTTGAAGTTTAACAACTTCCACCCATTTGGTAAAGTATTTTGTCACTATGATTATGAACTTACGTCTATTGGTAGATTTAGGGTTAATTTTTATAATAAGATCAAATCCTAATAACATGAATGTCTATAGAGAGATAATATGCTATAATTATTATGATGGTGCATGTTGTAGGTTATGATGTTGTTGACATTTATCACATAGTTTTGCATATTTTAAACATTCATCTTCCATGGTCAGATAGTATTACCCTTGTAAAAGCAATTTGTGTGACATGGATTCTCCACTAAAGTGACCACCACACTCACTATTGTATATATATGCAAGAGAAATTTTGGCTTCTATTAAAGTCAAACATAGAAGAAATTATCCACTGAAGGATCATTTAAAAAGGTCTTCACCAATGATTACATAATGGAGTTCTTATTTGCATAGCTTGCATTTGTCATTTTGGGAAAAAGTGTCTAGTGTAATATATTTGTTTAGAAACTTATAGATATCAAAGAACCATTCTAGAGATGTAAAACTACGTGTAAAAGCTAAGATAGATAGTGTTATCAAATATGTATTGGATATTGATGGTAATTATAATCATTGAATTTTGAAAATAGCTTGATCATCATTGATGTCAATAGGAATCAGAGATGTGGCATTTCCCATTTCATCTACGTGTTGGTTATCTTTTCTTAGTATACTTTCTATAAAAAAGTAGTTGAACTATTATGATAAACATTCTACCATATTTTTGTATGGTATAAGATGTTCTTATTTTGTCTGGTAGACATCATTGAATTGATTGACCATAAGTTTGGAATCACCAAAGACTTGAATAGATATAATTTGGAGGGATTAGGTAGAAAATAGACTTCAAATAAGTGCTTCATATTCTACAGTGTTGTTGGTATAGGAGAAACTTAATCAATATGTAATAATAACTATGTGACTAGAAGCGTCAACAAAGATAATGCCTTTCCATGTATCAGATGTGCATTGAGAACCATCAAATAACATGGTCCAAGTATTGGAATGAGTAGAATAGGTAGTGAAATGATCTCTAAATGTGTCACTAATAGGATTGGTGTCCAGGAGTGGTGCAACTTCCAAATGGTCTGCAATGATTTGGCCCTTTATTGATTTTTGGAGAACTATTTTTAAGTCAAAATTTGTTAATAACATGACCCATTTTGTGATGTGACAAGAGAGATGTGGTTTTTCCATGAGAAACTTCAAAGGATATATTTTTGTGATAACTTGAGTCTCATTATTAGCCTTTAATGTTAAAGATTTTATATGGAAAAAACTAATGCTAGACATAATTTTTCTATCATAAATTAATTTTTTCATAATCAACTAATGTATGATTGATGTAATAAACTACTCACTCAATATGTTGATCATTGTGTTATGCCAAGAGTGCTCCTAATACATGATCTGTTGCTGAGATATTTTTATAAAAGGCCTATTGGTATAGGTGGTACTAAAATAGGTGGATTAAGAAGATATTTCTTGATTGTATCGAAGCTTTCTTGACAGGCTTAGTCCAAGATAAACTTTTTATCTTTATTTAATAATTTAGTGAATCACTAAGTTTTATTAGTAAGTTGAGATATAAAATGGTGGATTGTTTAGATCTTGACTTGTAAGGATTGAATTTGTTTTAAGTTCATGGGAAGTGGCATGTTGATAATTGCTTTGAATTTCTTAGGGTTATGCTCTATGCCACACTGATAAATAATGAAACCTAAGAGTTTGCCTTACGTAATTCCAAACACACATTTCTTTGGGTTTTTTAAGTTTACATTATCTAATTCTTTGAAATATCTTTCATAAACCAATAGTGTGATGTAGTCATTATTTAGATTTAGCTAATATATCATCAACATAATCATTGATATTATGGTGAATCAAGTCATAAAAAATATGCATCATGGTATGCTGATATGTGGCTCCAACATGTTTTAATCCAAAAGGCATGACAATGCAACAAAATATGCCCTAGGGTGTTGTAAAAGATGTTTTCTCTTGATATTCTTTAGTAACTTTGATTTATTCGTATCCTATAAATCCATCCATAAATGATAACATTTCATACCTGATTGTGGAATCTATGATCATGTGAATTTCAGGTAAAGTAAAATCATCTTTTGAGAATGCTTTATTTAAATCTCAAGAATCAAAATAACACCAAATTTGTCTATTGGGTTTTACCACAGGGAATCTATTATAAACATATCTAGGTTGTGCTACTAGTCGAATGAATCTAACATCTAAGAGGAATTGGATCTCATCTTTGACTAAGAGAGATACCTTAGGATGCATTTTGTGAATTTTTATTTAACTAGTTTAAAATCTGGGTATAAAGGAATCTAATGAAATGCTATAGATGTATCAATTCTTGGCATATCTAAGTAAGACCAAGAAAAGGGTTTTGGAAAATATGTTAAAGTTTTATGAGTATATATATCCTCTTCATTTCATAGGGTAGTGACTAACAAGATAATTTGGGGATCTTGATCAATTCTAAAATTTAAATTAACTATTTCTTCACTAAGTAATGTGGAATGATCTAGTGTGTATGGGGTTATACAAATAGTATCATTTGAATCAGTTGGTATATCTTTGGGAGAATATATATTTTATTTAAAGTATGCATGGGAAATTGTGTGATGAGGAAATCTATTTTTATGATAGCAAGATGGGATGTCCTCATAAACTCTAAGAAATTGTAAGAGGGATTCATCATTAGAGAATTCATTTAATGCGTACATATCTGGTGAAACCATATCATTGATAATATTATGATAGACCAATGATAATTCAAATGTATGATTAATTATATGGTAGATATGTGTAATGGGTGTACAAAATTTTATATGCTTTGAAGTGGTGGATGAAGGTTTATCATGAAGAAGGGTAAGTTGATATCCCAACCATTGCTTTCCAAGTTGTGTAGATGCCTCAATAGGATTAATGAATCCTTGGTCATAATTTCTAAGACCTTTGCCATGATATCCTATCCTATTAAGACGTTTAAGTGCAAAAGGGTAGGTAAACTAGTAATTTGGTGTCAATGCTATTACAAAACTTAGAATTGTCTAACATGTTGCACAGTCCAAGGGTGTATTATGAGTAGTGGGTTGTGTAGGTATATTACCAAGATTAGAGTGTGAAATATAATTCTATGGAGATTTAACAACTTAAAAGTAATTAAAAGGTTCATTATCTACTGAGCATGTGTAGATGTAGCCTTTATGACTAAATTTTAGACAAGCATGAAGTGTAGAAGGGATTCCATGCATGTCATGAATCTAAGGCTAACCAATTAATAAATTATAATTGAGGTCATCTGGCATGACTTGGAAAGTAGTTGGAAGTGTCTTAGGTCCCAAAGTAAGATTTAGTGTTATTTGATCCATGAATTTCCATAGAATGTTATCAAAATCTTTGATGTTCATATCAGAATGGTATAGATCATGAGGTTGTATATTAAGATGTTTAATAAAATAAATTTTACAAATGTTGAGTCCTAAACTATTATCAACTAACACTCTTTCATCCCTTGAATCACTAATTATTAATTGAATATATAGAGGTATATGTTTTTCAATGATGTGTTGTGGGGGCAAATCCTCTTTCTCAAATAAAATATGCTCTTTAGTCCATTGTATTGTGTTGAGGATAGAGGTTACATAAGTTGTTTTGATATAAATAGGAATTATAGTATTACAAAGGGATACATGTAATACATCTTTGTAAACTTCTAATCATTGAAGGATTTTGAGAACTAAAACTATATTGTAAGGGGTGCTAACCTAAGTGATAAAGCTATGGCCATGGGTGTAATCAACCTACCTATCTTCATAAACTTGGGTGATAACATGTACCATATGATCTACTATAGGAATAAAGCTAGTAATAGGTGTGATATGAGATCTATATGTACCAAATTTGAAGCTAGGAGGGGTAGATATAACCACTAGTGCTTGCTTGTGTCTAGTAGTGATAGGAAAATACTCAAAAGTAGCTAATAAGTTATATGCATCTAGGTAGAAATCATGAATGTGAAGTGAAATTCATGAAATTCAAGTTATAAGTTATATAAAAATATGTTTATAAAGAAAATTCCACATGAGAGATAGTAAGAAAGGGAGAGAGAGCATGAAATGGTGCATGAATGCATAAAAATCTTTGACATTTGATATGATATTTCTAATATGTTTAGCAAGATAAACTAGAATTTTTTTCCATATAAGAGATACAAAGCAAGGGATATAGAGCATGAAATGGTTCACAAATGCATCAAAATATTTGGCCTCTAATATGATATTTCTAATGTGTTTATCAAGATAAACTTGATAATTTTTCCTTATGAGAGATAGAAAATAAGTAATGAAACCTTGTATTAAAGACAAGTAAACATTGCTTTGAAGGAGAGGGATCTTACTATGTTTAACAATAATTTTCTTAATATCATCCCATATTATTAAAAGTAACCATGAAATAAAATAATGAAGCTTTTTAATAACATATGGTAAACTTCATCATTCATGTACATGATAGGATTGAGTATGGTCTCTTTATTGTTTGCAAGAAATGTGTAAATAAGTGAGACCCATTTTTGTTTTTATGTGGAATCTAATATGAGATGTAAGATGATACCTCAAGAAAAAAAAGGGACCTATTATATGCAACTAGGGTTTTTTAAGATAGTATATTTTTATAATTACTAAGGAATTTTAAAATTTAATGTGTATTTTTTATTTAAATATGTAGGCAAAAAATCAAAAAAATATTGGAAAATTATTTATTTGAAAAGACCTAGTGTAGGGTTTGGAAGATTTTTTATTTTTTAAATTACTATAGAATTTTGAAAATTAAATTGAATTTTTTATTTAAATAGGCAAGTAAAAAAATTAAGAAAAATTTGGAAAAATCAGCAAGGAATTTACCCTAGGGTTTCTAGGGTTTTAATGTGCAAACAAAGTAAGTCAAGTTCACCAAATGATTTAACAGTTTTGAGAATATTGGAGTATTAACCATAATTTATTTAAGATTCTAAGTTAATTAAATCAATAAATAATATTAGAATAACTAAGATATTGATTTGTATAATTTATTTGTAATTTAAACCTTTCTAAAAATAGTAATAAATGAAGAAAAATGTAACTTAGCTTAAACTGGACTAAGATGGCTAAGATAGGGTCTAGAATTTACTATGTATGACTAAGATAACGTCATGAATTAGGTTTTATATTTCATTCCATGAAAGTATAAGAGAACCAAAATAGGACACCCTAGGGTCTAATGCTATAGTCCTCTTCTATCGCTATTGTCCTAGAGGCCTGAGATTTTTGAGTTTTGTTCACTATCTTTGTGTGAGCCTACCTATGAAATTTTGGATACTAGATGTCTATGGAACTCCCTATAGAGATGATTTAGACTTTAAACCTTATATTCCATCATTATTTGACAAACTTTGAGAAAGAGGTGGGGTTAGTGTGTGTAAGATGCACTAAATGTGTATCTACACCCCTTGTGTGGGCACACTACCTACATACCAATACTATGAAGAGGGATCAAGCCATATGTCGTTCTCCCACTTGATGTGATTTATGAATTAGTGTTATGAAGATTAAAAAATGCTAAACTAGGTGTGTTTGAGGTGGATAGGGAGTGGTGTAAGGGTTTGAATAAGCTTATGTCTATATTGGATAGCTATATGCAGAGAATAGGGAAATATGCTTGAGTAGTCTTGGTTATATTCTTGATTAATTTGTGATATTTTCCAACCCCTTATAAATGCAATTTGAATGGTATTTTATAGAGATCTATTGGTCATGGGTCGAATGTATTCACATGAGGCTGATAAGAAGGGTACAAACTAGAAGGAAATTACTGTTAGAGCTGAAAATACACTTTGGTAGGAGCATAAAAAATAGATACCCTAGGGTTTAGTGCTATAGTCTAGGTTTATAATAATTGTCTTGAGGGTACAAGACCTAGGGAGATGGAATTATCATAGGAAAAGTAGCCTGGAGGAGGTGGAATCACTATCTATAATGCTACAGATGACTAAGAATTAGTGAAAAGGTGCTTAGAAGGTTCAAGACAATAATCAAGAGGGACCTATGGTTTCAATGTCATAAGCCACACTCAAGTTACCAATTTTCACATTTTATATTACTATAATGCCATTGTATTTCACATTTTATCACATACTCTACAATATTTTACTTGACATAATACTCTAGTAAATACTTGGCCATCTCATAGTAAATCTATTATGGGGGCACAAATAACATCTTAGGAGTTTTTGCCTTGGTGTTTATCTTGGCGATGGTCCTCAAATGCCTCCAACCACTAGGTTAGGTGTTGGTCCCATTATTATTATTGGTGTCATTGATGTGAAAGGTGTGGTACTACTTGTGGCATTGGGCCACTTCTTATGGGTTGTTACCTAGTCTATGCATATGACATTAGCTAAACTAGAATTCTTTCATTAATTTTTTGTATTTTTGAGCTAGTTTCCAAAGGTCTCAAGGTATCCTCTCTCAATTCCTCATAAGGAACAATTTGTTGAATCATAAAATTATACTCCTTATTTTTAAAGTGGTCAATTTTAATGTTAATTATAGGGTTAGTTATCGCTCTTCTTTCTTCTTCTAGGGGATCCAACACATGATATTGTGTCATAAATTCAAAGGGGGTAGGGACATATAGTGCATATTTATTTGTCAAATTCTATAAGAACCCAGATCATTCTACAGCTATCAACGATTGAGCTCAATCTATGGATTCAATGTTTCTCTCTTCATGACATTGCTACAATTCAAGAGATCTTTCCCCATGCCCTTCCAACTCACTATGGATTCTCTCAACACTTCCAAGTTCCAGATATTTTGTCAACATATGCCTTCTCTTGTTATAATTCTATTGCCTAAGCTCTCAAGTTTCAATCTACTCATCCCCTTTCATTGTGATTCACCTAAACATATCCTTATCCCCCTCTGCACTAATCATACATGAAATAAATTTAGCCTTCCATTCTCATGGTTTTAAATCTATAAATCACTATCAACTTCCTAATCTCTATACTAAAATCTTTCACAAACATGCCTCTAGGTTCACATAGAAATTGATACTCTAATTCCTCAAAATAGGAGTATATCGACACTGTGAACTCAAGCTCATAATTGTTCAGCATTAATTGCCACCATTTGTCTAAAATATAGTCCAAGTGGCATCTAGGTTATCAAGCCTCTCTAAGCACTCTTTCATCCACTCAAGGGACTTTCCATATCTTCATCTTTTGTGGGTCACATATGTATCCAACCATCGGTACACATGCTCAAGTATTTCAAAAAATAAGACATCATATAGAGCATCATATAGGTTATTCTAGACACACTTCTATGTATTTTTTATTTTAAAGGATGGATGCTTTAGCAAAAATCGATCTCATACCTATTGTATCCATTGATCAATGTTCTCGAGTGAGAATCATAGCATTATTCTATTATGCCATTGAAAAAAAAATTCAACACAAATCCTATAATGGAAGTAAAACATTATAAAAATGGGGGTGAATTAATTTATTCATAGGGTCATATGCCTTTTTGGTTGTCCAATTTAGTTATAGACTTATTACAACTAGTCACAACCATAGTATGTTCCTATAGTGCTTAACATATATCATTATTCTCATCCCACCCCACATAGGAATTATTTTTTTGATTATGTTCAAGAGAATCTATGACATGTATATCTTGGTGATGATGAACCATGTGAGATAGTAAGGAAAGGTTCTATTTAGGTGAATATGAAGAATAAGAACACATGGATACTTAAGGATGTCAGACATGTGCCTATATTGAGATGGAATTTGGTTTCAGTGGGGCAATTGGGTAGTGAAGGGTGTTTAGTTATGTTTACTATAGATTTTTGTAATTTTACCAAATGATCTCTTATGATATCAAGAGGTAAGAAAGTTGGTACTTTATATTTAACTAGTAGTGTTTATTCTTGTGATCTAGTTGTTGTAGATGGAGATGAAACTATGTGGCACTATAGGCTTGGTCAGATGATCCATAAGGGCATGGAGATATTAAAAGATAAGTTGCCTGGATTGAAAGATCTAGATCTAGACATCTGTGATGATTATGTGTATAAGAAATAGAAGTGGGTTAAGTTCCTAAAAATTGGACCCATAAAGAAAGAGCATAAGTTAGAGTTAGTACATTTAGATGTATGGGGACCAACTTAGGTATCTTCTATTAGTGGTTCTAATTATCATGTCACTTTTATTAATGATGTAACTAAGAAAGTTTAGGTTTATTGTATTAAAAAGTAATATGATGTATTTGACACTTTTAAGAAGTGGAAAGCCTTGGTTGAGAATGAAACAGGTCTCTAAATAAAAGTCTCAAATCAGATAATGGAGGTGAGTATTATAGTAATGTTTTTTTATTATTCTTCTAATAATGGAATTCATAGGCAAAGGATGGTTCTAGGAACTCCACAGTAGAATGGGGTGTCTAAAAGGATGAATAGAAAATAATGGAACATGCTATGATCATGAGGTCACATGTAGGGTTACCTTTATAGTTTTGTATATAAGAAGTTAGCATGATAGTATATTTGGTTAATAAAAGACCTTCTATGCCTTTATATGGAGGCATTCCTAAATAATCTTGGTCTGGAAAGAATGTTGATTATTCTTTTCATGGAGTCTTTAGATGTGAGGATTTTTCCCTCATAGGACCAATTTAGAATCTAAATCAGATAAATGAACCTTTATTGGATATGGTGAGGATGACTTTGGTTTCCATTTATGGAGCATTAAAGATAAGAAAATATTTTAGTCTAGAGATGTAGTCTTTAATGAAAAAGTCATGTATAAGGATTAGGAACAAGAATGGGAATAAAAAGAGTACATAGTATTGGATGAGATTATAGATGGTAAAGTATCCAATGAATTAGTTTAGGAATATTCTACACAATGATCCCAAAATCCTATGGTAAGAAGATATTCTAGGGTAAGAAAAGCACCTGAATGTTTTTCTCCTTTGAATTATTTGTTACTCACTGACAATGGAGAACCAAAGTGTTATGAGGAAGCAAAGTAGGTTGATGCCAGGTTGAAATGGGAATAAGCCATAGATGATGAGTATGGATCTCTCATGGAGAACCAAATATAGGATTTTATAAGGCTACTCAGAGGTAAGAGTGCATTGCCAAATAGGTGGATCTTCAAAATAAAAGAAGAGGATCAAGGGAGAAAAAGGTATAAGGCCAGGATGGTGGTCAAGGGTTTACACAAAAATTAGGTAATGATTTTGATGAGATTTTATCTCATGTTGTAAAAATGACATATATTAAGATTGTTCTTGGTTTAGTTGTAGTTAAGGATTTGCACTTAAAATAGTTAGATGTGAAAATTGATTTTATTTATGGTGATTTGGATGAAGAGTTGTATATGAAGCAACCATAGGGATATGAGGTCAAAGGGAAGGAGAACTATGTGTGAATATTAAAGAAGAGATTGCATTACCTTAAATAAGATCCATGGAAATGGTATAATAAATTTGATTTTTTTATGTTGGAACAAGAATATCAAAGGTGTAATTCTAACCATTGCATGTACATCAAACATTTTGATGATGGTTCCTTTATTATTATATGCTTGTATGTGGATGACATGTTAGTTGTAAGAAAGAGAATACATCATATTCATATGTTCAAGAAATAGCTTAGTGACTCCTTTGATATGAAGGATTAGGGTGATATAAATAAAATCCTTGGTATGAGCATTTGTTATGATAGGAAGGAGAGGAAGTTGGTTTTATCCCAATCAGAGTATGTGAAGAAAGTCTTGGAAAGGTTTAGTATTTTGGATGCTAAATATATTAGTACTCCTTTGGTAGGTTACTTTATATTATCAAAGGAGCAATATCCCAAGATGAAATCTAAAAAGCTTAAGATGTCCAAGGTACCTTATTCTTTAATAGTTGGCACCTTGATGTATGCCACGGTTTGTACTAGGTGAGATATTGCCCATGTAGTGGGATTTGTGAGTAGCTATATGAATGATCCAGGTTATGAGCATTGATATGTAGTGAAATGGATTCTTTGATATTTGAGGGAAACCATTGATGTTGCATTATGTTATGGTGGATCAAATACCAATTTGCATGGTTATATGGACTCAGATATGGAAAGGGACATTGATAGAAAGAGGAGTATGATAGGATATATATTTATTGTTAGAGATAAAAAAGTTAGTTGGATTTATAGGGTATAAAAGGCTATGGCTTTGTCAACCATAAAGGTAGAGTATGTTACTGATACAGAAGCTATCAAGGAGATGATTTGGTTAGAAGAGTTGTTTTAAGAGTTAGGGCATGAGTAGGAAGATAGGAGACTACATAGTGATAGTCATAGTGTTATTCATTTGGAAAAGAACTCTAATTTCCACATTAGGATGAAAAAAATTTAGTTACGTCATCACTTCATCAGGATAGCTTTGGAAGAGAACTTGGTGAAGTTGGAGAAGATTCATACTACATAGAATCCTACTAATATGATGACCAAGGTGGTCACATTGGACAAGTTGAGACTATGTTTTGATTTGGTTAGCCTTAGTGGTCATGGAGTAGTGATAGATTCTATTTAAGAGAAAAGGTCTCCAAGTGGGATATTATTGAGTTAGATCCCTTGGGGATACCACATGACCATTTTGGTATAATTTAGAGGCCTAGAGAGCTCCAAGGATGTGGGGAGAATAGTTTTCCTTTTCTCTTCATATGGGTGAAAGTTATTAATTGTTTATTTAATAATTTTCATGTATTCCTTCCATATTTGTTGGAAGTGGGATTGATTTCCTTGTTCTAGGGAATTAATTTTTTATTTAATATTTTTGTAATTCATTAGGAGATAATTATTAAATGATGTATTTAAGAATTTTCATGATGTATTAGGAGAAATTATTAAATGTTGTATTTACTCATTTCCATGATGCATTAGGGGGATAAAAATTATTAAATGAGGCACTTAATAATTCCTTGATGTATTATGGAAGTGTGTTGGACTTCCACATGGAAAGTTGTGCCATTTGGTGGAGAATGGCATGTTCTTCTTAGAGGGGCCTTTTGTTATGCATTGTAAGTTGGAAACTTGATGGGTCACCTTGTGGATAAGGCCTCCTTAGATGATTTTGGAAAGTTTCTCCTTGGGATGATGATTTCTACATCATTTGTTACTTATACAGGGTGTGGAGTGACCTTTTAGAAGTTGTTGATATTTATTATTTGTAGGTGTGGCTTTTGGAGAGAGAGCTACAAAGTGTAGGCATTTTTGAAAGTGAAGGTGTTAATTTATAGGGTGTGGTTTAACATCTTATGAGATACAGTATTGTGAAGGTGCAAGTGAAAGTGAAACTATTTATGCAACATTTTCTATAAGAGATTTTTCTATCTTTGTGAGAGTTCATTGTAATCTTGTTTCAAATTACTGATTTATTTGAGTACTTTCTTGGTGTATGTAGCCCATATTGGGTGAACCACGATATATATATGTTATGTGTTATTTTTAGTTTGGATTTTATCCATTTATGCTTTCATTGATCTATGGTTTGAAAGAATTATATTTGCATAATTAAATCTAATTTTCACACATTTAAAATATAGTTTTGTGATTTTATGGCGATTAAAATCTGATTTACATCCACTTAATTCCTAACTGGTATTAGAGCTTTGGTGGTGTTTCAGTTGAAGTGGTGAATCACATGAAAGGTTATTAGATTGAGTGGGACATATGGGGGAAAAATTAGATTTAGAGTTGAGAAGTTTGATGGTATGAATTTTCATTTATATAAAATGTAGATGGAAGATTACTTGTACCAAAAAGAACTTCAACTCCCCTTGGAGGGGAAAGGAGGACAACCTATAAGTATGAGTGATGCAGATTAGACATTGCTTGATAAGAAGGTATTGGGATCCATTTTGTTATGCCTTACATATTATATTGCATTTAGCATTGCAAATCAGACATCTACAAAGGATATCATGGATAAACTTGGAAATTTGTAAGAGAAATCCTCAGCTTCAAATAAAATTTTATTATGAAAATATTGTTTAACATGAAAATGTCTAAGAATGGTTCTATTGCTAATCATTTAAATTGTTTTAATATTATTATACATATGCTTACTTTAGTTGGAATTAAGTTTGATGATGAAGTTATAGCTTTACTAATTTTATGTTATTTTCTAGATAGTTGGGATAGTTTGGTTATGGTTATGAGTAATGCAGTCCCTGCCAAGGGAAGCTTAAATTTTGAGGATGTTATAAGTGTGATTCTAAGCAAGGAGATGTGAAGGAAAAACACTAGTGAATCATCTTCAGGTAATGTTTTGTCTATTAATACTAGAGGGAGGCAAAAGAACAAGAGCAAAGGCAACTATGGAAAGTCAAAAAGTAGATCTAAATTAAGATCTAAAACCAAGATGATATGCTAGCATTATGGGAAGAGTGGACACTCAAATAAGGATTGTTTGTCACTTTGGGATAAGAAGGGAAATAAGGAGGAAACAAATGTGGTAAATGTGACTTCAAGTAAAACTAGTCATTATACCTTAATTCTTTCTTTGGATAATTTTACTAAGTCAGGTATTAGATTCAGGAGTTTATTTTCATGCCACCCTACATAGGCATTATTCTTTTGATTATGTTCAAGAGAATCTAGGACATGTATATCTTGGTGATGATGATTCATTTGATATAGTAGGGAAAGGTTCTATTTAGGTGAATATGCAAAATGGGAACACATGTCTACTTAAAGATGTCAAACATATGCCTATATTGAGATGGAATTTGGTTTTAGTGGGGAAATTGGGTAGTGAAGGATGTTCAGTTATGTTTACTATAGATTATTGGAAAGTTACCAAATGATCTCTTGTGATTTTGAGAGGTAAGAAAATTGGTACATTATATTTGACTAGTAGTGTTGATTCTTGTGATTTACTTCTTGTAGATGGAGATGAAACTATGTGGCACTATAGGCTTGGTCATATGAGCCATAAGGGCATGAATATCTTAAAAGATAATTTGCCTAGATTGAAAGATCTAGATCTAGACTTTTGTGAGGATTATGTGTATAAGAAATAAAATTGGGTTAAGTTCCTAAAATTTGGACCCATAAAGAAAGATCACAAGTTAAAGTTGGTACATTTAGATGTATGGGGATGAACTCAGGTATCTTCTATTGTTGGTTCCAATTATTATGTCACTTTTACTGATGATGCAACTAGGAAAGTTTGGGTTTATTGTATTAAAAATAAATCTCATGTATTTGACACTTTTAAGAAGTGGAAAGCCTTGGTTGAGAATGAAATAGGTCTCAAATTGAAATATCTTAGATTAGATAATGGAGGTGAGCATTGTAGTAATGATTTCTTTGATTATTATTCTAAAAATGGAATTCATAGGAAAAGGATGGTTCTAAGAACTCCAAAACATAATGGGGTGTCTAAAAGGATGAACAAAACAATAATGAAATGTGCTAGGAGCATGAGGCTATAATAGGTTAGCTTTACAATTTTGGGTAGAATTAGTTAGCACGTTAGTATATCTGATTAATAGAGGACCTTCTATGCCATTAGATGGAGGCATTCTTGAAGAAGTTTGGTCTAGTAAGAATGTTGATTATTCTTTTCTTAGATTTTTTGGATGTGAGGATTTTTCTGTCATAAAAAAAGAGCATATGACCAAGTTAGAGGCTAAATCAAATAAATGTACATTTTTTAGGTATGGTGAGGATGAATTTCATTTACATTTATAGAGAATTAAATATAATAAAATATTTAAGTCTAGAGATGTAGTCTTTAATGAAAAAGTCATGTATAAGGATCATGAATAAGAATAGGAACAAAAAGAGTACATAGTATTAGATGACATTACAAATGGAAAAGTATCTAATGAATTAGTTTAGAAATATACTACACAAAGATCCCAAACTCCTATGGTAAGAAGATCTTCTAGGGTAAGAAAATCACCTAAACATTTTTTTCCTTCTTTGAATGATTTATTACTCACTAACAATGGATAACCAGAGTGTTATGAGGAAGTACTACAAATTGATGCTAGGTTGAAATGGGAACAATCCATGGATGATGAGCATAAATCTCTCATGGAGAACCAAATGTGGGATTTGGTAAGGCTACCCAAGGGCAAGAGTGCATTGCCAAATAGGTGGATCCTCAGAATAAAAGAAGAGGATCAAGAGAGAAAAAGGTATAAGGCTAAGATGGTGGTCAAGGGTTTGACACAAAAAAGAGGTATTGATTTTGATGATATTTTCTCTCTTATTGTAAAAATGACTTCCATTAGGATTGTTCTTGGTGTAGTCATAGTTGAGGATTTGCACTTATAACAGTTAGATGTGAAAACTACTATTCTTCATGGTGATTTGGATGAAGAGTTATATATGAAGTAGCCACAGGGATATGAGGTCAAAGGGAAGGAGAACTATGTGTGTAGATTAAATAAAAGCTTGTATGGCCTTAAACAAGCTCCACGGTAATAGTATAAGAAATTTGATTATTTTATGTTGGAGAAGAATATCAAAGGTGTAATTTTGGCCATTGTGTGTAAATCAAACATTTTGATGGTGGTTACTTTATTATTTTATGCTTGTATGTGGATGATATGTTAGTTGTAGGATCTTCATCATATTCATATGCTCAATAAATAGCTTAGTGACTCCTTTGCAATGAAGGATTTGGGTGCTATAAAGCAAATCTTTGGTTTGATGATTACTCATGTTAGGAAAGAGAGGAAGTTGTTTTTATCCTAATTAGAGTATGCAAATAAATTATTGGAAAGGTTTAGTATGTTAGATGATAAATCTATTAGTACTCCTTTGGTAGACCACTTTAAATTATTAAAGGAGTAGTGTCCCAAGATAGAAGTTGAAAAGCTTAAGATGTCTTAGGTACCTTATTCTTTGGTAGTTGGTAAATTGATGTATGCCATGGTTTTTACTAAGCTAGATATTGTCCATGTAGTGGGAGTTGTGAGTAGGTATATGAGTGATCCAGGTTATGAGCACTGGTTGGTAGTGAAATGGATTCTTTAGTATTTGAGAGGAACTATTGATGTTACATTATGTTATGGTGGATCAGATACCACTTTATGTGGTTATGTGGACTTGGATATGATAGGGGATATTGATAGTAGGAGTATGATGAGATATATATTTACTATTGGAGATACAATGGCTAGTTGGATTTCTAGGATATAGAAGGTTGTGTCTTTGTTAACCATAGAGGTAGAGTATGTTGCTACTATAGAGGCTAGTATGGAGATGAGTTAGTTACAAGAGTTGTTTTAAGATTTGGGGCATGAGCAGGAAGTTGGGAGACTACATAGTGATAGTCAGAGTGATATTCATTTGGCAAAGAACTCCACTTTCCACTTGAGGATGAAACATATTTAGTTATGTTATCACTTCATCAGGATAACTTTGGAGGAGAACTTGGTGAATTTGGAAAAGATTCATACTATCCAAAATCTTATGGATATGATGACCAAGGTGGTCACATTGGACAAATTGAGACTATGTTTAGATTTGGATAGCCTTAGTGGTCATGGAGCAGTGATAGATTATATTTAGGATAAAAGGTCTCTAAGGAGGAGATTGTTGAGTGTGGAACCCTTTAGGGCTATCACATGACCATTTTGGTACACTTTAGTGGCCTAGAGAGCTCTCAGGATGTGGTTATGACATTTATCCTTTGTTCCTCATGTGGGTGAAAGTTATTAAATATTTATTCAATAATTTTCATGTATTCTTCCATATTTGTTGGAAGTGGGATTGATTTCCTTGTTCTAGGGAATTAATTATTTATTTAATATTTTTGTAATGCATTAAGAAAAATTTATTAAATGATGTATTTAATAATTTTCATGATGCATTAAGATAAATTATTAAATGTTGTATTTCATTATTTATCTGATGCATTAGGGGGATAATAAATATTAAATGAGGCATTTAATAACTCCTTGATGTATTATGGAAGTGTGTTGGACTTACACATGGGAAGTTGTGCCATTTGGTGGAAAATGGCATGTTCCTCTTAAATGGGCATTTTTATGTGCATTTTAAGGTGTAAACTTGATGTTTCACCTTGTGGATAAGGCCTAATTGGATGAGGATGGTGATTTTATCCTTTGGAGGATGATTTCTACATCATTTGTTACTTATACAGTGTGTGGAGTGACCTTTTAGAGGTTATAGATATTTCTTATTTGCAAGTGTGGCTTTTGGAAAGAGAGTTGCAAATTGAAAGTGTTTTTTAAAGTTTAGGTGTTCATATTATACAATATTAAGTTAAAGTTAACCACCTACCAGCTAGTGTAATAAGTGCATTGATTCCCCCAACTGGTGGAAAAGATACCAAAATGGAAATCATAAAAAGTGATTACCTCACATCAAAATGTCTAAAGAGTTGGCAAAAACCCATATTTATACAAAATAGGGGCCTAACACCAAATCATTTATTAACCTAAAAGGCAACATTGTAAATTCATAGTGCCCATATCAATTTTTGAACACCATTTTAAGAATATCTTCTTATCAAATCCTTAATTGGTGATATCC
Organism: Torreya grandis; assembly: GCA_037957365.1. NCBI lineage: Eukaryota > Viridiplantae > Streptophyta > Pinopsida > Cupressales > Taxaceae > Torreya > Torreya grandis. The sequence goes on from JARHVA010005759.1 coordinate 220,902, forward strand.
CAATAAAAGATATATCTTAGATAAAATTATCATCCCATGCATTTGATCAAAGAGATCATCAATATGAGGCAATGCATACCTATTCTTGATTATCACTTTGTTCAACATCCTATAATAAATACATAGGCAAAGAGTATCATCCTTATTCTTGATGTACATGAGTAATGCACCCAATGGTGACACATTTGGTTAAATCAAACCTTTAGATACAAATTATTATATTAGATATTTCATCTTAACCAATTCAATACTCACCATCATATAAGGTGTCTTGGATTAGGGTTCTAAACTAGATATTATGTCAATTAAGAAATCAAACTCCTACTCGGGTGGTAATCTCTGTAATTCCTCTATAAAAAAAACTTGAAATTTATTAAAGGGTAATCCTCAATGGAATATTCCTTTGTTTCCTTCATATCATTTATGTTAACAATAAATGTCTGACATCCTTTCTCATGAGCCTTCTTAAGCTAAATTGTTGAAATCTACCTAAGTTTTAACTCCCTTTTCTCTCCTTAAATATGAGTCTAATTCTAAAAATCATCTTGACATTATACAATATTAAGATAATAATCTACTTTAACTTTCTCATTAGCAAGCTAATTCACCCCTAATATTACATAATTTGACCCTAGTAGAGCTACATGAAGATATAATATAGTAGTGAATTCAAGTAACTCAATATTAGCTTCCACTAACCATGCATTTACCATTGAGAAAACTTTCCTAGACAACTTAGAGAACATATATGTAGAAATAAAACACTCTGTAGCTATAGTGTCTATCAAAATGGAACTAGGTTGACCAAAATGATTACCTACAATCTCAATAGGGGAAACTTCAAAATCAACTTGATAATTATTAATAGCTATGTAGATTCTATACCAAAGGTTTCATTGGTTTGTAGTACCCTTAGCTTTCCCTTTAGACTTTCCTTGAGTTTATTCCTTGACATAGTGATCACCTCCATAGATGAAGCATCTACTAGATGCTGCTTTCCTTTCTGACTATTGGTTCACTTTGAAAATAGGTTTGAATCCACATATAAATTTCTTACTATCTAAAAGGTTACTAGACTTAGAATTTTAATTCTTGAACTAATTCTTGGAATTTATGTTCCTTTTCTAATTATTCTTCTTGAGAGTTAGTTTCAAACTTCCAAACTTTTTGAACTTCTCTCTTACCTAAGAAAGATAATTTAATTTTGACTCCTACTTAATTGCCTTCTCAAAGACCTAATCCATTGTAGATGGCCCATTCACGTCTACCTTAGATCCAATTTTTGGTTTTAATCCCATAATGAAAATATGTATTTGAAACTTTTCATCTCCCTCATACTGAAGAACATATTTTAGGAGCTTAGTGAACTATTCCCAATAATTGTTCACTGAAATATCTCATTTCAAACTTTGAAAATTTATTACCTTGTAGTCAAAATATAATGGGGGTAACCATTGTGACTTGAACAAGACCATGAATTTTTCCCAAGTGGTGGTAATGTAGTTAAGGTTCATATCAAGCTTCCTATTTTCCCATAATATTATTGCTTCTCCAAAAATATAATATGCTCCCCACAATGCCTTAGTGACTTATGATTAGTTTTATATCTCAAAGTAATTTTCCATTTCCATAAACCAAGATTCAACACCATCACATACTACAGTTCCATCTAACTTAGGAGGATTTACCTTCTTCATGTTTTGTGCAAGTTCTATAGCTACATGACCACTCACATCCTACAACACCTCATCATGATTATGCTCTTGATAAACCTATTCTTAAGCTTCTTAATAAATATAGTGGTTTTTAGGCTCTTCTTGGTTGAATTCCTCAACATTCCCATGCACTTATTGATCTAAGTCCATGATTTGGTCCCTAATTTTATGCATGGCTGTGAGAATTTGATCCAACTTTACAGTTTTCCTCTATGGTAAATTGGTTTGAATTTAATGGAGGGTTGGTGTTTTAATTACCCTCACCTATAGGTATAACACACACCATTCTCCTCTTTGATTAATTAGAGATTACGAATATTTAATTAGAGTCATTAAGTTCTAGAGTTTGAACCTCATCTCTAATACTACAATGTTAGAACCCCACTAGGTTTAACTCCAAAAATAATAACTTTAAAAAAAAACTTTACTTTAATAATCAAATCAAATTATTATCAAATAAGATTAGTTGATTTATCTTTAACTAAATAAATCTTACATAATAAACAAGTTATGCTTCTTTTAGATAATGATTAGATTAACAAATTTAACAAAATTATAAATTCAATCCATCACATAAGTTCATATATTGAATAATAACCCAACCAACTACTAAAATTTATAAAATAATATTATAAAATAAGAGAATCTAATCTAATATAATATTTTTACATCAAACTATATGTAATTAAATACAATGTTCCATTTAACAAATGATTTTCCATAAACTCATCATTTGTATATAAACTAAAATCATGAGTAAAAGTATCTATTATCTGACTACTACAAGAGAGGGGGAGCATAATTAGAGTTCTTTTCCACACCAACAAAAGACCATAGATACTCTAAATAATTCCCAACAAGTGAATGACCCTCCCTTCATGGATGAGTACATGATAATGGTACATGTATCAATAATTCAATTAGAACTTATGTGTTGTAAGATTCTAACTACATGCAACATATCATAAATAATACCATTCTAACATGAGATCATGCATACATGCATATAATAAAACAAGTGAAATGATAATGTTTAACTAAAAACATTACTTTGGCCAAAAAATTTATATAGTTTAATGATATAGTAGATCAATCATAATCACACACACACACACTCAATCATATCTCATTTAATTTAAGTATTAATTACTCTAAAATATGTATAAAGTCATTCTCATGATAATAATCCTTAGTGTAATTAATACTAGATTTACTAATAATCCATATACAATAATTCCATATATTTCTCATACATACATATTATTAATGCCACAATTTTTTTTTACAAGAATACATGAAATAATATCATGTTGAATAATAAAAAATTATTATGAACTAACTATTTCCCAAGTTTCAATATAGCCCTAAGTTCATATTCCAATAAAGCCATATTCCATATATAATTATATTCTAACAATCACCATAACATTTAATAATTTACCAATTCCTTACAAACATCTTGTATTCACAAGTATTATATATAAAATAATATAATTCATGATTTTCTCAAAAAATCTTAAACAAATAAAGAATAATCAATACAAAATTTATTATTCTAATCAGTTATTAATTAATTTCCTCATTATTTATAACTAAACAACATATTATAAATTAATGAAATAAATCCTAATTTGCATATGAATAAATCTATTAATTAAAAACAAATATATACTTACAACCCAAATTATCCACATACATATTTATATCAAGTATGTCCATATATATTTATATAATATACATTTAAATGGTCACACACGCAGGTGCGCACGTGCGCGAGCGCGCGTGCATGTGTGTGTGTGTGTGTGTGTGTGTGTGTGTGTGTGTGTGTGTGTGTGTGTGTGTGTGTGTGTGTGTGTGTGTGTGTGTGTGTGTGTGTGTGTGTGTGTGTGTGTGTGTGTGTGTGTGTGTGTGTGTGTGTGTGTGTGTGTGTGTGTGTGTGTGTGTGTGTGTGTGTGTGTGTGTGTGTGTGTGTGTGTGTGTGTGTGTGTGTGTGTGTGTGTGTTTATAAACTATTCATTAAGAATATATTTTTGTCTTTATCTATAATCCATAATTACATATATAAGTATGTATATGTATTCATATTCCAATTACCATAATTAATAAATATCAATTCATAGTTAAACAAAAAATAAATCATATTAACACCACACAACATTCAAAAACCAAATTAAATGCATTGAAACACAACCATAAACTATTTAATATTATTATGTTCCATATGGTACATTGACTTAATGAAATTATTCATCTATTCATATTTCACACAAAATTAATATAAAGAATATTCCAACTAATAACTATATTCCATCTTTATACTCGCTTGTGTGTATATGCTTTAAACAAAATAGACAATAGTACTATTCAATAAACTTATCACTAATAATAACCTTGTAATTTCATATAAAATTACCATGGTTTATATATTGACTCAGTTTTATTATAAATACTAGACTCATCAATATACATTAATATACAACCAATACCATACTATCTTAAGCCCATGTTAATGATAAATGAATCATTTAACTCACAATAAAAAATAATCATTTAAACATAATCAACACATTAATATTTGAACATAGTCAACATTTAAGTATTTAAACATAGTTGACTCATCAACACAAGTATAATAAGTTACCAATTAGAATTTTCACACAACCAAGAAAAATATCATATACACAGTCGACACATAGTTATATAGGCATAATTGACTCATATTTACTTATTCATAGTTGACTTCTAATCATTTTACACAGTCAAATAACTAGGTTAAGTTGAATAAAAATCATTTACCATTCTAAACAAACATTCCTTCATAGTTGAAAACTAAGTAATAACACAACCAAATCTAAGTCATAATGAGATAAGTACACAACTACACAATAAAAAATATAATCTAAATGAGATAAGTACTCATCCAAATTATAACAAACCTATATTAAAATAAGTAATTATCCAAATCATAATAAATAAACCCATTTTAAATCCCAAATCCAAAAAAATATCCAAAGCCATTTAGATTAAATAAACATAGTTATTTTAAGATAAAGACATAGTCAACTTATAAATTTATATAAACAACTAACTCTTAGATAATTATAAACCGGTGATGTATAGTCTTTTAAACATTGTTGACTTATTGATATTTATACACAATCAACTCAAACCCTTTTATACATAGAGATAACAAGTAAAAAACCCATCTATTTATAAGGGAATGAATACACAGTCAAGTCATTTGTTATAACAAACATAGTTAAATAAATAGACTTTAAAACACTATTTTGAATCCCTACTAAAACAATGCATTTAATCTATTTCATTAATATCCAACCATTTTAGGATTAAATAAAATGACACACATATCCATGTAATAACTATTTAGTAGAACAATCAATCATTTTATTAACACTAAGTTGGAGACAAAATAATACCAAATCCTTTGTTTTAAACAAATCAATACATACTCAGGTAAATATCTAAAATAAAACCACTCATAGTCAATAAACACTCAATGTTTTTTCTCAAAGTTACCCTAACCCTTTGTACACATGTTATACTTAGTCAAATGATGGATTTGATTATATGGGGGGATTCCTCCTCTCACAGGGTCAAATCCCTAGTTATATCAAGGGTTACAACTTTCTAAACAACCATTTGTTAAACCCCATAACATTTTATCCATATACTTTATAACAAGAATACAAATTTTTAGAGTGAACCAAGACAAACCCTACCTCTATATTAAGTGAATTAGTTTGACATTTTTCTAAAATTAAAAGTTGTTTTATTTCCTTTCATTCTCCTCTATCTACCATGGCTAATATTTTTCCAAAACTCTCTTCTCATTTATTATTTTTTCAATATTTTTCATGCATTTTGAAAACCCATAATATTATGGTGACCCTTTCTCTACCAATCTATGAATGACTCACCATCATACTAAAAATTCATGGCATGCTTCCTATATCTCCTTGTTTGACCACCACATAACAAAAATTCCCCATATTTCTCTTAAAACTCAAAATGAAACCCTCACTATGCCAAGTTTGCATGGTTTGAATGACCACTTCAACCAAAACCAAATGATAGCTTATAAATTAGGGTTGACATTATAATATTTAAATTAAACATAATCATTATGTTTTAAAGTATTTGGAATGCATATTCATTAAGCATTAAATAATAAAACTTATTTAACCATTAGGCAATTGAAACCTAAGTCACCCTAGGTACCCCTTAGGTCTACTTTAGATAAAGAGTATACTAATCATTTTTCTATATGTTAAAAAATGCATTTTGTTTCCATGTCATGCATATATACATTTTAACAATGATTTTTGTTCAATTTTATAGTACATGCCTATAATAGGTTATGCAATCATTCAAAATCAAAGTTTTCAAAATAAATATACCACTATCATATTATATAATGGTAGCACATCATAATCCATAAAATAGTAATAATTTTAATAAGATTGAATAACATATAAATATGAATCTTAACTAAATTAAACATGAACAAACATGAATAATTATACAGAATCAAAATTAGAGAGATCATGCATTTTATTATTCTACATGGTGTGTGTGTTGGGTTCATTGTCGAATCTCAAGACCTCTAATGTATTCATCTACAACACACTCGATGATGATACTCTTCCTCCATATCAATCTTGAGAGTACACTTTATCCTAAATTTTCCTCACAAATACAAATAGTAGTTAGACTATAACCATGATAATACATACAAATGCTTCTAAATCACATAAATATTGAATAAGCATAATCCACATGCATATGAAACTCATGTACAATTAAACAATAAAGTAATGAGTTGCACAAATAATCATCATATGTCTATCCAAACATAATCACAAATGAAAATATTTTTCTACAATAGTAATTAAAAAACATGAACCCCATAGTATATGTTTAATAAGTAAATCAAGTCTAGTGAGGTAATCAGGATGTAACAAACTATCTTAGGGATCTGGATAAATGGGATTGTGCCACATGGCATGATCTTGTGAATTTGAAACTTATGTGGTCTATTAATATAACCAAGGTGTCTTGGGGAGGTGGGGAATCTATATTACACCATGTGTCCACATCCCATGCATCTAGAATATCTAAAAATATTCTAAGCCCTAAAGAGGCTCAAGGAAATGAGTGAGTGACAAGTGGTAGCTCCTCACTTGCTTAGGGACACATCAAAAGGAATTGAAAATTAAAAATAGATTAAAACAAGTAGATTCTAGATTATGAATTCAAACCTTGACTAAAAAATAACTAATTATAAAACTAAATTAAAGTAAAAAGGCATAATAAATAATCAAATTAAAAACCAATACTTTTCCAATCTAAAAGCTATAATTTAGTTTGGAATGCATAAAATGATAGAGTATTTGAATAAAACCATATGAATTATAAGTCATTTTAATTCCAAAATAATTATAAATTAATCAAGGGGAGATAAATGATGTATAAAAATAACCCAATTTGCTCAATTTATAGCCAATTTAGTTTAACTATTTGTAAAATCAACTAAGACCCAAAACTAGCACATAATAACATAGCTTAGGAATGCTAAATGGAGATAATAATAGACTAAAATTATCAAGTAATGGATGTATAAACTCTAAAAATAGTTTAATAATCTACATAAATTTAAGGTGAAATGTCTCCAAAAGTTAAAATTTTAGTATTTTACAGAATATGACTAAAGGCAAGATAAAACTTAATAGTTTCATGAAAATTTAGTTATTTGTATCAATTAAGTCCTTTATACAAACTCATTTATATTAAGTAGATACAATATATATTTTAAGTTTACACTTACTTCAAAGAATGCAATGAATAAAATAGTAAGACTGTAACTTGTCAAGAAACTATTTCAATCAATCCATGAATAAAAGAGATCTAGACTTGATTAGGCTAGAAGAACAGACATAAGAGAAAAAAAAAATTCCCTAATTTTGTGAATAAATTAGGGAATTTTTTTTAAACAACAAAAAGTGGTGACTCTACTAGAAACTACTCCTAAGTATTTTATACAACTGAAACCTTGTCTACAAGCCATAATCTTTGGCTTAGCTTAATTCCTAAAACATAAAATATATTATGAAAAAATAATAAATGGTAGGCTACAGGATCCAAATCATACAATATCTTTGAATATTGTGTGGTATTGTATTCATCTCCTTTCTAATACTTTCAAGGACTAGGTGCTATAGTTAGGGTCATCTAGCTAGTGAATTCTACCTTGGAATGAATACCTAGACATTGCTCTACTACTGGTCACGTGTCTATAACCCTAATGAAGTTTCCTCTATTTCCATCTAGACATCCATATCCCTAGTAAATGTTTCTTGAATCACCCAAGACTGAGTTTTTTGAATTTGATTTTTATTTTTTGATTTATTTTATGTCTTTTTATTTTTATTGAACATTTCAATCCTAGGTTAAGGACCATCATGGTAAATGAAGAGTATAATTATAGATTTTTCACCTTTAGACTTTGGTTATAAAATTTTTATCTAGGATATTTTCTAAATAATTAAAGTTTTATTTGTGACAAGTCTTGAGATAAGGTCTTTATGAATTAGATAGCCCATCCCCAAATTATCAAAGATAAGCACATTCAAAACACAAGAAAACAACTACATCTTTTAGAATTTAGTTGAAAACTAAATCCACTATCACAAAAAATCTGAATACCTAAACATTAAAATATCATTCATGCCATTTTATTTCAAGTTTGTCATTTTTCAACATGAAATTGATTAAAGTAACCACATGACAAAATAGGTGGGAAAATTCCCAACAAGGAGAATGGAAAAACACAAAAAAAACATAAAACAAAATATCAAAGAAAGGAAAGAAAGAAAAAAAAAGAGAAATTATTTATATACTAAGCCCATTCAATATTGGAAGTAGTATTTGAGTAATTATTCATTGATAGGTAATAAAACATCCTTTTCAGTTAGAAACCCTAGGCAAAAAATATTTTCACCTAGGATTTGAGAGATTTGGAAGATTCTTAGCCAAAAGGAATCAAACTTTCCATGGTGGCCCTTATTTTTTAGAGACTTATCCTAAAGTAAGAATTAATTATAAATCAAAAAGTCCTTAGTTTTGGCTCACTTGTAAAACCAATTTTTGATGACTCCTTCATGTCTGCTAAAGTGTGATAGGGCCACATCAAAATTTTCTTCTAGATGTATTAGGTTTGTTGGGTGAGCCTCTATGTTGTTATTAACCCCTAAGTAATTTTTAATGAATAACAAGGTTATAATTTTGAGGTTTATATGTAATATTAGGTCTTGGTCATATACCATATGGTATGGGGAATTACCTAAGGTAAATTTAATCCTAGTCGTATCAGATCATAATGAAAATTTTAGAATAGTGTGTCAATTCCTAGGATTTCTCTACAAGACTCTCTTTATCACATCCAACAAGTTATTATTAGTTGATTATGATAAACCATTACCTTGTGGGTATTAATTGAATGAAAATTTTATTATTACCTAGTTTTTATAAGCCTAATTAGTAAACTACAATGAGGAAAAGTAGGGCCATTATCACATCTAGGACAAATGGCATACCAAACCTTGTTACAATGTGGTTGTTAAGGAAGATGATCACCACTTTAGTTGTGAAAAATTTGAATGCTTTGGCTTTAGTCCAAAACATGTAGTAATCAGTTGTAATAATGATAAATTATGTCCCATAGAGGAGTTGGCATTGATAGCCCCCAAAAAATAAGTACCCACTTTATAAATGAATTTGACTCGATAACTGACTATTTTGGCATGGATGGAGAGTAGTCCTTATGTGAAGTTATTTGACAATTTTGGAATCTCCTTACATGAGAACGGGTATATTTGAAAAAATTAAGAAAAAATATCATGATGTAGGTAGTTGGTGGGTTGTGGCACACCTTAAACCATGACCAGTCCCATACTTCACATGACATTCAAATATTACTTCGACTAATTCAACTTTGCTCAAGAATCTCAAGTAAATTATTTAATGGTTTTGATATATAAAATGCCTAATTTGATCATGAAACTATTATTTTTCAACTATAATTATATCCTCTCAGTGGAGTTTAAGTAGGCTAGGCACTCACTATTCAATAAATAATATACCATGTCCTATTACCAATCATAATTTATTATACTTTTTACTATATATTTTTGGCATATGATCTATGGATCTACCTCAAATATGGTCATGTTGAGTCCTCAACCTATAAAAATATTCATTGGCTACAACTCCATGTTGAATTATTTTAGGATAGTCATCCATTTCCCATGCCACTCATCTAACTCATTTTGCATCAACATATCCTTCATAGTTGGACCAAGAACTACATAAAATACTTTGTTGTGTATAATGTAGTGCATAACTATTTTGACTACTTTGATCAAGGTGAAACCTTAATTTTCAATGGTTGTGTATCTAAGCTCAAAATTTATGTAGGGTGCACATAAATGAGTTAATCATTTCATCTCAACCCCTTTTCTTTATGTTATGACAATAATTGAGTGTTCTAAAGAAAGTGAATAGATGTAGAAGGGTTGTAGTAGTTTGGATTGATAAACACTAGTGTCTTTACAATTATTTCCTTGTTTTGAGTAAATTTTGCTTAGGATTGAGTTTTCCACTTAAACTTAGAATCATTATTTATCATTTTTTTTAGAGGTATGACTATCTTTAAAAAACCTTCAATGAAATTCCTTATGAAGATGATTTTGCTGAAGAATGACTTTAGCTCTTTTCTACTACTAGGAAACAAAAAATTTAGAATGGATTCCACTCTTTTTGGGTCTATTGAGATACATTTTCAAAATATAATGTGTTCTATCAACCTACCCTTTATGGCCCCAAATATTCATTTCTTCAGGTTTAGAGATATTCCATGGTCTATACACCTCTATAGGATTGATCTCAATTCTTTCACATGATCTTACCTTCTCTTGGAAACTATATTTAGGCCATCCATATATATGACTATGAATCTACCAATGAGGTATTTGAATACAAATCCATGTCCCATTAGAAGGTGGCACCTATATTGTTTAGGATGAATGACATCCTTTTATATGTGAATGTGCCCCATTTAATTATAAACATTATTTATATCTTATCTTTAGGGTTGACCAGTGAATATACATCAAGTAATGAATCCATTTGTGAGCCATTCACTATTTTCAAGACTTCATCTAGTGAATGTAGTGGGTATTTGTCCTTTTCGTTAGTTGTATTTATATTCTTGTTGTCTATGCAATGTCTAATATCCCCACTCTTTTTTCAAGTGGGCACCAAGTTAGTCACCCATGTGTAGTCACCCATGTTGATGACCTTTTCTTCATCTAGTTTTAATTATTCCCTATCATCTTGATTAATGATCTAAGACTCAAATGCATCAGTTTTGGTGACGAACTAAATGATATGTTGGTCATAATTAAAAACCTCCAAGTTTATGATGCTGTTTGGAATGGAATGAGAAGAGACTATCTTGGCTAAGAATATAATCAATTTAGAATTGTTTATGGCTTCCATGGTACTTGCATCTATTTCCAATGCATCAATTGTATAATTATTCTTTTAGGGTACTGTTTGGATGTCAAATACACAAAAATATTCAATTAAGTTTCACACTATATTTCAATAACTTTAAAATAAATTATCATTAAAATAATAGTGATTTCTAACTTTTTTGACAATAAGTTATAAATCTCCAAGTACTTTTAGGGTCTTCACTATTTTCTTTAGTACAAATTAGAGGACTTGTACCAAGGCTTTATACTTAGCCATATTATTAGTTCAAGCAAACTATAGTTGGAAGGCTACCAAATATGACCTTCCTCTTGGGTGGAAAACCTTAATACCAACACCACACCCACTCTTTGATTTGGATCTATCAAAATTTAATTTCCACATATGATCTTTAGTTTTATGTGGTGGGTTATTTAAGATGGCCATTATTATTATGTTCACTTCCTTATAATCCTTTTTATCTTCTAGGACTAGTATAACTTTCTCTTCCCTTGTTAATGACCTTATATTTTAATCTTTAGTAGCTAACATGGGTTCATATTTACTTAAAATGGTATCATGAATAGTGTTAAAGCTCTCGGGTCTCTTGTTTGTAAGTGGATGATCTTGTTTGGCCCATGCATGTTGGGGCATGATTGTATACTAAGAATAATTTAGAAGTTCATAGAGGATGTCCTGTTTCTATAGATGACCTATCTCCTCAAATTTAGGTTTACCTTGTACCATAAGCATTTTGATAGATAATCTGACATAAGCTTATACTTCATTCATAAGTGAATAGAATCCTAGATTATATTTTGTTGATGCCTTAATATGTATCATAGGTGCTAAAAGTGTTCAAGAACACTTCTCATTTTATTATTCTAGGTATTTAACACATTAGTTATAGGTTATGATAATCCTATTATATTTTGATGGAATATAGGTAAAAAAAAATAGTTCACAATATTTATTATGTTTGGTGGTTGGAAGCCACCATGGAAAAATAGTAGATATATGCAAAATAAGTAGTATCTATGATAATAATAGTGAATTATGATCAATAATTAATATAAGAAGTAACCTAAGATGGATATTTATAATTTCAAACTAAAATAAAGTGATCTAGTTAAAAAAAGAGTAAAGGGAAGGGTAGGGCAGAAAGAAATGTTATTGATCTTCAATCCAAACATCATGACAAAGTTTAGATTTCATCTAGACATGCACTTAACCAATGTCTAACATTAATTATCATAGGATAAAATCCTATTACACATTAGGAAAAATTCTAAGGAAGATGGAAATAATGTAAATAAGAACCAGGTTCAATTTTAATATTTACCTTATAGGAAAAAAACATTAGCCCAAATGTAAGAAGAGTAATAAAATGAAATGAACCTAAGGACTTTCAGCCAACCTAGTATTGGTACAAATTAACAACTCTACAATCAAAGGTAAAAAATAAGACTTCATAAGAACCATTCAAATCTATAAATTAGAACAAACAAGTGAGAGAGAAGCCATAATAACAATGAACATAAAGAAATACTAGACAATTTTTACAAAATTCCTTTCTTATATTAATTTTTCAAAGTTTATAAAGTAATTTTGGATCTAAGAACTCCCCCCTTTTACAATTGATAGTGCTTATTTTATAATATACAAGGAAGCATGTTCGTCAGTCTTAACCAATTGAAAAAGTATAAGTGTAGAGACAACTATCCTTTCCACAAATATTCTATAAATACACTATACTTTCCCAATGGACTAATCTATAGGTAGTGTGTTTTACAAACAACACATGCATTTACAAATAGAATATTCAAATTTCAAAATGGATAATACTTATCTATAGGAAAAATATTCCTAAGTCTCTTATCCTTTGGGACTCATGTACTGCTACAAGATCTTCATGGCTCTTTGATGCTCTTGGCCTAGAGTACTCCCCTTCTCTACTTCTGAGGTCAAAATAGAATTCCACGTCCCCCTAAGAAACATTCTTCAGAGCTATTGTGGTGTATTAAATCACTTATTGGTGGACCCTATATCAAATTATCTTTAGATAGATGACAAGTTAGGTTCTCCTTTGCTACCAAGTCTATAAGGTCTCTAATTTGGCACATTGCACCCTTGTGACTCTAATATGGCATTTACATGGCATCTCCATGGAATTTTGTTCATCTTTATACAAAATATGACCATTGCCTTTAAAAAACCAGCCTTGATCTTGCAACATCCAATCTATTTACATGAATTAATGTGGTCCATAGATCTTTACAAAATGTAGATCCAAACAACTATCTTAAAATTTATATCCATGTGCCCATCATTTGACATCTATGTGAATATATTTGATAGGTGCACGACCATAAATTTTAAGCACATCCCAAGACTATTTCTATCTTATATTTAACATCTATGTGACCATCATTTGATGTTCACATGAACGTCTTTGATGGGTGCAAAATCATCAATTTTAAGCATGTCACTAGGATTATTTTTTATCTTAAATTTGATGTTTGTGTGACCATAATTTAAATTTCATGTCCCTATGACTATTCACTATCTTAAATTTAATGTCTACATGACCATAATTTGATGTTCATGTGAATGTATTTAATGAGTGTGTGATAATTAATTTTAAGTATATACCTAGGATAATTTTTTATATTAAATTTGACATTTGCACAACCATCATTTGACATTCATGTGAATGTCTTTGATGGGTATATGTCGATTAATTTTAAACATGTCTTCATGACTATTTTCTATCCATGCCACTTTCCATTTTTGGGTTCATTGTTCTTAATGCTTATGCTGCTTGAAATTCTTGCATCATTGGATCAACTGGGCTCAAGCAAATGTGTGTTATAGATTGTGATCCAAGTAGTCAAACATGATTGGTTCCCTACAAATAATATGAAATATTAACATTAAGGCACTGAATGATATAAGACCTAGGATAAAATCTTAGATTAAACTTTCAAATTAGACAAAATGTCCACAACATGTATCATCAGAGAATTATTTTGGGCCTTTTAACTAGGGAAATTATTCAAAAGATTAATTTTTTTAGATAAAATATCCAAAGTGATTATACCTATGAGGTCTATTTAGCCTTTGATAAAATTTTCAAAGGGCACATTCAAAAAATCTAAAGGATCACTTAAAATAAGTTGAAGGGCATTCTTTCATGAAAATTATCTTGGATAACTATTTGAAGTAATTTCTTCTAAAGACTGAATTTTATTAGAATTTTTTTTTGAAAGGTGAATTATTATGAAATAAAAGCTATGAAGGAAAATTCAAAAAAAATCTAAAGGATCACTTTCACTATTTTAGGCTTTTTATGTCAGATAAAATGTCCAATGATAAAGTCTAAAGGGTCATTTTAGAAAATCCTAAAGGGTATGTCTGGGAGATAATGTGCCTTTAACAAAAATCTCAAAGGGTACTTTCAAAAATTTTGAAGGGCACTTTCAAATTTTTTGAAGGGTACAAGACCATTTCAAAAATGTTGAAAGGCAATTATGTAGGGCAAGTGTCCTTGACAAGACTTATGAAGGGTAAGTTACATAAAGACTGAAGGGTATGATTTGGCAAAAATTATTCTGAGAAAAATGTTGTAGAAAGATAAGCCTAAAAAATAAATTCTAAAAACATAAGTCCCAAAAGTTAGAAACATTAAAAAAGGACCTCACAAGAAATAAAGACATAGGACCTCATGAGTAACAAAGACATGGTGTAAAGTCTTGCCCTAAGGTTTTTATTGTATTAATAAATATGATAAACCTTAGACTAAGGCTTTAGGATAAGCTTTATAAAAAAGGGACCATGCGATTACTTAGATGAAGCTAGGATAAAAGGGAACAAAGGGATCATGGGATATAAAAGAGGCCAAACATAAAAAATTTAGCCTAATTTTTGGTTGTGTTGAAAAATATGACCAAGCCTTAGGATAAAAATTAAACTAATTCCATGGTATGATTAATTTATTCTCACTTAAATTTAAATAAATGACTCTTACAAAATTTAAAATAGAATTAAAAGGTCCAAGTAAAACATTAGGCTAGGGTTTCAATAATTCAAATATGAATTTAATTAATCAATTATAAACCAAGGCTAGTAAGAGATAAATTTCACATTGAAGCACAAAACCCTAAGCATGTTCATTTCCAAATGGGTTTAATTAAACCTACAACTTGAAAAATAAATATCCTATGTTATCACTTTAGATAAGACTAAAATAGAACCTTGAACACAAAATTTATCTAGACTATGGTGTGGATGTTCTTCAAATAAAGAATATGTGCAAACATGTTAGTGACACTATGATCAAGTGAATTTTTTAATTTCAAAGTAAAAATTTACATAATTTGACACATAGGTCCCCATTTTTCAAGAATAGGGGTATGTTGACCTCAACATATTACTCATACAATATTATGTTGGTATTATTATATTATTTAATCAAGTGGGCTATATTTGGCTCCCTCTTGATCCTAATTTGATTAATAATACCTCACCATGTCAGTGACATGTGAGAGAAATTGGTAACCATCTATCCATTGAGTATCTATGACTAATATTAGATAAAAATAATCACATATATGTCTATCATTTCCACCACTTGGATTTAAATGAATTTTACACTCTAGAATCAGAGGCCATCTACATGTGGATGTGAATTAACTCGTGAAAGAATTTATCTTCTGATTTGTCTATCTAAATAAATTTTCTAATGGATATGGTGGGATTCAGTCCCATCTATTGGAAAATGAAATGAGGAATGATATTCCATGAAGAATCTAAATCTACCAAACCATTACGTAAGTTTTTTCCAAAATTTATGATTGTTATTAGAAAGTGGGAGTCTCTATTTTTTCCTTATAAATAGCAACATGATCATTGAAAATGTTAATAGATTCATTACTCATAAGGGTAGATAATTCTTATAAAAATAATTCTTTCTGGTTAAACATCTAGAGTATCTTAAACATTGTTATGTTTATCTTGGTTTTCTTCAAGTATTCTATAATTTTATATCCATGTTTGTTTTTTTCTAATGGTTTATTAACTTAAGGAGGCACAAAAATATTTCTAGATTGATATGAGGTGGGTCATTTCAAGGTGGGGGAGGATTATTAGAGAAACTTACATTAGGGGGAATCTAAATGTTATAAGTATAGTAGAAGTAGTTAATGGACCCTACAACTTACTCTTCAATTGATAGTTTTCCCCCTTTGGAACTATTTAAAGGCATGGACCTCATCAAGGTTATCCTAGAGGTCATTTTCAATTTCAAATGGAAACTAATAGGTCTCTAATACCATGGTAGTTCTTGGGTTGTCTCCATTAGGGCCTGGTTTGACATTGTTTGGTATAAACACTATTTTAAGGTTATCTATCTCTTTTTGGAAGATGTTTGAGGCTAACAAAAATTCAGCATAGTTTATTTCAACATAGTTTGTTGTGTTGTGTAGTCTACACCAAGTGTATAAGGCTAGGTCCTCCATGTTTATTGAATTAGATGGATTATTGTAGTTTTTATTAGTGTTATCAAGGGAACTAGGCACATTCTTATTATTAGGCCTAGTGTTCAACTATCTATTAACCTTTTGAAAGGTATAGTTCTTATTCTAAGGTGGGTTATTCATATCTTGGTTAGTGTTTTAAGGCACCTATCTACATAATTTGACCATATAATTTCTCATTCTCTGAACCATTTTCTATATATTAGCCACCTTAGGGTTCATAGGGGCACTTTGGTTGACACCCACTTGAGGTGGTAAGATATCCACCAGTGTATTAGCATTTAAAAATATAGGGAAAACATGATGTATGAAGTTTTTGGTATTTCTAGTAGGTATCTAATTATTCAATAATGAAGGTAGAACCTATTTTTATTTTTAAGGATAACATAACCACTTGGTCCTAGAATGGAAACCATGTTATTATAAACAATTATAAATATTTGTTGGCTAATGAGATGGGTCAACATGTGATTTGAGGGGACATAGAGTTGATTTTTAGGCTTGGGGTTTAAGGGAATCAATTTGAAAACTGAATTTGGACTTGAATACATAACTCCTAATATTAGATTTATCAAAGAAGTATTTTTCATAAATGTTTGGTTAACCATAAGAATTTAGTTATGGGCACTAAGTTTTCCTATTAAGGGTAAGGGATTGGCACCATATCCTTAGGGTATCATTTGTTATTCAATATTGATTGACTTATTATAGGCTAAGGATAATGATGTGATAGTTTCAAGGCTCCTTCTAAGGAATGTGGAAGTCATGGGGTATAAGTCTCTCAAGTATGTTTATATAGTATTTGTCTTGTTTATCATGTATGGGTCCTTAAATATTTCATAAAACTTGTGAAACCTACTATTAAAGGCACTAATGGGTTTATTGATTTATCTATGGGTAGATAAAAATTGGTGATAGATTATGGTAGGGTCTATTGGTATCATAAAGTGATTAGTAAACAAAAGCTCAAGGTTAGCCTAAGAGGTGATGGATCCATCTAAGAGTATTAGATACTAGCCTTATACTGACTCATATAAAGTGTAAGGGAAAATTCTTCAAGTAAAATATCTATGTTGGACCTGAGTTTTGATCAAGGAATTTTTAAGTGACTATATGTGTTCTTCTTTTATTCTTTCCCCACCATGAACATATCCTGTGTATACCTTCTTAAGATTTTTAATTAAGTCATGTGCCAATCCTAGAATGTTCACAAGATATTTACCTCATCCTAACCATGCAGGGTTATCAAATTTTGGATTTTGAGGAGTAGTAAAGGTGGTAGTTAAATTAAGTGTGATAGTGGGGGAGTTATTGACTAATCAAATTTGTTGGGACTTAGGATTCCCTTTGTTAGTCTTATTTCTCTATTGTCTTTATGGTTACAATAGCTTAAATTCACCGTCAACTAACTTGGACCTTATGATAAATATTCTATTTTATAGTTTTAAAAACATATAAATCTTAATATATAAGAAAAAATAAGCAATATGTTAGATATAATCAAGCATAAATATCAAAAACTACTTATTCATCCCCTCTTTCTAGCACCAGTATGTTGGTAGTCCATTTCGCACATCCACACCAACTCTAGGTGGGAAAAAAGGAAGGTGATAAAAATATCAACCACTAAATATTCCCAATTATTATTCCTTTCACTATCCTAAAAGAAAGTATGATATGGCATCAACTTCCCTAATTTATATGTCTAACAATTCATGGCATACTAGATACCTCAGTTGTATGATGCAATGTGTTCCATACAAGGGGCCTATTGGAAGTATTTTTCAAGACTTATGCATTAAACCTAAGGTGTATATTTTGTCTATAAAAACCATATAGTTTAATACTATTAGTGAAATCACTATTGGTTTATGCCTATCTCTAATCTATTAATTTCAATAATGTAGAAATGACAAGTAACAAAATGAGCATGTAGTTTAGGTAAAGCTTGGACAACTGATAGTAATTCAAAATATGATCTAAATTTAAACTCATATAGATATAAAATAAAGATTAAAATATGGATATATTAATGAGAAAATAAGTATAAAATCACTTATAATGAGGGAAATTCTAGTTCTATTAAATACAAAAACCTCTTAAGAAACCAGTCCTTATTTATCTAGCATAGCAAAACCATAAGATAGGGATGGTTCTAGAGTTTTAGAATCAATAAGATATGTAAAAGAGTAAAAAAATCCACCATAAAAAATGAATAGGTCATGAATATCAATCATAGAGGTTTCATATAATAGATAATTCATGAATCACAATACTAAGATTAATCAATGTTTAAAAAAACTATAGAACTTCCATAAAACATCCTTATCTCATACTCTAAAAAACTAGGCTATGAAAGATATAAATTACAAGGGATATACAAAGGTCCAAGTCCTCTACTCTAGATATTAATTCTAAATGGATTGTCCCTAAATAGAAAAGAGAGATGGTATTATATAGTCCACTTGGTCCACATAATCTCAAATCCAACCACTTGACTAGTGGTTATAAATCATTAGTGAGAGGCATTTGACCCTGCTCAAACCTAAAAGGATCCATGTGCAATTCCAATTAAATAAATACTATAGCCTTAGTAACTAAATTTATAATTATATTCTAGGTGGTTAGAGTTGTTAAAGGTCTCTTCATCTCAATTAGTTGGCCACACTCTACTTGGTCATGACCATACCCAATTATGATGACTTATACTTATTTGTTCCTTGAGTCAATAATGATGGGCACACCATGTCCTTCTATTTAATGTCAGCTTTGGATCTACCTATGAGCTTACAAAACATGGTCCATTTAGTTTTTAGAGATTAAATGATTCATGATTATGTCAATATAAATGGTCTTATAGTTCCATTTATGGGTTTTGACAGTTTGGATAGACAAAATGGGCAATACAAGAATCAAGTTTAGGTCTAGATTATATTCATGGAGACCTATGTATCTTCTTTATAAAGTGTGTTTCGCACATCCAATTATGATTTCTTAAGGAGACCAAGGTCCTACTATGTGGTACATTTTTTTAAATCTACAACTTGATAACAAGATTTGAATTTTATGTCTTTGATGCAACATGATCTTTAAAGGTGGTGAGATCCCATTAATCTAGAGATTTATAAATCCTCAACTATTTTTCTAGGTCTTATTTTCCCTAGAGTCCTAATATTATGCCATGTGGTATGATCTCAGGGACTCACTTATTTTGTGTTAATTTGTATTTCCCCACTTGTTCTTGAGGTGTAGGCAAGTGGGATGGTTCCATGTGGCATCATCCCATTTACATGAAAGGTCCCTTACTTTTTTGCAAGATATGGGATCATGCCAAGTGTTGTACTACCAAAAACATGGAATATTGAAGGCTTAAATTTATATCTAAAGTATTTTAGAGTCATGGAGCTCTAAGATGATAATAGGTGTGATTTTCTAAAGAATCTAAAACTACATAATAGAAACCAATCATTAGAATTTTGATGACTTAAATTTTAAACATGAATGCCTAAGTATAAAGACTCTAAAGTAAAGTGACTAAGACAAAAGATTGAAAAAAGAGGTAGTTAGTCCCTAGAAAGAGAAAAATACTCAGTCTAGAGAAATGAAATGATATGACTACTTAGTCATTTTAGACTAGAAATAAATTGAAACATGAGAATAAACCCATCTAAAATTGCCATACCCAAATGATTAAGAAAACCATTTTCAATAAAATGACTAAGTTTTAAAGATCAAATGATACATAACATTAACCACTTTAACTAAAAATAGGGAGAAAGTGGGTTAAATAAATAGGTTAAATTAATCTAAGGAAAAGATCAATACACAACCTAGAAACAATTAGAACATCTGCTAAGATGTAAGCATGATTTCAAGTCTAAAATTTTTGATGGGCCAAATATCCATCAATTTCATAGTCTTAAAATTTGATGTGGATGTCCATATATTATCCAAGTGGTAGGGTTAATCTATGCATCATTTACTTGTTCATTTGGGATTAACCAAGCATCTATTTGGTTTGATGTCTTATTTAATTTTGATGAGATGATATCTTGACACTTGTTAAGATTTATCTCATTTGATAAATAAACTAGGATTTATAAGCATGCATACCATCATGGTTACTTAAATAAAATAGGATCATGCCATATGTCATGATCTCAAGCATTTAAGGACTCAAAAGTCAGTTGACTATATATAGACTATCCTGAAGATGTGGATAAATTAAATTTCACCTTATGACATTTTATCATGCATCTAGAAGGTATGTGGTCTATTAATATAACTAAGGGAACATAGGTAACTGGGGAAGCTATATTTAACCATGATATGACATTTAAAATATCTAAAAAGGACTAAGTCATGAAGAGGACTAGGGAAGTGAGAAAGTGACAAGTGGTATCTCCTCACCTACCTAGGGACTCATGGGAAGGAATTAACTATTGGAAGCATATTTAAAAAATTATCAATTAGATTTAAAATTAAAACCTTGAGAAAAAATGACTAAGTATAAAACTAAAATAAAGGTAAAAGGCATAAGAAATAAAAAAATATAAAACCAATCTTTTCCAATCAAAAATCAATAATTTAGTTCAAAATGAATAAAATGACAAAGTGTTTAAATAAAACCCTAAAAATTATAAGTCATTTTAATTTCAAAATAAGTAGAAATTGAGCAAAGGGAGATAAATTAAGCATAAAAAGTAGTCCCATTTACTTAAAATATAGTTAATTTAGTTAAACTATTTATAAAATATACTAAGCCCCAAAAATATAACTTACTAACATAGCTCATGAATGCTAAAGGGAGAAAATATTAAACTAAAGTTCTCAGGGAATGGATATAGGAACTTTGAAAAATAGTTGAATAATATACACAAATCTAAGGTGAAATGGGTCCAAAAGTTGAAATTTTAGTATTTTTCTGAATATGACTTAAGACAAGCCAAGATTAATAGGTTCATGTAAACTAAGGTATTTGTATCAATTAAGTCCTTAATGAAAACTCATTTAGTCTAAATAGACGTGATATATCTTTTAAGTTCATACTGACTTCAAAGAGTGAATCCAATATAATAACATGATTACAACTTATCAAGAAACTATTTCAATCAAGTCATGAATAAAAGAGGCCTATACATGATTAGTCTATAAGACTAGACTCTATAAAAAAGAGGTCTCATAATTTCATGAAAAAATTAGGGAATGCCATTCAAGAAACAATAATACTTATTCTATAGCATGTATTCATAGTCTCCCCAAAATTACATTGTAATATTACTAATTATGGATCACATGAAAGGTAGTAGGTACCATATTAAAACATTTTAGCCAAATTATACATACCATAGATCAATTTCAAAAAAACATTGGTCTATAAAGTTTTGACCTTGATTTAATACCTTGAAAATCACCTTATAAGTCATGTTTAACAAAGTTTAAGCTTCTTTTGGGAAAGTTAAGATAAATATGTTGTTGAATGTTCAAGCCTTCTAAAGTCTTCCCTTGCATAGGTAATTATTGTAAATATGAAAAGAGATATATTTTTATGTTTTAAAATGTTTATAAGATCCTTTTGTGTCTTATAAGTTTCATGATATATCCAAGGCTAGTAATTCATTTTGATACTTCTTTATGCATCACTAACATGTGTAAACTTGCCGAAGACTGTTTTAAACCCCCAAAATTTGGAACTCATGTATAAGGTTACTTTAAAATTAATTTTTATAAGTTTTATAATGTGAATTTATTAGTATTTTCATAATATGATAGTGTCAGATTAGAAAAATGATCAGTTATTGTAGTTTCAATGCCAAAAAATGTAGTTAATTCACTTTTATGAATTTAGAGGGATCATTTGCAAGTGGAAATTATTAAAAATGTGTATCCTCATCTTCCAAAATTAAAATAAAAGTTTAATTATCTTTTAAAATTCTATATAAATAAAAAATCGCCTTCATTCTCCCATCGAGCTCTTGGTAAGCTCATAATGGCTATTTTCAAATGCTCAGTACAAACAAGAGAGAGAATGTCAGGTCAAGATATTTTGGAAAAATATTTGTGAAATAATTAATTTGAGTTTACATTCATTATTTAGGAGTTATATTTTCTAGGATTTTTTAACAAATGTTAAGAAATTAGGGTGGTCTAAAACCCTACAAAAACCCCACTAGCCCAATTTTACCATTGAAATGGTAGTTTGAAGCTCATTTGAATCATGAATGAAATTAGAGAGGATATATTGGGTATATTATATAATTACATATCACTTAGCATGTGTGAGCTCAAGGAGGCAATAAATCTTCATTTATGATAAGTTGTAGGCAAAAAAGAGAGGTTGAAGGCTGGGTTTTTATTTATTTGAAGTGTCTTATCAACCTAGGTGATCTTAAAATAACTTATATCATCAAATAAATATTAATAATATCATCCTCAATTGTTTCTCAAGTACCAAGTAGGCTAAAATAGTGAAGGAATGCTAGTTTTGAACTAAGTTATAAACTTTAATAGATTGGAGGAAGAATATTAGTACATGAGAGCCTCAAATGCATGAAAGGAATGATATTAGAATTTTTTTTTATGGTTTGAATATTTTATATCATAAAAAATTAATAAAATAACTTTTTAAATCCAAAAGGAAAAGATAGATCATGTTCTAATGCATATATAAAGACTATGTAGCCTACAGGTGTAAAAGGTCAACATGCCTTTTGTTGTGAACCTCGATAAATGAATGAATGAATCAATTTTATGTAAATTAAAATATTATAATATACCTAAAATAAATCCAATAATATTGGTCACCTCAATACCAAATTTTACAACTAGATCCATAGTGACCTCAAATTGGAGACTGTGTGCAAATTTACCTACACAATAATGAGCCAAAAAGACAATTTTGCCTTGCCTAAGAGATATGAAGGTCTCAAACCTCATAAGGATTTTTTTAAAGAAATTTATAAATTATTTTAGGGTTAATATGACCATAAAATTATTCATAAAGGTATTAAAAACATGAAAATGCAAGCCTACAATTCTAAAGACCTGTAGGTCTCCATTTCCAAGAAAATACAATGGACCTTCTATTAGGATATGAGATTTGAAACCAAATTAGTTTTGGATAACATGGGAAATATATTAGGAGTTTTTATATGATATTAGGTAGGTAAAGAGTTAGTTAAAAATCCATATTTTAGCATCAATAAGGAATTAGGCCTTGAAACCTGAATCATTACCTCTAGGCATGTTTAAGTAGATTGATGAGAATATGCATTTTGAGATGAGTTTGATGGATTGTGAAGTGTGAGAAACATTTTGGGGTATGATATAAGGTTTTTTATATATAATAAAAATAAAACATTCAAAAAATTAATTGTGAGTGTTGATTACTCAAGAAGCCTATAGTGCAGACCTATAGGCCTAAATGGGAGTTTTAGGTATGTCCCCAAAAGATCAAGTCAACATGTATTATTGCATTGATAAATGGTTTTGGATGATAATGAAAAGTGTGAATAGTCCTATCAAGGTTTTTCACAAATAATTTAACCTTGGGATGATGAAGATAAACCTCAAATAAGGCCATTAGGGCCATATTTTCATGATGCCCTACAAATCCTCAAATTGTGAAAATCAAGTTTTCACACATTTTGGGAGGTCAATAAATATTGGATATAATTTATAAGCATGATATAGACTATTTTAGACCTGATTAAATGATCTTATATCCATAAAATACACATTAACATGTTTTTGTCCAAAAATTCTCTCTCTTGATCTCACACATAGTTCTGTAGGCCTAAGAGATTACTATTTTTGGATCAAAACTCTATGGAGGATATGTATGGTGTAAAATGGATATTAGAGGAATTATGTAGGGTCTACTACTTACAATCCCTAAAATTAGTTTATTAATAAATGTTTTGTTGATGTGGGTTTCATTTACACCATAGAAGGTTTGAATGAGATAGCTGTAAATGTTTTTGGATCTCTATAGAATAAGGTTCCATTTTGGGGCATGAGCTACAAGTATGCAGTTAGAAAAACTAGGTGATGGAATAATAAGTTGATCTTGTGGTTTATGGATGGATGCATTGAATTTACTAGATAGTAATCACTAGGTGAGTTGGATGGGTAGAGAATTATTCTAAGGTGGGTATATCTCAAAGCAACTCATAAAGGGAAAGAAGGATAAGGCAGAAAAGAAGGTTTTGTGTTCATAAAAGATGACTTCTAAGACTATTTATTTGGTGGAAAAGTATCTTGAATACCATTGTTTTCCATTTATATCTATTTCACACTCATGAAAAAATATGGCTAGTAGTATGGGATAAAAAATATAAGATGCTTAATGATCTCAATTGAAGGTTGATCTTGTTAGGGATACTATTACGCACCCTTATCTGAGAGATTACATTTTGGACCAAAAATTGGTCTTTGGTAGTTATTACTAATGCCTAGATGATTATACCAAAAGAGATACCTCTACACACCTTATATTATTCTTTTTTTGAAAAAATAGGGGTAAAAACTTTATTGAAACTTAGAATAGCTAAATACAGAACAACCTAGGGCCAACGCCCCAGGAACCACCAAAAACTACAAAAACAACAAGAAAAAGAAAATCACTCTCCAGTACCTCCCTCATCTTCTACAAAAATCCTGTCCAGGTCCTGACATAACGCGTAGGGCATCTTCTCCTAACCATCAATCTTTCAGCCATCTATATCTTCTGATGCCCATTTTGCCAGGCAATCAACTGCCCTGTTCCATTCCCTTAGAATATGGGCATAAGACACTGAATCCATACAAGAACTAACCTAAAGAATCTATTGAACTAACATAGATAACTACCAGCTAACATCATAGATCTTCCTCTAAAGAAGCAAATTGACCAAGACTTGAGAGTTAGCTTCAAAAATCACCTTCCTCCACCCTAGATCATACTCACTTCAAAGCATATAAGATCACCATGCCTTCCATCCTATTAATGGTATACACCCTTTTATTAGCCATGAAAATAAAAACCACTAAACTAGAAGAATCCCTACCAATCCCACCAATCCCAGCCGATCCTAGATTACCCTTGGAAGAACCATCCGTATTAATTTTCAAAAAACTAGCAAGAGGTGACAGCCATTTCCCCATCCTTTGAACTCTATGTTTCACATGTCTACCTCTCCTGATGTAAGCTGAGGCCAGAGATATCCCCTGTATGCCCAGCCTATCAACTATCTCAGTGTCTCTCTTCTCTAGTAGCAGAATAATCTCACTCTTAGCTACAATAGTTTCTTGGATCATTCCCAAGATTCTATTCCAAACCTATTGAGTCCCCAATTTTTCCCCATGAAATTTTTTTTGATTCCTTTCCAAGCAAACTTGCCATAGAAAAAAGATAGGACCAACATACTAGACATCCTACAAGAAGGGAGCCGAGGAGGGGGGCCTCTCCAATCTCACCCAAAAATCTATCAAGGAGGATGCATGAATACACTTGCATTTCCACACTTCCCACCAGAAATGCCATAATTACATAGTAAAGGGGCAGCGAAAGAATAAGTGCTGAGAATATTCCTCCCCACCACTACATAAAACACACCTCAAAGGGCCAATAAAGACCCTCTTCTAGATATTTTCCCAAGTCAAGCATCTATTCCACCCCAAAGTCCAAATAAAGCAATTACACTTTGGCCCAAAAATCTATTCCAAACTTTTTTCCACCAATGAACTTCCCTCCCCCCATCTAGTTGCTGAGAGATCAACTCCTAATAACCAGAAGACATAGTATATGTACCCTTAGGATTGGGGGCCCAAGCCAAAACATCACTATCCATAAGGGTGCTATAGCCACGACATGACAGAATGTAATGAAGTTCAGCACACTCTTCTTCCAACCTAAAAATAGGCCACTCCCCTGGGGTCTTCCATCTTGCTTCCACCACCTGCTCATGAAGGGAAAGGGACTTAAAGTCACCCACCCTCATCCAGCCAACTTCATAAAACCTTTAAGAAAATATGCCTAATTGAGGATATTGGGTAATTATGGGAGGGTAGCCATCCCAAGAGTCTTGCCAGAACTATGCCTCTATCCCATTCTTGTAGATCCAGAATAGTCCATGCTTAATGAGTGCAGCCCCTTTCTTGAGCATAGTCCAAATCACTAAACCTTTCCCTATCAAGTTATACCTAGGAGTATCTTTTTGGGGGATCCCAAAAAGTTACTTGTGGGATAAGATTCTAGCCCACAGTCGGTCCTGTTCCACGCACCACTGCCAATACAATTTTGTTGATAGAGCAGTACCAAAAAGTAATAACTACCTTAATCTAAGACAACCAAACCTTTTTGGGCTACAAACTGCCTCCCACTTAATAAGGCTGCACTTAATTGATGATAAATTACCAACCCATAAAAACTATCTTGCTAAGGAATCGAGGCCTCTAACAAAGCTCACCGATGCCACCTAGATCATAAACCTATATAGAGGAAGTGCTTGCACTATCGATTGAAGCAACTGAACTTGACCAATAAAGGATAGCCAATGGTGGGTTTAATGGTTCACTTTGGCATGAAACTTATCCAGAATACCCTGCCATGACTCCCTAGACTGCCTACCAGTCAAGATAGGAATCCCAAGGTATAGCAAAGGAAGACTTCTAATTTGGAACCTGAAAATATTAGCAACTCTTCATTGAATGGGAGGTGGAGTGTTAAATTAAAAATAGAATACTTCCCCTCATTAATTAACTACCCTAAAGCTACAAGATAAACATCCAAGCATTTGCACATATTAGAATCCTCCCTGATAATCGTCGTTTCCATCAAAGTTGCATCATCCACAAACTATAGGTGAGATTGTAAAGGAAGGCCTCCTCCCCATTGCTAGCCCTAAATGAAGCCTCCTTCAACATTCCTTTTAATCAACCATCCCAGCCCTTCCACCAAAAGAAGAAATAGGTAGGGAGAGAGAGGGTCACCTTGTTGCAAACCCTGAGAGGCCCCAAAGAGATTAGAATGCTCTCCATTAATCAAAACTGAGAAGGAAGTCAAATTCACACAATTCATAACCAAGTGAATCCATTCCTCCTCAAAGCCAAAATCACCCAAAACCTTCTGGAGGAAGGACCAATAGAGTCTATCATAAGCCTTGGTCATGTCCACCTTGATGAACATATCCTTTTCTTTAGACTTGGCCATGGAATGGATAGTCTCTATAGTCACAACCACTCCATCCAAGATTTTATGGCCTTCCACAAAGCCACTTTGTTCTTCAAAAATAAGCATTGTAAGCCACTTTTTTAACCTTTTAGCAATCAACTTAGATATAATTTTATAAATTACATTACAAAGAGAAATGGGGCAAAATTGACTTAACTAATCAACCCCCTCCCCCTTGGGAATGAGAGCCAATAAGGTATATTTTAGGGCTTAGAGGATATGCTTATTTTGCTAGGATTATTGAACAACTGCCAATAAATCTAATTTGATAATGTCCCTAAATTATTGGAAGAATTCAATAAAAAATCCATCTGGACCAGGCACCTTTCCTTTTTACATCTAGAAAATAGTCCTTTCTAACTCTTCCATAGATATGGCTCTCATAAGATGCCCATTCATTTCCAAAGAAACCAAAGAAGGAATATAAGAGAGAACTCGATCCTCTACAGCTAAATCCCCCTGCACTTCCTCCCTAAATAAAGAAGCAAAATACTACTCAACCTCATTGCAAATACCCTAAGTAGAATGGATAATCTCCCCCCATGTCTGTCACCAAAGATGACATAGAGTTACCATGTTGTCTAGCTTTCATTAAATTGAAGAAGAAGGCATTATTCTTATCCCCCTCTTGAAGCCACACATTCCACGCTTTATGCTTTAAAAAGATTTCCTCTCTTAGCTCCCATTCATCTAATGTTTTTAGAGCCTTAGCTTCCTCCCATTACAAATACTCAGACACCCCCTCTTCCCTAATCAACCTGGTAACATCATTCAACTCCATTTGAGCCTCATTTTTTGCTTGGTAAATTTTCTCAAAGAATTGTTGATTCCACCATTTGAGTTGATACTTAACATATCAGAGAAGCTTGGCAAAAATATACATAACTAAACTAAAAGCAGGTCTACCTACCTTCCACCATTTCGTAACACATCCATATAGGTTCAAGTCCCTAAGCCACATGAGTTAGAACTTGAAAGGTAGCTTCTAAGGCACCTTGGTTGAGGAAATGGTAAGCTTTATGGGCCAATGATCTGAACCTCTCCAATCTAGTATCTCAGAGCTAGAAGACCACAATCCACCCACCCAAAAACATGAAACCATGAAGTAATCAAGTTGTTCAACAATGCACCTATCACCCACCCTTCTATTGTTCCCCGTGAAGTGGCCATTGCTAGGCTTGATATCCATGAGATTTAGTGCCAAAATATTATCTCGAAGCAAGATTGAGGAGGGCTCTAGTCTTGCATTACCTCCTCATTTCTCAGTTAAATCAAGAATGGCATTAAAGTCTCCAGCAATAATCCATGGCAAGTAAGGAAATAATCTATGAAACACATGAATATTATTCCATACTAGAAGTTTACCTTGGAAATCAATAGGAACATAAAAATTAGAAAAAATAATAGATTCCCTAGAGTCAATGCACAAAGAAACCATGGATAAGGAGGACTTGAAGGAAATCTAGGACATAGGTTGGATCTTTCATGGGTTCCATAGACATGCCACACCCCCTGAAGATCCCTGAGCTCTAATGAACTGACATTGACCTTGCCTCCACACCTTAAGTGTGATACTCATCATACATTCCATAGAAACATTAGTCTCCTAAAGAAAGAGAACATCAGGAGAATGACTTCTAACTAATTCCTGAATAGCTTTTTGTCTAGGGCCACTGTTCAAGCCACTTGCATTCCAAGAAATAATGATCATATGGGAGGAGTCAAAAAGTGGGAATCTAAGGTCTTAATAGATCCTGACTCCACCAAAGTCTCCCCTATCATATTAATCTTCTCCAAGTCCTTCTTTCATCCTATTTTAACATTTTTGTCAGAAACCCCCTTCTTCCCATCCTTTTAAAAAATACCCAGATGAGGAGAAGATTTAACTCGCTTATCTATATCTAAAACCATGGTCCTTACAGGAAGAACCACTTCCTCTACTCCCTATCCCATAATAACATTTGGCTCTAAAATCATCTGTGCCCTTGACTGTCTATCTATGACCATAGGCACAATAGATTCCTCATGAGAAGTAGAGGGAGGAATGGCAGAACTAATCTCTAATCCAAAATCCACCACAAGTTGATCTACAATATTCAATCTATGATTAACTTATTGCTGACCCAATTCATCCAAGACCTCAAACCTATTAAAGGTATCCTCCTCCTGTCACTCCATTAGAGTTTTCTTTAGTCCTCTGTTATGATTTTGGGCTTTAACCTGAATGAATCCCTTAACATCCTTGCCCTCACTAGCAGAAAACTTCTTCCCTTTATCAGTGTTAAGAATGTTACTAGGATGAGGCATAGGGTGTTACTTCACTGGCTTGGCCCTCAGGCATCTTCACACCAGGTGGCCATATTCATGACAAAGGTGGCATCAAAATGGAAGGGTCTCATAATGTAGTTATTACACCTAGGAATGTGAGCCTACACACATCTCCACCACATCTGGTAGTGGCCTACTCAGATAAATTTCCACACAAATTTGAGCAAAAGTCAACTTTTTTACCTAAGGTTTGTGTTGAATATCCTATCGGCCTTCCAAGCATCAATGCAAGTGTATCAATAACATCCTTATGACAACATTCTATTGGAAATTTGGGTAGTTGAACCCACATTGGAACTCGATTTGGGAGCTCCTCAGAAGGATTAAATCTTGCATGCCATGATTTGATGAATAGCCTGACCTGATTATAAAAATAGGCCCCCCCTCAAAAACTCTATTTCAATCAACTAGGCAAAGAAATATAACAATAAAATAGTTGTTTACTAGCATTATGACCTTAATTTTGCACTCTAGTTCTCACACTCTCTGAGCCTAATTCTCCAAAAATTTAAGGGAAACTCTTAAACCCAAAAACATGCAATACAACAAATGCTTAGAGTAGTATTCGACATCTTCAGCAATCATTTCAAAAGGAATTACTAGTTTGGGTCTTTCTTTGCACTGCTCGAGGCAACCATTAATCTTCATGATCCAAGATCCTCTAGGCAATCTCAAGTCCATGGCACCTTTAGTATGAGAAATGAAGGCATTTTCAAACATCCTCACTTCCTATTCTGACAAATTCAAGCCCACCACTTCACTAAAACTTATACTAGTTTCAGCCCTAAAAGGTGCACTCTTAGCCATAACCACACTTGACTTTAGCACTCCATAGCAATGGGATCTATCCGGGCCCCTCCACTGACCCTGATCACAGAATGTTGTCTAGAAGGCACTCTCAATACAAAATGTCAATCAGAAATAAAGGTTAAGCTAGTAAATCTAATAGCCAAATCTACAGCACCCCCCCACACACACTATCAAACAACCCCCACTCCAATGCAAGCATAGACATAGTGAAAACAAGCTAGGGTAGGGCTGCCCTAGCTTGGCAATGGACTACAGATGCCATCCATCTTTTTTCCTCTCATCACCATACCTCACTATTTATCTACACACCTTATATTATCAGTTCAACCTTTCCTAACCATTTAAACAAATGAAATCCAATAATCCTCAATTGCTATTACATATCTAAGATCAATACTCATTAATTGAAACAATTAAATTCATCCATAATATTAACACACTTTAAAATTAGTGAATTAATATAAATAAAGAAAATTTAAAATTCATTAACACAAAAAAGGAAGAAGAAAGAACAAACATAGATGCATGACAATCAATCTCTTAATCTCTTCCTATATATTGATCCAAAACTTTAACCCTTTGAAAACAGGGTTATATATGTATATAAATAACTTTGGGAAGGGGTCTCCTCATCCTCCAAGTATATAAAACTTACGTTGAATGACTAGATCATAATTCATAGTTTCATGTTATAACTTATAGATAACTCAGACATATAATGTGTGCATGCTGGGAAAAATATTTTGTTTAATTACAACATGGACTTAACAAAATGTAACTTCTCATTTATAATCATTACATCTAAACTTATACAAAAATATCCTTTGGTATTAGGCTAAATTGGCTCTTGCTTAACACTTTTTAAAACTATTATTGGAACTACAGTTGTGCTTATTGTTGCAGATGTGATGACTGGAGTTTTACTTGGTGATGCACTTTTGTTTGGATTCTATTTATAATTATATCTAAACTGTGAGGTAGTCTTGATGTAGTTATTGATCTAGAAGGGATTGAGGTTGATGATAGTGTTGTAACTAACACTATATGTAGGGTCTGAGGAGTGGACTAGAAGGTGGTACTAGTGTTATTTTATTCTATATGTCTAACTCTTAAGAATATTTGTATGCATTAGCATGATACACCTAAATTAAGTTTATATCAAGGAGATTAGGTCTATTTACCATACTTCATTCCATCAGCTTACATGATCTATTTTGGTGATTCAAAATCCAACCCAAAAGACTTCTACCTTTGTTACCTTCTTTCTTATTGTGCTTAGCTTTGCTTTAATGTCTTCTAGGCTCAGTCCTCATAAAAATTTGTTGGTTTATTTTACTATTCTACAATCTTATTCACCAAAGCTTTAGAATCGGGCCTCTTGAGTTATGATGATAGTTATATTCAATGCATTAGTTACCTCTAAAGGGTTCATCAAATCTAGGTGGCTAAATGCCTTATTTAGGGGTGTATAACATTAATAAATTCAATTTATTTTCATCTTATCTTTGAATATTAAATAAATTTTTTATTGAATTTATATGTAAAGATAGTTGGAATCTCAAAGAATGAATTTTATCCAAAATTTCATACAACCTAAGTGTTGCATATTTTACATCTTACTCTATACTCGAGTGAACTCATATCACCTATTATTAATCTCTAAGATTTTTTCAAATATTCTTTTAGTTCTTTTTTGGCCAACTATGTTTCCTTATGGATGGCTAATAGTTATTTGGTATGGGTCTCCGTTTAGTACTTGAGGTCCTTAATGTATGGGTACTAACCCTTATTCATGTCCTATCTCTTTTAAAGAGAGTAAATTTCTTCTCTTTCCTCCAAAATTAGACCTCTACCACTACTATTCTCAATATTTATTTTCTCAATCCTTTATATTGAGGTTGTGGCATTGCCAAAAAATTATCTTATAGTGGTAATCTTGGTGATCTTCAAATTAGTCCTATTAGAAGATGAAGCTCCTAACTCTTTGGGCCAATCTGGTAGAGTGAGATTTGAAGGATATAATGGTTGGGATTCTATTTGTGCGTGCTCCTTAGGCTTAGGTTTAGGTTCAGTGGAGGGTTTGAGCATCAAGAGAAAATTATTTTAGACTAGTCTATGTTCTCAAATTATGGTATAGGGTGCACAACATAGACTACATTATTTTTTATGGCCATTTTAGTTATTGATACTATTTTGGTTTGAATTAGTCTCAAATAAGGCATTAGTGAACCCAATTGGGTAGAGGAGGTATCTATTTGATTGATGCGTTGGCTAGTGGTTATGGAAATCGAAGTGGAGACTGGAAGAATGGGAGAAGAGGTGTCTAGGATGGAAATAACAATGGTTAAAGTGATGGATTATAAGTAATGGAGACTATAAGGGTAATGGTTAAATAAGTAGAAGTGGAAATTATAAGAGTATAGGTGGGTACATGAAAAAGTTACCAACAAAGAGTGATTGCATAAGAATGAGACTAGAAAAATATAGAAAAGGCATGGTAGAAGCAACTATTAATGACATTAGAGAAGAAAATCCTAAGGGGGTAGTGAAGAGAGCACCCTTACTAGATTGATCATCACTAAGGGGTGCCTTTGCTTTTATTCCTTACACGATCAAGACCTTGGCTTGATGTAGCTCTTCTTAATCTACCTCTTAAATTGGCTCACATTTAATTAAAGGTTGTGCATCTCCACCAGTTACCTATATGGATGGGGTTTGAGGTCTCTCCCCCCTTGATTTCCTTTGATATCATAGTGTTGTTTTTTTAGTTTGTGGAGTAGTCACTAGTTCGGCAAGAGGGGGGAGAGTCATACTAAAATTTAAGGATTTTTAAGCCTCCATAATAGTTTAAATCTCTTCCTCATCATATAAATCTATGAAAATGGTATCCACCTCTTCCCTACTTATGTTGTCATTTTATTATGTTATCTCCTCTGATAGTTCATATTTCACTCTCCTTAGTTCAAAATTAGATTCTTAAACTGGAAGATTCTATTCTTCTTATTCATGTATATTAGTGGGTATCTCTTCTAGATCTTGTTATTTTCATGTTATTTAGAATTTATGTTTCCCTTTTGATATTCTCTTTCTCTTTTTATTTTTTTAGCCATTGATAGATTTTGGTGATAATGAGATTGGTCTACTAGCTATTGGTAAGGCATACTACTCCAAAAGATAGAGGATATCGATCCCCCTAGTGGTGGGATCCTAAATTTAGCTTGACTGAGTGTAAGGTATGGGTTATCTTGTATCATCCTCAATAAGTCTTCACTTAAGCCTAACTACCTTTACTCTTTGCTTTACTTCTTCATCAACCTTGGTGTTAAGGAATAAGAAGTCATGGTCAAATGGCTCGTATTTGTATGGGATGCCAAGGTTGTTAATGTTTTTTTATACTCTCTCATGTGGATCTTAATCCCTATAGCGAATAATAGCCAATACATAATCTCTCCTTATATTCCTAGCTTCCCTTAAATGCCTTTTGATTGTATACTACATCCTCTCAATAGTGATATGGGAGCGATGTAAAGTGAATTTATTTATCTTTTTCAAATATTCATCTATACCATTCCATATTTCGAAGGCAATCTCTTATTTGGACACTTTGTTGGGAATGAACTTGGGAATCTAAAAAGGGTCAACCCTATGACTAGTATCCATGATGACTATATAATCAGGGTAAATCCAATACTTACCCAAGTTGGTGAGTTTTTTTGAAAATATTAGGTGAAATTATAGCTAAAGGGTGGCCATGAATAGCCATCCAAACCTAAGGGTAGAGGTATTTTACAATTTTTATAATTTTCCTTAAATAGGTATATATGTGAATGAAAGAATAAAAATCACATATTTTATTCTTGATAAAAGTAGGGATGGGACTCTATAAAACCCCATTATCTTATATATTATTCCCATGGCTGCATCCAATAGGTATGATATCATATAAAAATCTCCCCCTTGGGGATTCTTGTCCTTGTGTAACATTTGTTCATGTAGATAGGCAATGATGACCTCCCCTAATTCATAGGTGTAATCTGAAGTAATGAGCAAGTCTACCAAGGGTACCCATTCTAGATAAAGGAATTATATGCTTAGATGGATGAATATTTAGTTTATTAATTCCATGCCTATGTGAATCCCAATTATAAATTTGGTGATAGGGACATGATTCTTATTATGTTCTTTTATAGTGAAAATATCTCTAGGGAGAAGCCATTTCCCTAATGTTCACTCCACATTGTTGTTTTTCTTCAAAGTGACTATAATATGTAAGTCAAATGTAGCATATATAATATGGATACTTAAATACCTCATGAATTAATCTCTAAATATTTATGACATAGTACAAATAGCCAACATCTATAATTCTACCTTCATAGAATAGGTTTGATGGTAAGTTGATGTATGGCATGACATCTGATTTGGTAGGTGCATAATGAAGTGCTTATCATTTGAAGGGTATAAAGTTAGTTTTATGTTGTTTTTCCTTGTTTTATATGTCATTTTCTAATGCAAAAACATTTTTTATGACCTCACATAGAGCTAAGTAATTGGCATGGAGGCCATCGAACACAATTACATGCAAAACTATGTCTAAGTATTCAATGGAATCCTTGATGAAAAACCTAAGATGGTTTTGAGGTTCCCTTATATGACCTTAACAAAGATGCCACTATTTTCTATATATGTTATTATGATTCAATATTTCAAAAATGGTGGTGTAAAAACAAAACTATGGGAGTTGCAAGTCATTCTAGACACAACTAGGGATTTTGAGATTACAGAAGGCTATGTTCACTCTAACTCTTAAAAATCAAATGAGGTGAACTTGGTTAGGGTGATCGATGTTATAAATTTTTAAATTCATACTAGTTCATACACCATTAATTGCCAATGTCTATGAGCTCATTACCCTCATTTAATTCAAACTTGACCACCTAGTCCTTATGTACATGCCACATATAATGCTTGCTCATTTGGGGTGCCAGAATGATGCTTTTTCATTTTAACATTTGTCACTATATGGTTTAGTTGGGGTGTTCAATATTTAGCTTCAAGCCTAATAGTATGATATGGTGTGCCCAATATTCTGCATGAAAGACCCCAAACAAAAAAATTCTCTTCAAAAGGATTTGTTTGGAAATTTTTTCCAAAAGTTATAAAAGGAAAAGTTACAAAAGACTAAGTAATATTTTAAAATATTCTCTCTTGTGAATAAATCACTATAGAGATAATCCCCAAACAAAAAAAACCTTTTGAATTAAATTTTCTTAAGACAAATTATTTGAAGAATTAAAACCTTTCGAAGACCAAAGTTTTTGAAGACAAAAATTTCTAAACATGAAGGTTTCCAAAGATAAAATTAGTGAAGACTAAGGATTCAAACAAAAAACATTCTAAGTGAAAGCTAATAAAAAGAAAGTTGTTGATAAGAACAAATGATCTGAGAGAAATTTCCCAATGAAAAGTTCCCAAAAAAAATTCACTGAAGACTTATTGTCAAAGTCTAAGTTTCTGACTAGAATAAATTATTTGAAGAAAAGTCCCCAAAATAAAGTTCATGAATAAATATTTATTGAGGACTAAAAGTATCTAAATAAATTTCTTTTGAATGAAATAATCCAAATAAGTCAATCTGAATACCTATTATACATATTAATTCTTCCCAATTTTCCATTAATATATTATTTTTAATAAGTTATTTCAAATGGAAAATAGGAGCATCAAAATTTGATTTAATGTCCAAAATATCAAGCTCCTTCATGTACTAAGCCACATACACACCCAAATAATATATGCATCTTCTAGAAATAAAGGGGTCCCTAATTTTCAAATAAAAATACAAAGGTGGGGTGTGTTGAATACAACATGTCCTAAATACTATGAACAATATTTAAGAACACAACCATGAATCAAACCCTATTTTGCACTATGAGAATATTGAGAACTCAATTTTGTGCGTGGATCTTGTAGGATAAATTTCATGGGACCTATAGATATTATCCATGAAAGGGGAACCCTATTTGTTATAAAATTTTGGAATTAGTTTAGGGATTGAGGCCATCATCTTTATGAATCATTATTAAGATGATTGGCCACTTCAAACCCTATTGAAACCCTTCTAGGATCTCAATGGAGATATAATTCCTTAATGGATTGAAATACCATTTAATGGCCTAAAAAATACTTGAATGACCTATGCACAATTAATAGCAGCTGAATGCATCACTAGATCACATGTGTGGGAGGAAATGTATGGATTTTTGTCTAAAAATATTGCCTCTTAGAGCTAGTTTATAGGGTTTTGTGGCCTGCAAGCTTCTTTGATAGGTGAAATAAGTTTATTAAGCCAAGACATAGGTATTTTGGCACTTCATAATTAATTTTAGAGGTATTCATGATTATATCATAATTTTCAAGTAGATATCTTGGCATAAGAGAAGAGAGATGATTAGTCTTTCACTAGGAAGATTGAATTTCAGGTTCTTGGAAACATGAATAAGTTGGAAACTCAATTCTCATTCTATTACAAGATGGAAATAAAATGTAATTGGCCTAAGATGGCATATAATATCTCAATGAAGATTGATCAATAATCCCAAGTGTTAATAATAAGTTTGTATCTCATCTTTGGCTAATAATATTTAGTTTCAAATAAGGTTGATGAGTCATCTATGGAGGTGAAGAGTCTCTTCTATGCCTTCCCTCTAGAAACTCATCATAAAAAAATAAACACATGCCAAGGTGTTAGATAAATTTTATTTTAGATTCTCCTCTTGAACTATAACTTACTTGGATGAAGTGACATTTTTCATTGGAGTTACTCCTATAGATCTCTTATCTCTCTCCTTCATTTCTCCTATATATGCAGCCTTAAATGGATTGTAATGGATCCTTTGGCTAAGTATGGAAAATCCATACTCAACTAAAAACTTTTATTATGCCTTTTAATGAGTAATAAATATGACTATTACCTTCTCATATGCTTGTAATTAGCTTACTTGTGTTACTGTTTATGAATGCTAATAGTAGTGCTTTTACTCTCTCTCATTTGTCATCTCCTACCTATTTCTAAAATGGATTGTCTTCTTATACATAACATGGTGATTTTGAGGTATATTTGAATGATTAGAAAGTGGATTTCATTAATTATTTTCATTCTTAGACCTCTTTACTATCCATCTCATTAAATGTGTTATTTATGACCTGTATGTTGAGATACTCATGATTGAAGGTCCTTATTAAGTAGTGTGATCAGATTCAGGCTGAGTTCATGTTATTAGTACATTATGGTCAAGTGAAGGGTGTTAATTTGGTGAATCACATATTGTAATAATAATCATGAAGATGGGGGTGAATCACTTTTTAAAAAACTTTCTTTCAATTATACTTTAACATTATTTTAACCATGAAATCAATATAATGATATAGTAATGCATAAAGAACCATTCACGTGATCAATAAACAAGAAAACACATATATGAGTGGGAAACCCTCAAGGGAAAGAAAACCCACAATGATATCTACCAATTTAATATTATATTATGAAACAAAATATCAAATTTACTTGAGAACCAACTCAACTTGGAGCACCAACCCCAATAAAGTCAATCGCCCACTTGACTAGGCTTTAACAAGCACCTACTTGCAAGAAAGCAATAACTCCCTACGTGACTCAACACCAACTTAGCCACATAATGCAATTTGTATCACAACACATCTAATATTTTGTTGGTTTCTCATTTAAAAACCTACTTCTACTCAACCATGTAATATTTTATTCGCTTATATTGAATACATACAAATAAGCTTAAATTGCCTTGTATATATACTTATCTCATGGTCACATACCACTTGATAAGACATACATCTTAAACCTATTATTTTTTCCAAAAAATATCTCTTAGGATATCTTATTAACATGTTTCAATCATATTTTTAACCCCTTTTGTTTTTCAATAACTCAATTAGGCCTTATTCCTCATTTAGGTCTCATGGAGACCTAATTGTTTTAGGTCTATCCTCTTATTGTCAAAATATTAATCTAGTTGGGTCCATATGGATCTATATACCAATAAAAAACCATTAAAACACTTACCAAATGAAGTATTATAACCTTATCCATGATTTATTATAATTTTATCCTTTGTTCATACCATGAAAGCTCCTTTAGGATAAACTACCCTATTAGGCCTATATACCTCAAAAGTCTATCTTGAAATAATACAAATTAAACACCCTTTATATACTAAAATATGAAAAATTAAACATGTATAAATATTATCCATAACCTTAGGGTCATCACCAGATTCTTGGAACACCTTCACTCAGGAGATAAAGGCTCAAGAACATCTCTATAATTTGCTTACTTAGAACTACCAATTCACCTCAAAAACCAATCATGAAGAATTAGACCTATAATGCCTATGTAGAAATTTTCATGACTATTGACAAATAAAAATTATCTTATGATGTATAAAAAACATCCTCAAATAAAATTTTTAGATGGTCTAATGCCAAACATTGGTCTTTTAAACCAATTTCTTAACCTTATGTTTCACAGTCCTATCTGAACTAGCTAGGCCATTTTGTGAGAAAAATTTTCACCACATACACTGACCTCCAAATATTATAAAAGATTTATAATGATTTAAAAATAATAAATAAATTTTTATACACTTTTGTTTATCAATCTATCATGCACAAACATTTAAATCTATCTTTTCATTTATGTTTAGGTTTTACACTATTCACACCGTTAGGTCTATCTATGAGTGGCTTACTTGGATGAACATATTACAAAAATTGAAGGATATAACCTATCCAAAAATAATAATTTACATGTAAAATTAGTCTCTATATTCTTCTACTATCCATTTGACTTTCTTGACCAGTTCAGCTTTTGAGAGCTATGGTAACTTTATGATAAATAACCCTGTGTCTATGTATTTTCTCTCTCATATAACTAACCACCACCAATTTTAGGTACCTATTATGGTTTAATACATGATAAAATAGGTTATATATTCATTTTAATCCATCTTTAGCTATTTTGAACAAAATATTTCATATCAAGTCCTTATTAGGGTTTTTGGGAGGTTTAACATAGGTTTTGGTGTTAATGATTATTCCTAAAGGACTGACACATGAATCCAAAAATAATTCCTACATATCTTATCTATGATCCTTATACATCTCTCATTCATATATTATACTCCCATGCTTATGTTACACATGCCAATGAATGTCTAAAAGTGCTTCTAAGGTTTGAGACCTCATTTCGTGAGCTTAAGAAGGCCTAAAATAGTAATTCATGCACTTTTTATTAAAATATTGATTTAAAAATATATGATCATACCTAGAAAAACTTATCTCATCTATTTTAATTCTCACATGTGTATAATTTCCTTGAAATCTGATCTTCATACCTCATTAGGCTAGGCAAGGTTTAGAAGTTGTATGAGTGTAGA
This sequence comes from Torreya grandis, assembly GCA_037957365.1. Taxonomy (NCBI): domain Eukaryota; kingdom Viridiplantae; phylum Streptophyta; class Pinopsida; order Cupressales; family Taxaceae; genus Torreya; species Torreya grandis. The sequence continues at coordinate 261,523 of JARHVA010005759.1, forward strand.
CTTAGACTAAAAGTCCTACTCTTATAGGGTCACTTTAAAACTCTCCCAAAATAACTCATTAAATGATAAAACAATACCATATAACCTTTGCATGCATGTTTTCATTCATTTTTCAATGCACATACCTCTTCATGTCATGACTAGGCTTCTTATACATTTGACATCAATAACTTGTACCTCCTATACAGACATAAGACATGAGTTTCCATCAAATTATCTCTTTCTCTTTCTATCATGACAACACTCTCTCATGACAATATTGTTCCATGCATCTTGTCACTATCTTGTCATATCACACACTACCAACTATCCTTAGTCACCTTTGACATCAACCTTCACAAGATGTACCTTTGACATCAATGACAGTACTCAATAATCTCCCCCTTTGTCATTGATGGAAACCACTATTAATAAACTCTCTCAATAGGATATTTCTCCCCCATTTTTAAATTTATCCCTCTTTGACATTATTGAGAAAGATATACCTACAACTTCTTGGATCACACCTCTTGAAACCAAAAAACCCAACACACAAGATTATGAGTCAATGAAGCATCATATAAAGATGTTCCCATATATCCATGTATACCTTGTTTAAACTAATCACCTTTTATTAGAGATAATGAACCACATAATTATTTATTTCTAATCACTTGACTTCTTTAATGACTTCTAGGGGTAGGAATTACACCCAATTCCTATCTTAGATGTTCAAATCTTATCTTTGGAAGTGGATTGGTTAGAATATTTATAATCTAATATTTAGTAGATACATATTCAATATTGACATTTTATTCATTTACCTATTCTCTTAGGAAATTATACTTGATGGTAATGTGTTTAGTCCTTCAGTGCATAACTAGTTTCTTTGATACACTTATATCACTTGTATTCTCACAAAAAATAGGAATAGGACTATCATACTATACTTTATAGTCCTCTAAGGTCTACCTCATCCATAATAATTGAGTGAAACATAAATATACTAAATTGTACTCAACCTCAAAAGTAAATAATACCACTAATGGTTTCATATTACTTATCCATGATACTAGGCACTCTCCTAAGAATAAATCTCCTCCACTATTGATCTTCCTATAATCTAGACTCCCTGCCATGTCTACATCTATATAGTCTATTAAGTTGAACTCCTTTCTCCTTAGATACCACAACACAAACTCAATAGTTCCCTTGAGATACCTAGGTATCATTTTGACTGCTTGAAAATTATTTTCCTTTGGGTGTACTTGAAATCTTCCTATAAGGCTTACTGCTTACATGATGTTAGTTCTAGAGGTAGTAGTGTATAAAAAACTTCTAATCATTGACCTATATGATGTGTAATTAACCTTTGGATATTCATCCTCCTTTCTTAACTTATAGCCTATGATCATAGTTGTACTAACAGCCTTCCAATCTTCCATCTTAAATTTATTCAACATCTCTCTTATAGACTTATCTTGTGAAATGAAAATACCTATTTATTATTGATAAATTTATAACCCAAGGAAGAATGATAGTTATCTTAGCATGGACATCTCAAAATCCTTCTTCATCACATTTTCAAATTCCTTAGTCATACTTTCAATATTTCCATGAAATATGAAGTCATCCACATAGACAACCACTATCAATTGAATACCATTTTTTGTTTTTATGTATATATTACTATCTTCAACTCCTCATTTGAATCCTTGGTCCAATATGTACTTGTCCAATCTAGCATACCAATATCTAGGAGCTTGTTTTAGACCATAAAGAGCCTTTTTCAATTTACAAACATAGTCCTTATTACCTTATACTGAGAAACCCTTAGGTTTCTTTACATACACCTCCTCTTCTAAGTTTCCATTTATAAAATTAGATTTTACATCCATCTCATACATCTTGAATCCTTTGAATCTTGTATATGATATAAACAATTTGATAGCCTCCAATATTGCTAATAAATGAAAGGTCTATTAAAAGTACACCCTTTATACTTTGGCATACTACTTGCACACCAATATATCCTTAATCCTAGTGACTTCTCCATCTTTATTTAGTTTTTTCCTAAACTCCCACTTTGTGCCAATGACATACTTATCAATAGGACTAATAACTAGTTCCCAAATTTCATTATTTTGTATTTGATATAACTCCTCATTTATAGAACATATCCAAAACTTGTCTTTTCTTACTTCTACAAGGTTCTTAGGCTCAATATTAGAGAATAGATAAACATTATCTTGACTTAGTTTACTTCCTATCCTTTTCCTTATTTATATACCTGTAACCTTGTTGATAATGATTTGTGATATAGGATGGTCTATCTAAATCTATCTTAAAGGAAATTTTGAATCTTATCTTTCCTCAAATTTTTATTATTCTTCATATATCTCTATTATTTATTTTTCATTCTTGAATTCCAAATTCTCTTATACATCCTTTGACTGAGAGTGTGGCTTCTTAGAACTAGTCTCATAAATATTCACATTGGTGATTTCTAATATCTGTAGTAACCTCTTATTATAGCATATATAGGCTAAGATTAATGATGAGTATCCCAATAATATTCCTTAATCAGACCTAGAATCAAAATTACCTAATTCTTCCTCATCTCTTTTGATGAAGCATTTACTTCCAAACACTCTAAAGTGTTCCATTTTAGTAGGTATAGGTTTACATAATTCATAAGTAGTCTTATTTCTATTAGTCCTTATCAATCCTATATTAAAAATGTAGATTTAAATTTTCACTACCTCTCTTTAGTATCCATCAGACAAAATTGACTCATTTAGCATAGTTTTTGATATCTCTTGATTTAATCTATTCTTCATTTTCACTATGACATTTTGCTAAGGTGTCCTAGATGTTAATAATTATCTCCTTATTCCATGGACCTCACATAAATCATAAAATTCATTAGACCAAAAATGTCATCCTCTCTTATATCTTAAGCACTTAAACTTCCCATTATTTTCATTCTCAACTAGAGCCTTTAATACTTTGATCTTATCAAGAGATTCTGACTTTTATTTTAAGAATGATACCCAAGTCATTCTTGTGTAGTCATCTATAAGAAACATGAAATAACTATCTACTTGAATGTTTTGGATTCTTTTATGTATATAGGTATTAATGTGTATTAACTCTAAAAGTCTTATAGTATAATAATCCTTAGACTTGAACCTTCTTCTATTTTTCTTACCATGTTGACATGCCTTACAAAGTGTGTTTGTAGGTTGGTGATTTTAGGCATATTCTTCATAGACTTATTAGAGCTTATCTTGACAAGATTATCAAAGTTTAGGTGATCTAACCTTCTGTTCCATATCCAACATTCATCCATTTTCCTCATAAAACATATCTCTTTCTTTATCTCATTTAAAACATATAGATTGTACTCAATCCTATTAGAATTGGAAATTAACCTTTGTAATTTAGCTCTCCTTATATCACACCCTCTATCATGCAAGGTTAACATGTGTCTTTGGTTACACATTTAAATTGCACTAAGTAAGTTATGTTTCAAGCCTTCCACATACAACACATTCTCTATCCTTATATTCCCATTGTCCAAACTTAAGATACCCTTGCCAATAATATTAGTAGTACTGTTATCTTTAAATCTCACTATCCATACAAGATTATTCTTCAATGAAATGAACTTTATCTTATCCCCTCTCATGTGGCTTGATTAATTACTATATATATACCATTTCATGCCTTCATCTTGGATGTGAAAGGTAGTTTTAAATAACATAAATTCTTCTCTTTTATTCTTCTTCTCCTTCTCCACATTATCCATAAGGTCTAACATCTTGATCCACTTCTCAATGGTATGACTATATAACCTTTTGTCTTAATTGATCTTCCTCATATGCCTCATCTTGCAATCCCTTGAAATATATCCTCTCTAATCACAATTATAACACAATTTTTTTCTTCTAGTTTTGAAATGGGCATTCACCTTATTCCTTCATAAGGAATTGATTCTAGCATAATGTCTATAATTTATAGCTTTATGTCCACATTGACTCCATAAGAAACAATAACGATTGAAAGGATTCACATACCTTATTTGTTTGATGTTGAGTGATGTACCTCAACCTTTGTTGTCTCTTGAAGGATTAAAATTCTTATTGACTTGTTGATGATCAATTTGAGTCTCAGACTTGAGATTTTATGCATAGGTCTAGTATCATCACTTCTTGATAGTCCATTGTCCTTTGACGTTTGACGCTCTTTGTTTTCATTTTGTTCTTATTTGAACCCAAGACCTATATTTTCATGTGGAGACCTATTACTAATCAAAATATCAACAAATAATTTAGTTCTCTTTTCAAATTTCTGATGTGTCTTTAACTTGATTGTTGCTTGATCCAATTCTATCTTCAAGGACTCCATTTTAATTCTTCCTCCTTGGTATTAAGACTTATAGTGACAATCTCAATCTAAGTTTCCATTTTTTTGATGATATCCTCATGATCATTAGTGTTTTTACTTAGTCTCTATTCAAGGATATTTATTTGTTTTAGATTATGGTAAAAGTAGGTTTTGAAGGGACCCCAAAACCCTTTGACAGAATTAAAAAAGATAAAGCATTAACAACCACCAAAAAAGTAGTCCTAAAACCTACTAAAGAGCAGCATCAAAATTAGGTTTTATAGGGACCTAAAACCACAAACATAGTCCAATAAAAGTACCCAAGTTTTACAAGGACCTAAAACCTCCAATAAAGTTTTAGACCAAGAACAAAGAAATAGGACCAAAAACAAGAACTAGTTACAACAACCAGCAATAAGGACCTAAACAAGAACAAAACCAACAAAGAAGACCCTAAGCTTTTATTGCAATTCCATGATCATCTTGATAGCCTTTTTCCCAATCATAGCAGTATCTTGGATGGAGTTAGCAGCCGAAGTAGCAGCAGCTTGCAAGGCTTTCTTCCCTAAACTCTACCTTGTCCTCTTACTTGGACCCTCTAAGGATATTATTTCTTCATTTGCTCTTTTACCAAGGCTAGTTGTAGTGGCACAAATGCTTGATGTTACTTACTCCATCTTTTTTCCACTTTCCTTAATGAGCATTCTAATATTATGCTCATATTCTTTAAGTTTTTTTGTTTGGGATATCTCCCATTTGCACCTCCAAGTGGTTGATTATGGCCTGGTCAACATCCTAATTGTGTTGCATTGTTTCCACTTTCTTCTTCAGCCCCATTATTTCATTATAGATCCAAGAATCAACTTGGAGAATAGAGTCAACATTGAACTTGGTAGAATGTAGGAAGGAAAGCTTGGTTTCCCTCTGCAGAGAGTCACATATGTCTTCTACAATCTCATGTAGAGGAGAATCAACCTTTTCAATTTGTTCCTCCCTATCCATCAGTTCCTCCTCTCTAGTATCAATAGGGTCTTCATGCTGAACAGGGTCCTCCTTTTCTTGTCCCCCAGTCTCCATAGTAGGAGTAGAATCCAAAACCATGTGATCCTCCTCTCTCATAGAGACTAGATCATCAATTAAGTTATCTTTGTCTTTAACACCTCCCTCAGACACAGTCTAATTACCCTCATTATCAGAATTGCTCTATTCTGAGTTTCCCTCAATTGTATCCTCTTCATTCCCTTTCTCAAATTTTCCTTTAGTTTCTAGATATCCATCCAAATTAGAGTTGAAATCCCCAACATCCATCCCTTCCTCTTCCTCTGGGACATCCTTCTCAGAACTTTTAGTACTCTCTGACTCAAAATCCTCTTCTATAATTTATTTTTGAGAACTAGAGGGTTTTGGTTTTGACTTTTCTATCCATTTAACATTCTCATCCTTCTTACACTTTTTGGACTGAGAACCCTTATGTTTGTTAGAAGGAGTCAAAGCTATGGATTTATTTTTACAAAAACCCTATATGAGAAGTATTAGACCTTCATGTAAAATGGGGCGAGACTCCTTCTTATGGGAATACAAGCTTTGAAGCAATGAAAAATATAGATAGAAAGGGAAAGAAATTCTATCCGTGTGCATGAAGTGGTTGAGAAAAACAAAATGAAATTTGTGAACTATTTTATTCCTACCATCAAAGATAAAGTACTCACAGGTACAGCATAACACATCTCACCAAATTCCTTTTATCTGTTTCACGTCAAAAAAGTCTCCATTCTTTTCCAGTTGCTTTTCCTCTACATCCATCTTTGAAATTTTTTTGTAGGATACATTAGAGATATTGGTATGTTTTGAGAACTTAATACCACCCATGGGAAGCCCCATGACCTTAGCAATGAAGTCCTCGGTAAGCTTCACAGTGACTCTGTGAAGACTAACTCTGTCATCAGCCCAATTTTTAAAGAAGGCAATAGTGACATGGGCTTTAAAGCCATGCAAATGCTCCAAATAACTGACCACCTTCCCTTTCTATATAATCTTCCATGCATCCTATCTATCCTTCCAGTCATCACATTTTTTGGGCTCTTGCTTCCTCGGTTCACCCCCCATATTGCAGAGCAAATGAAAAACCAGAAGCACCCAAACATAGAAGGCAGAAAGGTTGAAATGTAACCAGTTATTTGTTACTTGAAATGGTGTTTGCCTTTTGGATGATACATGTAGTGACCACATTACATTCTCATGAATGTACCTCCTCAGGGAAGGTAATCTAATATCCATAAGGCCACTCCACCACATCATTAAATTGATAATCCAAGTAGATCTTTCCCACTTTAGAATGAATGGCATCATAATTAATAATCACTTTAAGATCAACGTGCTTATTTAATTCATCAAGCCACCTCACCTTATGCCCCGTTTGAATAGCATGATTGGCTATCTAGTCAACAACCCCATTGGCCTCTCGATATGTATGGGATATGGCCACTTTTTCAAATTTTTGAATTAAGGCTTTGATTTCCATAACCTTAGCCTCAATAGACCATGAGATTGAATTTTTATTATTTAGGGTGTTAATAATATTCAAAGAATCACCTTCCAACCATAATTTGGAATACCCCAAATTAACAACTAATTTAATAGTGTAGAGGGATGCAGTAGCTTCAATAATATGGCTATTCAAATTACCAATTGGGACAATGATAGCATCAATTACATTTCCCACATGATCTCTCAAGACCCCTCCACATCTTGCTCTTCCTAGATTTCCCTTAGCTACTCCATCAAAGTTCCCTTTGATCCATCCATTAGGAGGAACATACCATTTTATGATTGATCTTGGATTATCATTTTTCAAATTAGACGCTTTAGATCATAAAGGGTTATCAAATTGGAAGGTTTTATCAGAATCCCTCTAGGATTTAAAGTTCTCCTTGATGGCTCTAATGATATTCTGACCAAGCACCCATCCTAGAAGTTCTTTACTCCTGAATATTCTATTGTTTCTTTCTTTCTAGATACCCCACCACAGATGAGGGAGAGTTGGTTTCCAAATAAAATGAGCATCAAGATCCTTAGAGGGGCAACATCAACTTTTAAAAGAGAATTCCACATTGTTTTGATGGACCCATGTTATACCCCAAAAAATTAAGAATCTTAGTCCAAACTTGTTGGGTGTAAGAGCAATTCAAAAACATATGGTCTCTATCTTCAAGTCCATTTTTGCATAAAGTACACCTATTAACCACATTTATACCTCTTTTTTGCAAATTGTCAAGGGTCAAAATTTTATTTTGAAGCAGAGTCCAAAAGAAGATATTAATTTTGGGGGTGAGCCCCTTAATCCAGGCATGAGACCAAAAAGGTTGATTACCCTTTTCCTTTGAATCAAAGATAGTAGAGACTTTAAATTGGCCACTAGGGTTAGCATGCCAAATAATCTCATCCTCAAGATAAGGATAAAGAGAGATAACATTGAGAGATAATTGGATGTTACTGAAGCCTTGATCAACATCAGTTAAATTCACCCAGGAATCATTCTACCAATAATGACTAATTAATATACCATATCTCTACTTCCATCAGTCTACTTAATCCTTGTCATGAAAATCTCCAATCAAGGGATGATCCTTTAACCAGACATCCTCCCAAAATTTCACCTTAAGCCCATTACCAATTTTCCACGAACATCCTTTTCCTAGAGTTTTCTTGGTCCCATGAACAACCCCCCATATGGAAGAAGGATGAATAAAATTAGGAGAAGAGAAGAAATTAGGAAGGGATTTAGCATTAAAGAGGTACTTATGTTTCCATATGGTATTCCACTCTTTGTTGTCATGGTAAACTCTCCAACCTAGTTTGGCTAAAAGAGCTTTGTTCATACTTCTGATTTTCCTGATTCCCAATCCCCCTTCACTAAGAGGTTTGCAAACATGATCCCAAGAAATTAAAGGCATTCTCCTTTTTTCCTTAGTGCCAGTCCATAGAAAATTTCTTTGAATTTTTTCAATAGACTTAGCAAATTTAATAGGAATTCTATAGAGACTTAAAGCATAAGTGGGTATGCTTTGAAGACAAGCTTTGAGAAGAGTTAACTTACCTACATGGCTTAAAATATTTCCTTTCCATCCCAAAAGTTTCTTGCTGAATTTTCTAATAAGATCTTCCTAGAAGGCATCAGGGACCTTCAGGCCAAGAGGAAGACCCAAATAAGAAGAGGGGAGAGATCCTATAGAACATCCAAGGATTTTAGCAATTTTATTTTGCCTCTGGATAGGGGTGTTGATAAATAACACCACTTTTATTCTAGTTAACTAATTGACCAAAGGTAGAAGAATATAAGTTAATAGCTTGCTTCAAATTTTTGGCTTCCTTGACTTTAGCCTTACCCATAAATATGGCGTCATCAACAAAATTTTCCTTGAGAACAAATTAGAGGATGGGAAGAAGGTTATAATCCCTTAAAGAAACCTCTATGGACCAAGTCCCCAATATATCTTCCCAACCAATCAGTGATAATAACAAAAAGGATGGGGGATAAATGATCACCTTGTCTTAATCCCCAAGAGGGATAAAAGAAATGAGATGAGCTTCCGTTAACCAGAACAACAATAGAGGAGAAAGTAATAAATTGATGAATAAGACCAACAAAATTTTGGTCAAAGCCAAAAGCTAATAGAATGTTTGAGAGGAATGACCAATCAACTCTATCATAGGCCTTAGCAATGTCAACTTTCATAATGAACCCCTGATTGTTAAAACAAGACAAGGAGTGAATATTCTCATGAGCAGAGATGATAGAGTTAAGGATTTGTCTACCTAGGATGAAGCCATTTTGTTGATCAGCAATAATCAAAGGAGTCACTTGGATAAGTCTAGAGGTAAGAACTTTGGAAATAATTTTATAGAAATAATTACAAAGGCTGATCGGTCTAAACTGATTAGGAGAATCAACACCAATTTTCTTAGAAATCAGGCACAAAAAGGTGGAGTTGACTTCCTTAAGCATCTATTTAGCTCCATAGAATTCCTTCACAACATCACATACATCTTTACCAACAAATTTCCAAAGTTTTTGGAAGAAAAACATGGGGAAACCATCAGGACCAAGAGCTTTATCTCCTCCCAGAGAACAAACAGCTTTGAAAATTTCATCATCCTTAAGAATTGAGCTTAATATTTTATTCTATTCCTTTGAAACCAGAGGAGGAATCACTCTAAGGATTTTAGATTGACTATCCAAATTGATGTTAGGATCAACTTTCATTAGAGAAGAGAAAAAATTCACCATTTCATCCATGATGGCCTTATCCTCTATAATCTTCAAGTCTCCCTTTTTTAGGTGTTATATGTGAATTTTGGCTCTATGCTTAAGAGTGGAAAGATGGATTTTTTTTTATTTTTTTATCTCCTTCACTCAACCATAACAACCTTGATCTTTGTCTCCAGTAGATTTCTTCTTTAATGATGATGTAATGATATTGCCAACTTTTCATTTTCTTCAATGAGGAGGTCAGGAGTATATCCTTCCTTCTAAATTTTTTCCTGTGTTTTTAGAATATCCTCCTTAATAGTATTTTTGTTCTCAAAGATATTCCCAAAGATATTCTTATTCCATATTTTAACTTCCCTTTTAACATTTTTGAGCTTAGAAGCAACTCTAAAGAGGGTCGTGCCTTCAATATCAATACGCCACCATTCTTCCAATTTACTTTCAAAGTGTGGGTGTTGCATCCACATCTTCTCAAATCTAAAAGTAAAATTCTTCTTAAGATTAATCTTTGCAGTAGTGAAAATGAGGGGAAAATGATTTGATCCAATTTTCTTGTAGGCTTCCAACTTGCAAATGAACTCTTTAGTCTAGTCAGGACAAATAAGAGCACGATCAAGCCTATCCTGAATACATTCATTACCAACTCTCTTGTTACTCCAAGTAAATTGAATTCCATGGAGGTCCATATCCATTAAACCCTCTTTATTTATAAACTCTAGTAAATCCAATCTCCCTTCCAGCTGGGTAGCATTACCTCCCATTTTCTCATGATCATAAAGAGGCACATTGAAGTCTCCCATTATAATCCATCATCCCGAATAGTCCTTACTTTTAAAATTGGAAATAGACTCCCAAACCTTTTTCCTTAGGTGCTTAATGTTAGGAGCGTAAATATTCACAATATACCAACCCTCCTTCTAGTCAACACTAGTAATTTTGGCTATCATAAGATATTTACTAGCAATCATAATAGTTCTAGAATAATAATTCTTCTTCCATAATATCAAAGTTCCCCCTGATGCACCTTCTGAACTACTGGCATTTATAGAATAATTTTTAAAATCTTTAATCTATTCCGTTTTCCCTTTATTCATCTTAGTTTCTTGTAGCAAGAGAAAATCAAGCTTTTGTTCTCTAACAAAATTCCTAACAATATCCAATTTATGAATACTATTCATCCCCCTAATATTTCAAGTAATGATTTTCATATCTATTTTTTAAGGGTAAAATCTAGATTAGTTGTCTGCCTACCATCAACAATATTCAGCATACTTTCTAACTATCTAGTTTTCTTAGTGGATCTTCTTCCAAGTTTGTCTGGGGAATCAACATCTGGTTTCACCTTAGAATGACGTTCAACTCTTTTTCCAAATTTATTCAAAGTAGAAGCAAGAGGTTTTGCCTTAGTTTGTTGATCTATTTTACTGCTTCTAGTTTCTACCCTCTTAATATTGATCTTTTTTTCATCCCTTTTTCTGTGGTTTAGTTTATGCTTTGTTTTTTCTCCATTATCTTTCACAACTTCTAGAGGAGGAGGCTCATCCAAAGGAAAGTCATTATCAGCTTGAGATAACACCTGGATCTCCCTGGACTGAGAAAAAAGAAGATCTCCCTTCTCTAATTTATTTTCAACTTTAACCAAGAATTCACCTTCCTCTAGCACAATTTTTTCATCTACATCTCTACATCGATCTTCTATCCTTTGATAGATAACAATTTGTTTTGATAGATCTGTCAGATCATCTATTCTTTGTTTAGGTATTATGGTCTCTGATTACAAACCATGTCCTTCTTTCTTAGAGTTTACTTTCTCAAAAGAAAGCTCTTTATCCACCTCAGCATGTGGAGCATTAGAATCTTCAAAAGAAGGCTCTTTATTTGCCTTAGCATGTGGAGCTTTAGAATCTTCATTATTCTTTTTTTCTTGGCGATGATCTTCTTTGGGTTTCCATACTTTCTTTTGTTGGACCTTGGTCTTTTTCCCATCTGAAACACTACTAGGATGATTTTTACTTTTGGAGGGACAATTTTTAACCAAATGCCCCTGTTTCTTACAAGCATAGCCAGAGTTGGGCAAATCTTCAAAAAAAAAATCTTGAGTTTACCAAGCTTGGATATTAGTTCCACCTTTTCTAAGAGATGATTTAGGTTTGCCAGTTTAACATAAAGTCTGGCACTTTAAAGTTTGGTTCTAGAAGCCATAGCATTATCCAATGCCACAAGTTCACCAAAAGAACTGGCAATACCTATAAAAATGTCCTCATGCCAAAATTTTGAAGGGAGACCAAGAAGTCTAGCCCAAATGGGAGTGGTTAAGAAAAAATAATCTGAGAGATCCATGTCAGGCTCCCATTTTTTAATAGTGAGAGAGCATTTACCAAAAGACCACGGTCCTCCACTAAGAACCGTATTCATGTCTTCCTTATAGTTGAAGATAAATGAGAAGAAACCATTTGATATTGGTGTAATATCTACCTCTCCTTGAATAACCTAATTCCTTTTAACCATTTTTCTAAGAGATTCTAGATCTGGTCTTACTCCTAAAAATTTGCCCACTAGGGTGAAATCCATGGAGGACACAGAAAAATTGACTAAAGGATCTGGAATAAAAACTTGAAACTCACCTTTCTCCCAGCAAGACTTAGCAGTCACTAGTAGGAAAAGAGATTTTCTAGTAGGTTTCTTGCCAAATAGAGATGACCAAGTCCTTATTTCTAAGAACCCTACCTTCAGCCCTTCTAAGGACTTTTCCTTGTTAGAATCAACATTATCTTTCTCCTTTTTGAGATCCTTCCCCAACACATGAAAAGTAGAAGGGGAATCCAATGGGGGGACATGGACCCCAAAAAATGGATTAGATATACACAAATACTTTCCATTATCCACATCGGCCAATGATTCTAACCCAACATTCTTTTCAACACCCCCTACAGTTCCTCTAGGGTTTGTACCTCTTGCCAAATTCTCCCCAACTAGTTTCCCACCTACCTGCGAACCAGCTAATTCAAATTCTAAAAGAGTGCCCATGAGGATTAAAAATTTGTTATTTGGAAGAGGTCATGTTATATCAATATTTATTTGTTCCTCATAACTCTTACCCAATGATTTTAGTTTCTTATTCTTCCTTCTTTTAAATTTGAACTCCTCTATATCACTCACCACTTCTACTTCAATGTTCACGTCAACCTCTTCTTCATCTAATTATTCATCTTATATAAAAAAATTCCCTTTTGAACAACCTTCATTTTCTATTTTTATGGACATGAATAAGGTTTCATTGCTATCATGATCATTATTATCAAATATACTTGTGTTACTTATATCAAATGAGATACTATCATTTTTGGTGTAATAACTTATCTTATTCTTGAATGACCCTTTCTTGCTTTCATACTTCCTAAAATTATTTTTTATCTTGTCAAGTTTATATAACTTCTTATCATCACCATGATGTTCATCATTCTCTCCATTGTGTTGATTTTTATCCTTTTTACGACACATGGATGCAAAGTAACCAATCTTACCATAGTTAAAGAATTTAAATGACAACTTGACCTTATACTTACATAATCCTTTATTTATTTTTATAAGAAACAAGGATTATATATTGTCATCATCAATATCTATATCAACATCATCTTTGACCTTTTTACCTTCTGACCTTTTCTTAGCTTTGAATGTAACTTCCTTTTTGGAAGGTCTTCCATTACTTGTTCTCATTGCATAGGCAATCAAGATGCCATGGAGCTCATCCATCTATAATATGTTGAGATGTTTGATCTCTTCCATAAAAGTGACTTTTGAATCAAACATAGATGTCAGGGATATTAATACCTTTTGTACTAATATTGATTATTTTAACTTTTCTCCTAGACCTCTGATAACATTTACCATTTCATCTACTCTCAATAGATAAGATGTAATGTTTTCATCATCTTTGATTGTCAAAATTTAAAACTACCTGTAGTGGGTCTACAACTTTACCCATTTAACTTTGATATCTCCTTTATATATGGTTTGAAACTTTTCCCAAATCCCTTTGGTTGTATCATAATTCATGACATTTATAAATTCTTCCTCTAAAATACCACATGTGATGGCATTGATAGCTTTAGAGTTATTGTCACTTAACTTCTTATCTACTACATCAATTAGGGGTATATAATGTGGATTTAATACATAAACAATATATTAACATGTTCCATACCCCAATTACATTATATATGTCTTCATTTTGATGCTCCAAAATGCATAGTTAGTCTCAATAAAGACAGGAGCCTTATTGGTTGGGAAACCTCTTTATACTTGATGACTAGACATGCTTATGCTTATACGATCTCCTTTAGGTTGTTAGGCCTACTTCAAAGGACCAGGATATGATACCAATTATTTAAAGCATAATAATAGAGGAGGGGTGAATTTGTGTTTAAATAAAAAATATTCTTTCAAATATACTTAAACATTATTTAAATCATGATAAAAAAATGAGTTTATAAATATATCGACAATAGTCAATATAGTTTTATAGGTAAAATAAAATTTGATAAAATTATAAATTTAGATATAAAACTATATGAATTTTATTAATAAATTTTACTAGATAAATAAACTTATATCAAACATAGCTAATATAGTTGGGAAAAGAATAACCTGGTAAAGAAAACTAGATCAAGCCTGACTAATATAGCTGGATAACTGAAGAAAATAATTTAGATATGAGTGTAATATTGTATCAACATACATCAATTTATCCTACTAAAATCCATAGATTTAAAATTATATTGGCCTACATTGATGTATTTTTATTGAAAATACACATAATTTAGACTAGATTGACCTACATCAATGTAGCAAGCTCAAAAATATAGATAAATAAAATTGTATCAACTTGCACTGATATAGTTTGATGAAAAATAAAAATAAATGGTTAATTCATGTTAGATTCACTAGAATGTATATAAAAATTTAATATAGACCTATAACATATCCTACAATAGATATGGACTCAGAGAAGCTAAATGAATTAAAACTTTCTAGATACCTAGTTATATATGGGCATTTCCTATTGGATCCATTAACCCTATAAAGAGAAGAAATTATCACACAACATAAATAGGGAGGGTTAAAAATCCTCTAGGCAATCAATATAATGTAATAACCCTAACTATATCTCTAATAATGGAATTAATTTAATCTAGCATTATGAAAGATTGCAACATAAATAATAGGGATGGTTATAACAAAAATAAAAAAGGTAAGGAGCCATGGTAGGAAAATGAAGTCATAGGTTACCTGGGTTGGAAGATGTAAAGTTTGAATAACCCTATATCCACACTAAGTTTAAGTGTAGAGGAGATTCAAACAAGGATTTATACATTCAAAACTATTAAATATGCAATATACATCTATAAAATGAAAGATATTTGGTTATAAATACTTACCTTAAATATAAAATGTCAAGCCTAAATCTAATCTTTGGCTAATTATTATTTTCAAGAGACTATTTCAGTTGTAGGGATCATAATTATTGAAATTGGATCTAGGTTAAAAGACTTATCATACTTGGATAGAAGACTCCATAAGATAATTTATTTCCCTTCAAGACAAGATCTAAGTAATGGCTTCTCTAAATGTATACTAAATCATAATTGGGAGAAATAATAGTGAAAAAATTGATGTTAATTTTTATTGGATTGAAATGGGACTTGTATTTATAATGATAGATGATCCTACCCCATTCCATAATTTTAGATGACAATATCGACCCACCTCGACACAGTTTAAAATTTACCATTTAACCTCTAACTAGGTCATCTTGGGACAAATTAGTTATGAAGCATGTACCATAGTTTTTGGTAAACATCTAATTGGTCCAATACCATAGTATTTCATCTACCTAGTAGATATAGTATAATAATGGTATCAACCATGGATGATGTAGCAGGATAATTGTGTTGAAATAAATAGTATATATAAATTGGAATTTATGTATAGACATATAATTTATTTTACTTTAAGTTATATTATATATATACTTTCTTGATGTTTGAAAGTGGTTTCAGAACAATAGGGGTTATAATGAAAATTCTAGGTCTTGGAGAGTCTTACTATATTGTATAATTAGCCATATTTCAAGATTTTAGGATTTGAAGGAGACATCATAGGTGGTAAATGGATACAAACTCTAAGTAATTTGTATTGATATTAGTAATTATATTACCATTACATAGAATACAGAAATATCTCATAAATAACCAAAGGCCTACCCACCCCTTTCCTAGTTCACCCTTTAAGGCATGTACTCAAAGATATTGAAACTTAATAGGTTGTTTCATGATAAAAAATTTAGTAAGTGAGAAAAGTGAAAAACATTATGTGTATACACATAATGTGTATAAAACCCTTGTTAAAATTTTGTATATTATGTTTCTCATCCTTATAATAAAATGTTTTGTTGTATAACCCAACATCATTATTCCATGGATTGAGTATTGATGTAAGTGTGAATTTTGAAGAAAATGTTGAGAAAATTTTCATTCTACTATGAATCAAGTTAAAGGATAGGAAGTGTAGATTCATGTAGGCTAAAAATAAAAATTTCCCCTTTGAATTTAGTAGCACCCTAAATATTTCATGTGAGTGCACCATGAGTTCTCAATGCATAATGGTCACCTTATCAATGAGGAGCCCCTCCACTTACCCCTTATTGGTAGTTAGATAGACAACATTTGTGATTAACACTATGTTTATCCTTGTTAGCCTTGTATGGGAGGTACAAGGAGGTAGTAAGAGATTCTATAATGATTAATTGATATTTTGTATTCCTTCTCCCCCTAGGTGGATTCTTAAGACACATAGTGTAATTAATATGAAATTTTACCATGGTAGTATGTTTTAATTTTATTTTGGATTGATTAATGATTTGAGATGATTTAAAAAATAACTTTATTTATTCATAATTAAATAATAAATTATACTTAGCCACTTATTACTTGGACTACACATTTGAATTTTAAGAATTATTCATTTATATGAAATCATTCTTTTGAGGCTACACGGTCATTAATTTTTTTGAGTATCTTATTTATTATTTTTTTTTTAAAATCATTGGTTATAAATTTTTTTTCTCATATCTTAATGATGTGAATATTTTTTCACTTTATGTGAGAATGAGGGAGAATTTAAAAGAATCATTAGTTATAAATGTTTTTCCTCATATCTTAATTATGTGAATATTTTTTCACTTTGTGTGAGTATGAGGGAGAATACAATAAATTTTAAGATAATTTATAGGTATGATATGGTAAGTTGTATGTGAAAGTTCTCAAAACCATCCTTACATCATCAGAAATAGTGATTTAATGTAGGGTATAGATAAAGTAATTACTTCCATATTTTTCTTGGAAGGTTTAAGGAGGATTTTTCTTGGGATGTCTAAGGATATTTTATCTTGGGAGGTATGAGTATTTTTACTTGGGAGGTCTAAAGATAATTATTTATTGAGAATTCTAAGAAGGATTGTTACTTGGGAGGTCTAAGGAAGAAATTAACATCAAAGTTAAAATAAATGTTCTCACGTTTCATCCTTATGAAATTTTATACTCATATAGAAATAGACTCTACATCATGCTAATTTCACTATGAGATGGTGTTGAATATGATATTGTAATATAATGGCACTTTTTCCATGCTTCACTTTGGGGTTTCTTTGGGTACCAATATGGCACTATTGAAACTACATGAGGGAATTGATATTTTCTACTTAACTTAAAACATATGAGATGTTATAAAACTCATATTCCTTAGGGATGGTATGTTTACTTAATAATAAAAATACTTCTCAATGTTTAAATTTTTATACATTGGATTAATAAAATCCTTGTTTTAATAAATAAGAATGGAAAATTTGTATTAAAACATGTTACATGTAAATATTTAGTTAAAAAACTTTAAAAAATTAGACTCGATTGAAAGGACTTAAGATAGTTATAACATTAATTGATGATAGGATTAACCATGTGGCCTTAAAATATAAGATAAAAAAATATTTATAGTTGAAAATATTCCTACATTGAGTTACATTAAAGTGTTATATATAACATGGTTTATATCATAAAATCATGTTTACCATGCAACACCAAGCAATAGTTTACTGCATCTATAATGGTTCTTTTATAATAGGGAGTAGTATGTAATGAGTCTCATGTTGAACTAATTTTCCCTTGCCAATATCAGTTTATTTATTAAAATCAACACATTAAGACCCCCTTTTGTATGTGGGAATTCAAATTTAGTTCCCTTCTTATGTGAATATAAAAAAATTTACTTGTAATGTTAAGGTTGTTAAAATAATTTACTAACCCAAGGTTAATATTAAATAATAAAGTCTAAATTAATTAAAAATAAAATAGTTCTAAAATTTTATTAATTGGTGAATAGGGTTTCGAAGAAGGATAGGGGTTCTAGCTAGTAGGGGGTAGCTTAGGTTTAGTGGAATGTGAATGTAGGTAAAGTGTATAAGTGATATTATGTTTAACCATTATAAATTATTAAACTATTAAAATATAAATTTTGATATGTATTAATCTAATAATAAAATATAATATACTACAAAAATTATAAAAATAAAAAACTTGTTAAAAAATAGTAAACTAGGCCTAAGGATGTGCAAATCTCCATAAAACAAAAATAGATATAATTATATAGGTTTTATATAAGTAAAAAATATATTATATGATCTCAAAATACAAAAAAATTAGAAAATAGTAATTCTCATTCTATTGGGACAACTCTGCATGAGGTAGATAAGGGCACACTGCAGCCTCATTTGTTAACTTCGACCAATTCCCAATTGATTGTATTCCAAACTTATTGATATAGTATTGTGACATATTTTTCAAAGGTATAATATTGAGTTTTTTATGCTGATATGTCATGACAAATACCTATAAATATCAAATTGTAGTTTGACACATGCATTAGAGAGTAATTAGATAACAAAATTGATTAAGAATGGGTTAGTAAGGATAGCTGAGCTAGGATCATAAACCCCTTGTGACTGAGTGTTACCTAAATATCCCAAATGGTCCTCAATACAATGTATTTATGCCTCATTGAGTGATTTTGTGATCTATGATTATGAAACTAGAATGACTTTAGCTAGATGATTGATCAAAATTCTTGATAATAAATGCTCTTGACCTGTAATAAATAATATTCAGACTTGGCTATTGACTGTTAAAATGTTATTGATTTTAAATAGAAATAAATAGTTTTATTTTAGTTAGTATGTAATGATTTTTATAGATATATTTATTATGGACATAATGAGTAGCCTTGATGTGTCTTTATAGAATAATATTTAGCATCATCTCGCTAACTAGCCTTACAATAAATGTGAGATAATTTTTTTGTCACGTATCAATTTTAAAAATTATTAGTTGGAGCATAAGATATAAGGATAAACTAGAGGACATTTCCATAGTGCATCCCTATCCATCTAGAGAAAAATTATCCCAAAATACTAGAGACAGGGGGACATGTCTAACATGAACCTATGGGCTGAATAGGGATGAATACAACTTAAATAGGTATGTTTATATGATATTTCCAATGATTAGAATATGATTAAAGATATATTATATAATTTTACTTATAAAAATTGTAAATATACCAAGAAAGGGTAAGGATGTCAAAAATAATCATTTTCAAGCATTCACAATTAATTTTATGTGTCTAAAGATTATAAGTACATTAAATTAAATTGTAATAAGTTCATGTAGGAATTTAATAAATTTATTACAATTATAATAAAGTGGGTTTTATATTAAAATTAAACCCACATATCACAATAATAAAAATGAATGAAAGTGCATGGATAAGTATGTGGCATATAAGAAGATTGAATGGAATTGTAAGAAAGATGCCTTCCATGTAAAGAATTATATCCTCCATTAATGAGTTTTGTTTTAGCCTTTGTGGTGGATGTTCTATTTATTTTTGAATCATTGTATTTTATTTATGTTGAAACATCCCTTATAATAATTTTGTTTGGATATTTTATTTATAGGGAATGAGCTTGGAGAAGGAATATTGGAGTTATCGCAAGAGGTGTTTGGAGACTCAAGATGTGTTTAAGTTAGGTGCATTATTTTGGGGGAGATATATTTCTACTTTTAAGGATGAATATATTTAGGTATGGTATTTCATTGTGAAAATATCATTTTTTTTTATTTGATCATAAATGAAATATGGACCTAATAAATTCCATCCCCTAAAGTTAATTGTGAAAGGATTAGGGAGCAAGGAGACATTTTTGTAATGGTGGGAAATAAATCCAAGTGATTTCATATTTTTTTTATGGATGAATAACTTAAATTAATTATGCATTATTTTTAATGGTTTATTAATTTATTATGATGTTATGAAACTACTATATGCTTTCATTATGGAAAACATATACGTTTTGACTAATTGTGAGAATATTCATGGATAAAATAACTAGTATTTAGTTACATATAGAAGTACCTAGTCTTATAGTCTATCTAAGCACAATTTATTTTCTTATAGATTTCAAATAAGAATGAATTTAATTGTATTATATTATAATATTTATAATTCCTTAGATTAGGATTGATGTTGTCAAAATAACATGCATATTCTCTATAGTCAAAAGCATCTTTTACTTGCAACTTTAATAACCTTTACTTTACAATCATAGGCACCTTGCATATATAGTTATAAAATTTTCATTAGATTTATTATTATTGGGTTATGGATATTATAATTCCCTTCAGGAGCTTATTTATTTTTAAATTATATGTTTTTACTTATTTTTAAGGTAATATGATTCTCTAATAGCTTGAATGTCTTACCAATAAACAAGTAATTTATGAGTATGAAAGTTAATTAATCAAAGTAAATAATAAATTTACTAATGCCCTTTAATAGTCACTAATTATTAGTAGTTTATTAAGCTGAATGAAATACTAAAAATACTTAGTTAAAATGTGATTAGTGTCTCAAATGAATATATATTTTTAGTCAAATATTAAAATAATTATTTATAAATTGATAAGTGGGTTATATTCTATATGAATATAATGGATAGTAAAATCTATTCAAAATGCAAGTATATAGATATTTTCATTTGGTTTAAATTTCATAATAAATTATATTTTAAATATAAGTAAATAGATTATTACATTTATACAACTTAATCATACTCAACCAAAACCCCAAAAGAATTTAATATTAAATGGATTAAGGAAGTTTATAATTATCATATGATTTATTTCAGATTTAAAAGGAAAAAAATTGAAAATGATTTTTTACTTGAAAAAATCCCTTGTGATATAAGCTCCAAATTTAAGATAATAACTTTCAATGTTAACCATTGTTATTGTGAAAATGGATTTAAATTTAAAGTTAAACTATAAAAAAAGTGAAAGATTTAAACCTATCAAAAATTAATAACTTTGATACATTTAGTGTTTTCTTAACCTAAGAAATTGGATAATTATTCAAACCAATTTTCTAGTCATAATGTGATTTAGAAAATAAGTGTTAACTTTGATTGTAAATATGATAATTAAATAAACCCATAAATTGAATAAAATAAACACCCATTTTTAAAATTAATAAAATATGATATTTGAAATAAAAAAAATTATTTGATAAAGTGAAATCCAAGTTTTACAGGGACTTGGAACCACCAGAGTGTAGTACAAAAGTATTAACAAGCCATAAATAGGGCCAAAGAGATAAAAAGAAAAAAACTATAGTACTAGAATGAGATCAAAAAATAGAATACCAGAAAAGATGTAGGATGAAATTAACTCCTATGGTTCTTTAGCATCTTCAGGGTCCTTCATTGGAATGATCTGTTTATCCTTAGAAACCTTTACTCGAGTGTGCTTCTTGAGGCCCTCGACAGCTTCATTGAGAAAGATCATATAGGGATGTTTTTCCCTTTAACCTACATGGAAGGATGCTTAGGGGGGATCCCTCAGGGGGGATATTAAAACCTTGGGAAATTTAATGGGAGGGGACTGAGTAGGCTGGGTAGATTGAACAAAATCCTAAACTATGGCTTTGGCCTATCTGTGTAAAGAGTTAAATCTTAAATGAGTTTTACAGGACCCATACCTACTTTTAAAACCTTGAAATTAATGTTTTCCATATATAATTCATTCCCTTCCATATCATTATACACAATGTCTTTCCCTTTCCAAGTTGTCTTTGTTAGACTACCTACTTCGAGTGAGATAAGTTTTAGTTTGGGGATAAACAACTTAAGGGGGAGGTCATCAGGGGGACTTTGACAAGCTATATTGGGGGGTGTGATTAGGGAGATGTTTGGATACCTTAGTGGGATCTTCCATTAGGGATCCATCTTAATATTCCCCCCCAAATAAGGATCCCTTAAGGTGAACCTCCTGGTCATAAAGGGCTTGGTCATGCTTAACTATAAGAAGAATCAAACCTTGGTAGAGGATGGGATTGGTGTCATTGACTTGATATAGTAAGATGGTGATCTTGAGGGACTTTATTATAAATTAAGGTAAACTAATTTTGTATCTAATAAAATTATTAAGTATCAAAAAGTGATAGGAAAATATAAGAGTATATTCACCTTTGAGCGTCATGTAATGCATGATTTGAAGGCAGATGTTGGTCTAGTAGCGTGGGGGATTAACTTGTCAAAATCCTTTATTATATATTTGCACAAATTAATTCATCCTAAAAAAAACATTGTAGTGAATCTTATATTTTTTATTTACCTTTGAATGCCTTTGGTGCCTATACAATACATACCAATATTTTCACCAATGAACTCCTTTGAAATATTGATTATGATGTTGTGCATGGTCATTTTTTTGTTATTCCAAGCCACAATGAAGTCATAGGAAATATTAGAATTATGCTCTATGACTTAATTTATGAACTTAATGATCCCCCCCTTCTTATCTTATTACATAATTTCTCTCTTTTCATAGACATCCTTGAAGGAAATGGGTTCCAATCTATCCCTATCACCACCCATAAAGATTGTGTGTGTAGAGTCGAAGTGGGTAGAATGAAGTTTCTAGATGGAGAAAATTAAAAAAAAGCAAGAATAGTTTCGTAATACCATAGAAATATCATTAAAAAAATTATGTCCCTTCTTTTTGGAATAATTATATATCAGCGGAATTACGATCTACCCCTTCAAGATGAGGTCATACACCTACAGAGAAATGATGTTTTTAACTCACATAGGTACCTTCAAATCATATATCATTAGGGATGTAAAATGATTTGAAATAATTTTAAATAGATTAGTATTATTATATAATGTTATTATCAATAAATGCAACTATAATGGTTTGGATTTAAATTTTATTTTTATAAGCAGTTTATTATTATTTTTCTAGCTCATAAAAGTTTGTTTGGAATTTAGGTAACATAAATATTTAAAATAAAATTTAAAAAATTTGATAATTTAAACATTTTTATGACTTATATTTTATATTTTAACAACCAAATAATTTTATTACTCATTTTTACAATTAAGATTGAGAACATTTGAAAACCAATTTCATAGGTAGGTTTTTACTACAGTTTTTACTTGTCACTTACGAATGCTAGTTTTGTTATAGCATACTTCTAATAAAAATTATTTAGAACTACATTTTTAATTTAATTATATTATAAAACATTTATAATAAATTATTATTTTCTCAATAAATGTATTTAATAGTGATTATGTACGTATTTTGCTAACTTGGGAATTATGTGAAAAATATTTATTTTGAAAACCATTGTTTACTTTCAAAACTATACAAAAAATATTTAGGTGAGTTATTTATATTTTATATAATATAAAAATTTAATATAAATCATAAAATACATTCATAAATCATATATAATAACTAATTATATATCATTTCATTTGTATTTTATAGCCTATAACTGATGTACAAATTATTGTTTGTGATTGTCATTTATGTTGTGAATTATTTAAAGCATCATTCCATGAATAAATTTAGTTGATTTTTTATGCACTCTTTTGATAATATGAAATTAATTTAAAACATTAGTTTTATTTATTGAATTTAGATATAATTATTTTAAGTAGTGTTTTAGTTGACTTACATAAGCCTAGGGAAAATATTTTCGAGTCTAGAGTTAAGAGAATATTCTAAAAATAAAACTTAAACTACCTCGATTTTACTTAAGAATCCAAAAAAATAAATATTTATATTTATAAGAGTGTCTCTTATTAACATTGGTAAGGTATAATTGCGCATCGGCCAGTTAGAGGAGCAATGTTATCCATAGCAATAACTGTGAAAGTGAAAGTTGAGTGGATAAGTGGAAAAGGTTGGTCACCTTCATAGTAGAACTAATAATCATTTTTGTAATAGACTAACTAAAATCAAACATGATTCTACCTATAAAAGTGTCCATAATTATATATTTAGGTATTTATAAAAGTGAGCTTAAGAACTAAAAACTAACTTTTAAGAAAATTTTCCTTATGTGGCAAATATATTTCCCCATCTTACTAATCTTGTAGGATGTAATAATAATTAGTGTGATGGATATATTTATATAAATATGTGGTGACCAATTTTTTATTTTATTTGATAAGGTAAACATGGGGTTTATAAAGACCTAAACCCATAAAAGCTAAGATAAGGAGTTATAACTAGGTCCCAAATGATTGAATGATCAAAAGAAAAAGGCTAATAACAAAAAATGAGAACAGACACAGAAAAACACTTTAATTAGGGGGAACCTCCTATTTGTCCTCCATAGAAAAATTATCCTTTACCAGGATGCTAAACTTATCTTTTGAGGCCTTTGCTCTGGTATGATTCCCAAGATCCTCAACTTATTTATCAAGGAAAATCATCCTTGGGCACATCTTGCCTTTCACCTAAGGGAAGGGATGCTTTTGGGAGACCCCACTAGGGGACCCTAGGGGGAATCTAGGAATCTTATGGGATTTGAAGACCAGGGAAAGGTGAGGGGGTTGGGTAGACTACACCAAATTTTGGACCATGGCCTCTACCACTTGGTGGAGCTAAATCTAATCTTGAATCAATTTAGCCAAATCAAAACCTACTTGTTAGACCTTTGCATTGTAGTTTTACATCATTTATTTGTTTTTATCATACTTTGATGTTAAAATGTCCTTGCCTTTCTGATCAAAGGTGGAAGGAATTAAAAATTAATGGGTTTGGGTTGAAGGATGAATAAAAATTTGAGGGGAAGGTCATCAGGATAGAATTTGGATAAATTATTATGAGGGGAGTGATCTAGGGTAGGGAGGGATCTTGTAGAAGGATACTCCTAAAGGGATTCTTCCTTAGAGGATGATCCTTTTGCGGGGAATTTTTTACCAAGTAGGGTTTGGCCATGTTTCACTAGTAAAAAGATGAGGCCTTGGTACAAGATTAGGTTAGAATCATTTACCTGGTGAAAGAAGACTATGTTTTCCAAAGATTTTAGGTGAAAATAGGGAAGGCTAATATTAAAACTAATGAAATTACTAATAAATATGAAATGGTATGAGAATATCAAGGTGTACTTTACCTTTTAGGCTCATTTACCTCATGACTTATAAGTAAACTTTAGGCTAGTACATGGGCAAGTTGGTGTGAGGAAATCTCTTCTTCTCAATTTGCACAAATTCATTAGTTTGAAAGAAGTGCTATAAAGATTCCTACTTCTTGGATTGATTCTTGTATTATTTAGATACTATACATGCCATGCCTGTGGTGTCTCCTATAAACTCCTCATAAACATTTATGGAAATCCCCCTCATGGAAACCTTCTTTTTCATCCATGTAGCTACAAAGTCTCTGAGCACTAGAGCATTATGCATGGTGATGCACTCCATATACTCAGTTAATCCTCCCTTATTAATATTTTTCCATGCCTTTTTTTCTCTTGAACATCTTTGTAGGATGTTGGCTCCAGTTGATCTCTATTTCCACCCATGTTTTCTAGAGTTGTAGGGTTGGAGGCAGTGAGTTGACAGTTTAGTATACTAGATAAATGGATAGAAATTGTGCAATGGGGAATGCCCACCAAAGCCTCCTTATCATAATAGCTTTCCCTTGCCTTGAAATGAATGAAAGTCTAAAAGGTCATGATTAGGCCCTTCAAGATGAAAAGTTACACGTGCAATGACATGATGGAATTAAGCAACATGTGTACCTTCCACATAAATGACATTAAGAATCTTAGGGTGATGTTACCTTCATTGTTATAGATAGTTAAACCTTAGAGATGCATTTTATTACTAGTTAGGCTGTCAGCCGCCCCATTACCTTCCCTATAAGTATCGTTAAGTTTAAATTATGGAATTATGCAAAGGATAAGATTTGTATCTTTGATTAGATCCTTAATACTATGTGAAAGAATGGGTTTTTCTTCCAAGGAATTTAAAATATTTAGTGAATCCCACTCTATAATGATTCTACTCTGGTTAAGGATCTATGTAAGCTAAATTCCCTAGACAGTTACTTTAGCTTCAACTAGACGGTTAGTATATTTACCCATGGGGCCCACATAGGCCACTAGTATTTTGGTTTTAGTATTTCTTATAATTCCCCCTTTGCTAGTAGGGCTTGGGTTGCCTTTATATGCCCCATCAAAATTTAATTTTATCCACCCCTCTTAATTGACTAAAGCACTTTTCCTAATTATTGTGATAATTGTGTAATTATTTTAACTTGGAGATAATAAATTAGCCACTGTTATTGACTAAAACACTTCTGAGAGCCAGAGTTTCTCCTAGTGATGTGAGATTAAATAATGAATGACTAAGAGAAGATAAGACTTATTTTAAATCCTAACAACATTATATTATACTATTGGTAGATAGTAATTTTTGAAGAGCACAATAGACTATAAATTTGTAATTACTTTACATCTCTCTCAATAAACCTAAGGATGGAATAGAAACCAAGGTTTTATGATAGTGCATGATTAAGGTTCTAGTGTTACATGTGTTGAGTATGATGCCAATATGGAAACTTGAATTATATATTTATAATTATTTTATTTGATATTTTATTACTTTAATAATTTTTATTAATTAATTATTATACTAAATTAGTTTTTTGGTCAATTTTAGAATATTTTTGGAAACCTCATAAAAATAGTTAGAAGTGTCAATTAATGTCCATTTCATTGTACTTTGCTAAATATGTACTTTAATTTGTCTAAACCATTATCCATTTATCTCCAAAATATGGGGAACACTTTATAAGTTAAGATAATTGATAATAAAGTTATTTTCATCTTATTTTCTATATTTATCTTAGTTTGAGTGCTTAGGTTGATGATGATACTTTTTTGATTGTATGCCTGACTTTACTATTGAAGAGGCTTATTGCATGATGTCTAAATATTTACACTGAGTTAAAATTTATTTATTTATTTATCTTAGTCATCTTAGTTTATTTTTAGTTCATTTAGTGTTATATTAGTTTTATATTTATATTTTTACATTTAGATATTACTTGCATTACAGGTTTCCTTATAATAAGTTCCAATTAACTGTATTTATTTAATAAAGTTTATGCAATAAAATTTTGATGTATTATTCCACTTTGAGAATATTTTTTCATGTTTATCTATTACATTATATATATATATATATATATATATATGTATATATATATATCTGTATGTATATATATATATATATATATATATATCTGTATATATATATATATATATATATATATATATATATATATATATATATATATATATATATATAAAGACTAGAAAGTATATATTTTCAAGTTTTAAGTTATTTAGAATAATTTTTTATTAATAATTTCACTTACAACATAACTAGTAATTATGGGAGAGTTTTTTCAATACATAATTTTAATTTTAAGGAGAAACAATGATAAATTTCACTCCATCCAATCATTCATAACCTTCATTTGATATCAAATCCATATTCAAGTAAGGTTTAAAAGTTATTTCAAACCATTATAAGAATAAATAATGGATTAAATGAATTTTTATTCCATGAATATTCATGTTTTCAAAGGTGATTACTTTGAGTATTGGAAATGTGAGTTGAAAATAATTATTGTATGGAAATGAATTTGGGAGAATGTTCTCCATGGGTACACACCACCTCAATATTGAAATATCTTGAATTAAGATAAGGAAAAACAAAAAAAATGAACAAAAGGGAGATGCAAAAGATTTCTTCTATCTTTATAGTGCCATAGACCCAAGCATTTTTTCAAGAATCACATTATGAAATAATATCCATGAGGCATGGAATATGTTGGAAAATTCATATCAAAGATCCATAAGGTAAGATAGTTAAAACACCAAACCCTTAAAATGAATTTTAATAATTTTAGAATGTCAAATTATTAAGGATTAGGAGATTATTGTATAAGGGTAATTGATTTAGTTCATAGAATGAGGGTTTATGAAGAAATTATGTAAGATAGTGTTGTAGTGAGATTTTTTTTGAGATATTTAATACAAATATGGTTTCATATAATGATCACTATTTAATAATGAAAATACATGACAATACATATGTTTATGAGTTAGTGGGTTCTCTTTTATCTCATGAAGACAAGATGTGACTATAAACAGGATATCAAGAACAAACACTTGAAACTAAGGAAAAGGTTTCAAAGACGAAATAGAAAAATAAAAATCAGAATCAAGGGAGTTATAAAAGATTAAATTAAAATGAAAATTTTGAATCTAACTTCAAAAGTAATAGTATGAAATAGTTTAAGTTTCATTATTTAAAAAATATAAAACACATGATTAAAATTTACATGATATTAGTAGCTAAGAATAAAGTTAATCAAGAGAGTGAAAAGAATGTTTTTCAAGATGATAAACGTGATGTTCATGAGGTATTAGATTATTTTATCACATGAATTTTGGGGATAAAGGAATGAAATAATTTGTGGTTTCTTGATTCAAGGTTCTTAAATCAAATGATAAGTAAAAAATATGGTTTTAGCAAGTTAAATGACTCTTTCAAAATCCAAGTGAAATTAGGAGATGGAAAATCCATCCAAGTTTGAGGAAATGGAAACATGTATCACCAAAATACAAGGTAAGGGTGAAATTAAATATTTTTAATTTTCTCTAAATTTCAGTCATAATCTCACAAGTGTTGGTCAATTAGTAGAAAAGGGTTTCAAAATACTTTTTGAGGATGGTGTTTGTTCTATTTTTGATAAGATATTTATAAATAGATTGATTAGTAAATCCTATATGGAAAATAATAAGATGTTTACATTAAATATTAATATTTTTAATTAAATTATTTTTTATCCACAATTGAAGATTTTAATATGTTGTGGCATTCAATATATGATCATATCAGTTTTAAGAGCTTACATATTATTGACACAAAGGGTATGGTAAGAGGTCTTATCAAAGTATAATTCAACAAGGATGATACATGAAATTTGTGTACTATGGGAAAACATCATATAAATTCCTCTCCTATCATTAAATGGAGATAAAGCACATAAGTGGAGTTGGTTCATTAAAATTTGTATGGAACAATGTCTTATAGAAGTATTGGTAAAAATTTATATTTCATTTCATTCATATATAATGCTACAAGGTTTAAGTGGGTTTATTTAAAAAAAGAGAGTTGAGATTTTTTATATTTTAAAATTTTAAAATATTTGTCTGAAAAAAAAAGTGGGAAATCCATAAATTACCTAAGATAGATAGAGGAGGTGAATTTTTTGTGATAAATTTAATTAGTTTTGTGCTTCACATAGAATTAAATTGTAGTTAAAATCTCCTTACACACACAACTTAATGTTGTTGCTGAAAGAAAGAATAAATAAATTGTGGATTTATAAATGATTATATTGGATAATATTCATTTGAAAATGTGTATTTTGGGTTGAATTAGTAGAAACAATAGTATACATCATTAACAAAAGTCCTATTATGGCAGTCAAAGATAAGACACCCTATAAAGCTTGGTTTGAAAAAAACAATTCTTTCTTATTTTAAGGCTTTCGGTTGTTTATATTATTTACATATTCCAAATTATAATAGGAAAAAATTATATCCTAATATTTTTACCCATATTTTCAGAAGTTATAGTTATGAAAGTAAGGCATTCAAGATTCATAATCCTACTAGTAAATCCATAATTATTTCTAGGGATTATTTTTTTTTTTTTTAAAAATGAGGTATATGTTGATTTTAATCATGTATATATGGAATTAATAATTTAATTGAAAAATAATTATGAAGTTAATTTTGATGACTTATAAATTACTACATATATTTATAGTTTACCAAGAAATAATTCTAACTCTATGTAAGACACTAATACTCCATCTACATAACACCAAGAAAGAACAAGCATTTGTTGAATCCTCATATAGAAAATAAGATTTTGGATAATAATTATGATAGGAGGATAAAAATTATAAAAAATTGGAAATTTAATTTATTTCATGATGTTAATGATGAAAATATTGTGTTTGCATTATCATTTGTGACTAGTGAACATAGAAGTTAGGTATAAGCTAGTCAAAAGAAATAATGGGTTGATGTTATGAAATTAGAGATGGATTTAATTGAGATTAATTATAGACATAATTTATTTAATAATATTCTAAAAAATATTTAATTAGTAAAAATTGGTTCTAATATACCAATTTTAAAAGTAATTGCATAGTTAACGAGCTAAAAGCTAGACTAGTTGCAAAACAATTTGCATAAACATATGGGGTTGAGTATGAGAAAACCTATACACCTATGGATGTAAAGATACTATAATACAAATTATTATTTTATATGATCATAAATTATGGAAAATACATAAAATGGATGTAAAAATTTTATTCCTAAATGGATTCATTGAATAAGAATTATATGTAGGGTGACCACAAGGTTTTGAGGTAAAGGGTAAATAATTTTGAGTACATAAATTGAAGAAATATATTCATGTGATGAATAATGATCCAAGATATTGGTAATAAAGTATTTATATATTTTTATTTTATCAATACTTTTTAATAATTCAAAATGAACCAAATCTTTAGATACAAGCATCTAGCTCTAATGTTTTATATGCTTGTTTTAATGTAGATGACCTTATCTTTACATGTAGCTCTATGAAGAAATTGATTATATTTAAGGAATATATTAAATAATAATTTTATATTAATTATATTAAAATTATTAATTACTTTATTATGCCTAGGACATGCTAAAGAAGTACAATCTTCAAAATTCAAAGCCCAAAAAAAATCAAATTATGAGTGGAGAAAATATTATGAGGTTGTATATAATTATTTAATTTTATTAAAATAAATTTATAATCATGGTGATAAGTTTTATGTATCTCACTATGAAAAGACTTGATATCACTTATGGGATTTCACTAGTTTCTAGATTTATGGGTAAACCATCACTCAAGCATTTGCAAGAAGTGAAGAGAATTTTAAGATATGTAAGAGGTGATTATAATAATAGTATTAATTTTAAATAATAAATTTAATTATGTATTATTATATAAATATATTCATATTGAGGATAATCTTCTGATGATATGAAGTCAAATTTAGGTTATTCCTTGTCACTAGGAAGTGAGTTGGTTTCTTGGTCTTTAAAAAAATAGGCTAATTTTGTGTTATCCTATAGTAAATATGAATATAAAACACTTAAATAGTATTTAAAATAGTTATTATGTCTGAAAATACTCTAGTATTATTTTCAAGAGTGTCAACTTAAGCCAACATGAAATTTTTGTGATAAGTGGGGAAATGCAATTGTCCAAGAATCCAATTTTCCATGCTAAAACCAAGCACATTGAACTCAAACATATTTTTTTTAGGGAATTTTTAAATGATAAAATATTTTTACTTAGTATTTTATAATTCAATATCATTTTTATGATATACTCACCAAATTATTACACAAGCAAATTTATGGAATACTTAAGGAGATGATAATTGTTTCACCTCTTTTCATCAAAGGGGGGAATGTTGAGTATGATGCCAACATGGGCACTTGAGTTATATTTTTATAATTAATTTAATTTATTTTATATTATTTTATTAAATTTAAATAATTAATTATTATTCTATATTAGTTATTTGGTCAATTTTGGATCATTTTTAGTAACCTCTTTAAAATAGTTAAAAGTGCTAGTTAGAGTCGAATTCATTATAGTTCATTGAATGTGTACTTAACTAATAATAAATCATTATCCATTCATAAAAAATATGTGGTAAACACTTTAAAATTTAACATAGTTTATAATAAAATTATTATTTTTTATTTTTTTCTATATTTAACTTAGTTGGGATGCCTAGGTCGACTATGATGCTTTTTTGGTTGCATATTTGACTTTATTATTGAAGAGGCTTCTTGCATGATGTTCAAATATTTAAAGTGAGTTAAACTTAGATTTTTATTTTTTATTTAGTTTTATTAGCCTATTTTTATTTCACTTAGTGATATAGGGGCTTTATATTTATATTTTTACTACTAGACATTACTTGCATTGCAAGTTTCCTTATAATAAGCTCAAATTAGCTTTATTTATTTAACAAAGTTGAACACAACATAAGTGTGGTACATTATTCCACTTGTCGAATATTTTTTCGTGTCTTGTGTCTGATATTATTTTAGCTATATATTAATTTTGACCAAAAAACATATCTTTTCAAAATTGAAGCTATTTAACGTAGTTTTTGGCTAATAATTTCACTTACAACACAATTATTAATTCTAGGAAGATTTTTATTATACATAACTTCAATTTTAAATAGAAACAAATATTATTTCCAATCTATCCAATAATTTAAAGCCTTAAACACACACACACACACACACACACACACACACACACACACACACACACACACACACACACACACATTTAATCATAATAATGGTATCTCTTGCTTGGATTAGTTATCCAATTATGTTAATATGATGTCTCATTGAAGAGACAATCTCTCATTCAAGTGGAAAACTACATCTAAACTTAATTTTGATGATCAAATATGTAGGTTTTACCATTGTATTGTTGAATCATATCCTATTTATTATGCTAGGTTAGGGTTGTCTTATTGTTTAAATTGAGTTAGGCTAAGACTCTTTTGCATATCATCAATATAAAAATAAAATAAAATATTTATGAGTGACCTAAGTCCTAAATACTATCAACCTTACTAATATGTGTATTTTGAGATGATGTTTATATCCTATGTGTTGATTTTACTATAAAAAACAGCTCTATCGGTTGAAATTATTTTAGACTAAGAACTATATCTAATATTTTTTACAGTTTACATGGAGTGACAATCATCTTAAATGTAACTTGTATCCCAGGTTTATTTATTCACTTGTGTCAAATGCAAGTACTAGATGGTTGATTTTAGGAGAATGATATTTTTTTACACACATTTAAGTTAATTAAAATAATATTTAATTAAAATAGACATTTTTCTATGGAGTTTACTTATACCTATTATTATTGGTATGCTTTCTTACAAGAAACTAATTTTTGTTGAATTATACACTTATAAATAATATATAATATGATCTTGTTTAAAATTTTAATGAAATTTAATTGAACCCAAAAATTAAATGACTCTCAAATGAATTTATGTATTGTTACTTCAATAGGCAATTGATCAATTCATGTGCTTAATTGAATCAAATACTTTATCCTAATGTTGTAAGTTACTATTAGTACTTCAATTTCACATCACACTTCATTTATGACATATTGTGGGATATTAAATAAATTATGTATTTATTATTATAAAAAAATTACCATATTTTAATGGGTTTTATTGGAAGAAAAAATTGGGCATGATAATCATAAATTATTACACCCAAACTTTAGTAATCAGATCTTGAGAGATTGATTCTCACAATGTTTAAAAATAAAAAATAGACTTAAAAGAATATTTTGAGTAGTAATGTTTTATAATGATTCAATTTTATTTAAGAAAAATATTTTATTCCCTACTTATACCTTAATAAAATCCATAAGTATTCATGTAAATAATATCAAGGACTTTGAAATATCCCACTAAAGCACAATGGTGTCACTTTTTAAGAGAAATTAATATCATGTACACTAAAAATGATTACAAATATTACCTTTATTTTTATAAGTTACCATCCTATATTATTTTTATTGTAACCCCATTTTACAATTATACCATTATTTTTACAGATGTATCATTATTAAATTTAAACAAAATTACCCCACATGATCACATGTGATATGTACCACTTTACTTGTGTGACCCTTTGTGACCAAAGGCACCGATTAAGAATAAATTATCATACGGATAACTTATATATGCCATGAAGTTAGATCCTTATGTCTTTAATGTAAAATAACATATTATATGGACCTAGGGGAATAATGGTCTAAATTATAATGAATGATGAATGTATGAGTGGCTAAATAAAATTATAGAAGGACAACTAGAATCCCTAAGAGTCTCTACAAAGTTGGGTCCATCAAAATGTTATCACATGCTTAGCCACAATGCACTCTATTTTCATGGTATGTAACATTTGGGAGGCCAAAGTGCCCTTACTTTTTATAAAGAAAGTATTATTTGTAATTTTTATTTATACAAAATAAATGGTTTATGATGTGATGAGTAATTACATGATGATTTCCTTTTTTCATTGTCATTTTTCTTTAGTAACAATTTATATGACATTTCATATTACTTCTATGAGACAAAGTAACTTTATTGATGATTTTAGGATTGAGATATTTTATAC
The DNA here is from genome assembly GCA_037957365.1 of Torreya grandis. Lineage (NCBI taxonomy): Eukaryota > Viridiplantae > Streptophyta > Pinopsida > Cupressales > Taxaceae > Torreya > Torreya grandis. The sequence continues at coordinate 295,958 of JARHVA010005759.1, forward strand.
ATACCCTAATTTTTTTTCAAGATGAATCTTAGATGGAATTGTATATTTCAACATGTTTAATTATATTTTAGTCATGCATGTGTGAGTTTCACATTGATGATGCATATGCATGGTAACTATACATTGTCTCATATACACTATAATTTTACATTTCCTAGAGAACATATAATAATTATCTCTTGTTGACATCATTATTTCATTTATGGATTTATAGTTGATGATTCATAAACATTTTAATTAGTCATTATAAAGAATGTACATCAAATTATTTTTATGTTTATGGCAAATCACTACTCATGCACTATTTTGGCTTCAATATGGTGAAGCATAGTTTGGTTCCTTAGCTTTTAATTCATTTTATCTAAATAATTATATGTTATTGGTGATATATTAAATTTATATTACCATTTATCTTATGTGTTCCTTCTTGAATCTTGTTTGAGCTCCTTCACATATTATTTTCATTTTTTTTCTTTTCTCATGGAGATTGGCCCTTAAATTTAGTATCTTTGGAAATTAAGATGATTATTTTCTTGATTTCATGGAAACATTTTTGTATCTTAAGTGATCACTCATTATAGTTAACATGTTATTTTTAATACCTCTTGATGAAGTGACATGGAATATTATTATCATTTCATGTGTTGATTCAACTATGGATCCTTGTGCCTAAAACCATTATTTTTTCACACAACAAGTATTTAAAACCCTTATAGCTTAGGAACCTTTTAGTTTTTATTAATAACATTTTGGTTCTTTAGGATGACATATTTGTAATATGATACATTTGTTGTGAAATTAATGCATGGATTATTGATATTATAACCCATTTTCTCTTTCAAGTATTCATCAAGAGAATTAATATTTTTAGTGTCTTACATATCATTATAATTTCCATAAGCTTTGGAGATTTCATGTGAGGGATATATTTAGAGGCACGTTCATGCATCATAGATAATAGAGTTTATTTAGATTTCAATAAATCAACATTAAAGGTGGATGTGGGTAATGATATCTTCTTTACATCTTATAACATTGATTTGATGAAGATGCTAATGAAATTAGGTTGACCCCTTAAATTCACTTAAGGAAAATTTGGATTTTTGGGTGTGAATCCACTACTCATAGGTAACTATTCATGGAGTACTATTCATCAATACTATTCATGGGCACTATTCATGAGTCACTATTCATAATGACATAGCATGCGAGTGTGTAATGATGTAGCATGTAGGTGACATGGCATACGAGTGATATGGCAAGAAGGTGATGTGGTGGTGGGACCCATGGTGGGTCCCAAGTGTGATTATGAGGATGTGACAAGTATGGGGTGTAACATTCCACTTTGGGATGTGTTGTCCTTAGTTATCACATGGGTACAAAATTTAAGGGGTCACATGAAGAATCACTTATGGTTATTTTCTCTCACATGTGTGTCTAAGAAACATATGTTGGAGTCCCATGGGTGACTTAGAATCTTAGAAAGTAGTGGAGATACTTTTTTGACCCTTGAGGATGAAAATAAGAGAATCAATATTGGTGATTTCCTCTCACATATGTGTGGGAGGAATTTGTCTTGGGTCTACATGGGTGGCACATGACCTTGTTTACATGGTGACACAAGAAGATCACATGACACCATCCACTAAGTGGGATTTATCACTTTGGAGTAACATAAAGTGCACATGGGAGTGGTCAAGTGAGCATCATGAGATGCCACTCAATGGATTGACTTGGGAAAGTGGGGAACATGGTTCCATATTCATCAATAGTGCTCCCCACTCATATGGGTTGAATTTATCCATCTCTCTCTATTTATCTTTTATGTGAAATGATATTAAAGTATTATGTTATCCTCTATGTTGGTTATCCAATTAGTGTATCATGTGAGGATCCTCTTGAGCTTGTGCTTGCATGACAAGAGGTTAGAGTTGAAAGGCTTACATGCATAACTCACACATATTCTTAGGTTGTAAAGATCACATGTAAGTTAAAGGTTATAACCTAAAACGATATTATGTTTGGCTCACCTAGATGCATGGATTGGATCCTTGGAAATGATCTTAAAGGTTTTTTAGCTTAGCTCATGGTTTGATTCTATGGATGTTAGTATCATGTAAGAGATGAATGTTACATATTGGAGGTTAGATAATGGAAATCTTGGTTATAATCTTTGCTCACATGAGTGACTGGTGTTATCACTAGAAAGGAGTTACTAAGAGGAGTTATTTTAAGAGAGAGTGTTGATGAAGAAACATGAAGTTTGGATATGCTTTTACTGCTAGTTTTTTCCCTTGCTAGTTGTGTAATGGTTTTCCACGTATATCTTGAGTTGTGGTTTGTTATATCCTTAAATGTTTTTATTTTGTATCTTGTTATTATTCAATTTTTATTTACTTGCATATGTATGAATGTCTTTTATTCTTAAAAATTGGTATTAAATCCATGGTTATTGGTTAGTTTTATGTAAGGGGGAGCTACAAATGTAGAGACCAAGATGTGAAACAAAACAAAGGAGAAGAAAAGAAAAAAAAAATCATGGTAGGTATTTATCTCTATGGAAGATGAATATGTAGATGGAGAAATGGAGGAAAATTTAAAAAATCTTTACCAGATAAATCATCACTAACACAATGTTCTTGATGAAGATACAATTACATAGCTTATGGTAAAGAAAACTAGTCTCCATTGGTAAAGATGGAGGGTAATGACAAGACATGTACCTTATTGGTTCTCAACTATAGAAGGGGATATGAATAATTGGATCCTACTACCACAAAAATTTATCTAAGATTTTTTGAAATCCATGTAGAGGAGGAGGTAGCATAAACTTAAATTTGTATGTGCTAGAATAGTTACTGGATGGAGGAGAATAAGTATGACCCAAGGTTCCATAGAAGAAGAAGAATAGTGTTGAATATTTCATATACTTAGAGATACATTGAGTGAAGTACTTGATGGTTTTAATGTATCAAAAGCAAGTATCTAGGAGAGATATGATGTAATTTTTGTGAGTAACCAAGTGAACTAATGCATGGAGTAGCTCTACACATGAGTTTAATCTAACATGTGATAGAGCAAGATGTATTTTTATTATGATCTCAAAAACATGGTGGGTAAAATGATGCACTAAGTAGTGCAATGAAATCTCAAGAACTATTGATAGGTACCATGTTGATCATGGTGGGTAGTAGTTTTCTATATATGTATAAGTCAGGTGTTTACTTCTATGGGTTCTTCTCTCTAGTTATAGATTATTATTGAGAGTGCAATATGCACTTGTTGTTTTTCATAGTTGAGTAGTGGGATGTGAAATAATCATTTCTACATGGTGGTCTCATAATGAGATAGAGTAGACAAGAGTTTATGATGATGAGGCAAAGATTTTTTGCTTTATGGGTTGAAGATTGTATGGGCTAAAGTGGATGCATGGATAAAGTATGTGGTACCTTCATAGAGGAATAAGATTTAGTATATGTTATTTCTATGTTTGATGGCATGTTAGCTATAGGCCCCAACATGATCACTATGTGATGTCTCAGGTGATTAGGATGAGATGAAGATGGTAGGAGAAAACCAAGGAAGGAGATGCACAGTGGATGGGAAAAATAATGAAGTGAAGTATCCCACTTCTTGTGGTATTATGAGTTGTCTCCTAGAGTGTCTTATATATGTTGAGAATATGGTTTTCCTATGTATTGTACTCATCAGGATTAGGAAAAGCCTCAATGGAGCCATGGTGTGGACTATACCAAATAAATCCTAGTAGTTGGAGTTATGAGTGGTTAATGAAAAAATCCTAGATAAAGGATTGGGTCTATGGTGAAGTGGGAGTTTCTTAAATTTATAAAAATATATAGTAGACATGCATAGGTTGACAAAATTGGTTAGGGAAAAAAAGTTTAAGAAGTGTAAAAAACTTCTTATAGGCTTGTTGTGTGGAGCAGTAATGGGCATTGGCATTGATGATAGTTGGGTGGCAGTTCATTGGAAAAATACATAGGTGTTTGAAAGTGTTATGCATATGACTTCAATTGGAAGATTTTTGGGTGTGAATCCACTATGCATAGGTAACTATTCATGGAGTATTGTTCATGGGCATTATTCATGGGTCACTGTTTATGGTAACATGGCATGTAGGTGGTGTGGTAGGAAGCTAATGTGGTGGTGGGGCCCATGGTGGGTCCCAAGTGTGATGCTGAGGATGTGACAAGTGTGGGGCATAGTATTCCACTTTTGGACATTTGTTGTCCTTAATTGTCACATGGGCTTGTCACATAGGTGAAAAAGTCATGGGGTCACATGGATAATCACTTTTAGTGATTTTCTCTCACATGTGTGTGTGGGACACATATGTTGGAGTCACATGGGTAACTTGGAACCTTGAAAAGTAGTGTAGTTGATTTATTTACCCTTGAGGATGAATATAAGATAATCACTATTGGTGATTTCCTCTCACATGTGTGTAGTACTAAGTTGTCTTAGGGACACATTGGTGGAACATGGCCTTGTCTATTTTTTCACATGGTGACACATGAAGATCACATGACACCCTCCACTAAGTGGGACATAGAAATTTTGAGTGCACATGAAGTTCATATGGGAGTGGTCAAGTGGGCATGATGAGATGCCATTCAAAATCTTAACTTGGGAAAGTGGGGAACATGGTTCCCTATTCATCAATAGTGTTCCCCACTCATATGGGTTGAATTTCTCCTTATCCCTCTTTCTCTTTGATGTAAAATGATATTAAAGCATTATGTTCTCCTCTTTGTTGGTTATCCAATTAGATAATGTGAGGATCCTTTCAATATTATGCTTTTATGATATGAGGTTAGAGCTGAAAGGCATGTATTACTAACCCACCTAGATGCTTGGGTTGTAAGCATCACATGTAGGTTGAAATTTAGATCCTAAAAAAATAGTGTACTTGGCTGCCCTAGATGAATGAATTGGGTCATTGGATGTGAGATTGGAGGCTTGTTATCTTAGCTCATGGTTTGATGTTAAGGATGTTATTATCATGTAAGAGATGCACATTACATCTTGGAGGTTAGAGCATGGAAAGATTGGTTATAATCTTTGCTCAACTAAGTTCTTGGTGTTAACACTAGAAAGGAGTTGAGAGGATTTATTATAAGAGAGAGTGTTGATGAAGAGATATGAAGTCTGAATCTACTTTTGCCCCATGGTTTTCTCCCTTGCTAGTTGTGCAAGTGTTTTCCACATATATCTTGAGTTTTAGTTTGTTCTCTTTGTATGCTTTTATTTTATAGGTTTTTATTCCTCAATTTTTATTTACTTACACATGTAGGAATGTCTTTTTATTCATAACATGGAAAGATAATATAATACTTGAAACAAAAGTGATACACACTAATTTATCTTATATCCTTGTAAATTTTGTATTCGAGATCATGTGTGCAGGAAATAATAGGTTACATAGGAACTATGATGCACGCTACATGGTTTACAATAAAAACATATCAGATGAAGAAACATATTTAGAAAATGAACATGATGAAGGAGGTGTTAACACATGGAAAACATCTATACAATGATAATTTATATTATACGGTATCCATCTAGGTTGGATAAGTATATGTTTTGAGATAAAAAGAATATGCCATTACATAAAATAGGGGGATGGATATAAGAAGGAATATTCTAAATATGTGCTATAGGTGACATGATAATTGGTTAAAAATAGTTAGGAGAGATCAAAGGGGTCTAAGAAAACTATTTATAAGGATATTTTCATGTCATTTCAGAGAGTGATAAATGTTACACATTTCCATTTGTTGAGACCAATTACTTATGAGAATCTCAGAGCTAGGGTTTGAAGGAGTTCAATGTATAATATTTGAAAGAGGTTCATGTATAAAGGTTGACCTATAATGGTGATCAAAATATGATGTACTTTTTAAAAGTGAATAATGATAATGAAAGATGGACTCTTTTGAGGAAAATTATCTTGGTATTATGTTATTTTTTTATGTAAATGGTGTTTTTTAATGTTTTTCTTGGTGTAATTATGATAAACTCCTTGATATATTTTTTATTTATTCTCATAATTGGGTTATTAGTGTTATATTGGTGTTCCTCACTTAAGTCCTTAGGCTTATAAATATATTAACACTGAGTATTAATTTTTTTATTGTTCATGATTTGGCATACTAGGAGATATAAATATAAAAATATAAAAATTGGGCATCATTTTTTGGACCCTATTTTAATAGAGTACGGATATCATAGTTGTGGATGAAGGCCTAGTTTAAGGTTAAATATTTATAGTTTTCAAATAATGTTATCAAAATTAAGGGTTTAAAACCTAAAAATTAGTTTCAAGATAATATCCTAAGTGATATTCATGAGATGTTATTTTATGAGATTTTAAAACACATTCATACATGGTTAGTGGCCTATTTATAGGTCAAATTTGGAACACTGGAAATAATTATACTTAGACTGAGGATCAAGTAAATTAGATAAAATAGTTGGATGAAGAGTGGATAAGAGATATATAAATTTATTAGAGATATGATTTTAATAAATATTTGTTAGAATTGTTAGTTTTAACATATTTGTGTTTAGAGGAAGTGGAGTTTCAATTTATATGAGAGCCTAGAAGCTCAATCACTTTGAAAATCCATGTATATATCAAGATGCTTATGGTATATTAAGGAATCACATGTATGAGGATGAGTGACTAAATTAATCTACATTAAGGGTAGGAAACTTGAAGGAATTGAGTGAGTTTGTGAAAGATTGTGTGAGAAGGAGAAAATCCTAGTGAAATGGATTATCCTAATCAGATGGAAAAAAGGATGTAAAAATATAATGAACTTAGAGAGAAGGTGATGTCTAGTAAGAATCCTAGTAAATTGGGAGAGCTTAATCATAAACATTATGTTGGGACCAATAATAAATAGGGATGGAATTGTATTGGATACCATCAAGGGTAAAGATGATTTTGTGAGATCAGACACCTGCACATAGATATTTATTTTATAAAATAAGATCCCTTGGAGGGAGATGTAAAAATATCATAGGATGATATTAGTGATGATGTAGGATGTGTAATTAGTGATCATCACTTAGACTCAAACCTTTTAGGAACTAAAACCCATGTACATTATAAATTTGAATAAAAATTTGAACTAATGATGTCTAAAGTGAGTATTTTGTATTTTAAAGGTATTCAATTATATTTTTATGGAAAAAATAGTATTCAAAATTCCAATGGAGAAAATGAGTGTGCATGTAGCCATAGGAAATGTGAAACTAGGTGTAAGCATGATTGTTACAATTACAATATGAATGGCCATATTTTAAGGTATGTTTACTAAATGTAGTATCCTATTAGTAAATCCTATGGTTAAAATTTATGGGGAAAATACATAAGAGATCATAGGTCTAATAAAAAATATAAGAATAAGTGATATGATTGGATCTGGAGGGATTAGATATTCTATGGGAAGTTTATAGAAATCACAATAATAAAAATAGAATATAGTTCATCTAATAGTATATTAATATATGTCAATGAGGTTTCCAAAGTAATAAGGAATTTTTAAGGTCAACATACCACCTTTTTTGAAAATTGGGACCCTTGAGATGTTTTGAAGCTTAAATTACAAGCATGGTCTATTTTGAATATTATGTAAAATTTTAAGATCATCCACTCTAGCAAACTTGGGTATTGATTTATGGTGTTTTTTAACCTTACCTAACATTTATAATGATTTTTCTTCATGCCTTTAATTTTCAAGTTTCATGGAGTCCTTTTTGATGGTTCATGTTTTAAAACCCTAACACAAACCCCTGGTTCATGTTTAAACTCAAATTTGGTGGGAATAGTTAAAATATGTCTTAGACTTAAGCCTAATTTTTCTATTAAGGCTTAGTAATTTTTTTAACAAAACCAAATCTTATCTTAAAAATTAATCTTTTCCTACTTTTATTTTCCCATTTGTTCTTTTTATTCCTAACCATGGTCTAAATTTTATGCTAATAGGGTCCCTTTATGTCTTGGAAAGGTTTCTTTTATTATTTATTACTCATTCTAGATTTTTAATACTAAGTTCCCATTGTATTTTTAGTAACAATAAGACCTTATTATAAACACTTTAGCTAAAGTTCACATTTGGTCTCGAGTCTAGCTTAATTTCCTTGCTTCTTACATAATCTAATGGCTCTTACTTCATCATGGGCCATGATCCAATGGAGTGAGGAAGGCCAAGGTCTAATTTAAATATTGGGAATCTTTTTAGATCTAATGATCTATGCTTCATCATGACCTTTTAAATTATATGGCATGAATAAATTTTGATAGAATCTAAACTTAGTCATTTGGACCAGTCACATATAAGTTGTTAGATCATGATCAATGGTTCTCACTTCATCCAAGACTGAAGATCGAATGAAGTGAAGACATAGTTGAAAATTCAAAATCCCATTAGCTCCACAAATCTACCACATGACACTCCCACATTCAAAAATTAAAAGCAAAGGGGCCTGCATAATAGAAGGGACTAATCATGAGCAAGCTCCCAAATCTCAATCAGACTATTCTTACTTTGTTGTGATTCTTGATCCAATAAAGAAAATTAAGTCCAAGAGCCATGGAGACCGCATGGATATACCAAATATCACTCTTGAATTATGACATAGCAATTTGATGATCTTAATTTTGACATTTGTGTGACCATCATTTGATACCTTCAAGGGCATATTTGATGTTCATGTGACCATCAAATTTAATCCCATCAAATATAATAACTTCATGTGCCTAAATTTGACATTCATTTGAATATCATTTGACTTCCACAAAGATGTGTTTGATGATCATGAGACTATCAAATTTAAGCTAATGAATTATTTTTCTCAGGACTAAGTTGCACTCTAAAATGTTGCTAGAAGGCTCATAAATTGCTTTTTAGACTAATGAAAGCCCTCAGAGGATGATCAAACATTGGGAAAATTTAACTAAAAATATTGAAATGGTCTCATAGGTCTAAATATATTTCTAAAAAACTTATTTTAAGTCTACACCATAAGGTCCCCATTGCATTTGTTTGAATGTTGTGAAACTTAGGTTAGAGACTTATACTAAATCTTATCCCAAAAGGGTATTTGTTACATAAAACTTAGACCAAATTCATTTAAACAAAGTTTTTAGTGTGTTTATTAATAAAATAAAACTATATTTGGCACTTGATCATTATATCATTTTGACCCCTTTGAATATGTCCTAAGCCTTAACATAAGTATTTTATCCCAAAGTATATGTTGTGTTTATTAAACACAACATAAAATTTGGCCTAAAATACTTAGTCATGGTCACCTTTATATAAATATAGGAGACTTAGGTATAAAAATTTTATCCTAAAGTTTATTTTGTGTTTAATAAACACAAAATGAACCTTAGCCTAAGTTATTTAAACCTAAGTCCCTGTCTAAGTTCTTTGATTTAAAACTTAGCGTAAAATTTTTTAACCTAGGTCTATTTGTGTTTATTAATATGAAGTATATTTAGGTAAAAGAAAATTATCCTAAGTTATTTTATGCCTATACTATAACTTAAATCTCATGCATATTTGTGTATCCTATGGCTCATGCTTCATTGTCGAAGGATGATCCAATAATGTAAAGATGCCAATGACTTTTCAATGGAGCTCTAAGAGTCAACAAGATTGACACATGGTGAAAACATGTTAAAAGAGTGACTAACAAAGGTACCATAGCTTATAAGGCCCATATAGGTGCTAGGTGGAATAATCATGGGACTCAAGACCAAAAAGAGATAATAATGAATGAGGTACCTAATCATAATCAATGGGCCACTATCACTCATAGGATCTTGATCTAATGGTGAGAATCAAACGAGAAATTTTTAAATTCTAATGGCTAGTGATCATTATGAAAAATATTGTGAAAAGTGATAGATAGATGCCAAATAAGTGCCATGCAAGTGAAAAATGACAAAAACTAATATCTTGTGTGCTTGAAAATTTAAAAAATAATCTAAATCAAATAGAAAGCACATATGAGCTGAGGTTAAAATATACTCTCAACATTAAAGCTTTATAACCCTAAAACCTACATAAAAGAGACCCTAAGTGAACTCAATTAATCACAATTCAATTTGAAAAGATCTTAATTATGATTTGAATATATAAGAATTAGCACAAAGACTAATTTCAATCCACTGGTGTATAATTTGTAGAAGTAGAAGTGATGGTAGCTCATAGGTAGCAATCAAAAGAGGAAACAAATCTCTATCTCTCCATAGAAAATGAAGGAAGATTCTTCAAGGTTACTAAATTAGACATTGAAGCCCTAAATAATGGAAAAAATAATTGGTCCAAGATCTTTTTGACCATAGAAGGGATGTCAACCATTACTAAAGAGGAGTAAATAATTGTAGCTGTTAGTAGGAGGTACTTCACTGTATGGATGTGATTGCTCTAATTTTTATTAATTATATAATTGATAACAATTGGATCATTCATGAGGTTAGCTCTATGATATTTTCTTATATTTCCCCATTGGCCTTTGAAACATATTATAATATCCCAAAACCTCATGTAGACCTACCTACAATAAAGGAATCTATTGACATAATGACATGGATACCATCGTCATACCATAGTTGCTCCAAGGGAACCATGTATTTTAGGACTTTGAGGGTAGGATATCAATTGTATAGTTTAAGGAAGGGATTAGGGTAATCATGACCCTACTAAATATGGCATCATGAGCCCCCTCAACTACCTATGTCAACAAGATTTGGGTTTTCTTTGTGTATGTCATGGTAGATAAATAACTTGTTCCTATAGTAGGGGATATGATCAGTATCTTCCTAGGGAAAACATTTTTTTCCATCAAGAGAAAAACAAGAAAGTAGTTCCTCATGATGCCTTATCTATTAGAGGCCCTACTTGCTTTTACCAAGATCCTAGACATAAAAAACTAGTCTCTGGAAGGAAGAACCATCTCTCACCACTACTCAAAGTTGTACATCTTTAAGTATAAGAACCACATGCAATTCATATATTATTATGTATACCCTACCCTAGCAGAGGATATTATATTGTTTCCCAGGCCTATGGCTCACCCATCGATCATGAAATACATAGATATGATGGGAGATATCTAGTTTTACCTAGATTGCATAGTGATTTAGATTGAGGGAATTATAACTCAACCATATAGATTACCTACTTACATACCTATCAAGTTGGAAAAATAGGAAATTACCTCTCAACTCATAAATGGTGTTGATGGAGTTTTCAAAGAGAAGAGGAAGGGCCTCCTCCATCCCTTTCCTCTAATAATTATAAGGATAGTGCTATAAGATTGGAAGTAGGTGGACACCATGTCTAGACATAGGGATTCCTTTAGGTTCCAATTAGATGATCTCAAGTAATGGGATTCCAATAATTTCTAATTTCCCAAACCTATGTATGTGAATCAACTTGGTGTTTATGACACCATCTATATTAAGGTAAGCATTTTTGAGGAAGTGTTGACTAGACTCAAGGGATACAACATTAAACTTGAGCATAGATTGACAAGTGATAAGAAACTAGCAAGGGATATATGGAAAATGCATCCTCTCTAATATCATTTTCTACTTAGACCTTCTAGGCCACATTAATAATAACCTCTATTGGATAATACACCCCTAAAGGGTAAATTATATAAGGACATGGCAAGGAAAAGCTAGAAGAGAGACCTAGAGAGGGACCCTCATCCTCAACCCTACCCCAAAGGCCAACATCTCTAGTTGAGCACTTTGACATGATTTCTTTTGGTATAGATGAGATATTTTAAGATACTCTTAAAGATCTTACTAAGTCATATGGCTCTAGAGAGGAAGAAGAGCAAGCTGAGGAAATATATGCTTAAGTAGAGGAAGATGAGAAAGGAAATAAAAGAAAGGAAGTTTCCCTTAATATAATCATAGTGGCACCCAAAGAGAAGAGAAAGGTAGAGTTAGCATTGGTCCCCATTTGATCAAATAATCCAAGGTTAACTCTCACTCATCATATGAGTGAAGTCAACCTTTTTAGTGATGAGCACCCCATCCATGGACTAGTCACCCCTAGTTGGTTCATTTAATGGAAATTTTAGAAGATCCCCTCTTTGTCACACTCATGGGCACTAACAAAGGTTTTTAAAATTGAGGTGCATGATGATATCAAGTTATGGATCAATGCCTTAATTAAATAAGAAGAAGAAGAAATGAGGATAATGGTCATTGTAGGGCTAGAAAGCAAGAAAATAGATGCTCTAAGACCATCCAACAAAACTAGATTTGAATTATTATAGCCTCTAAAATACACAAAGATAATTACTATAGTACAATTCAATCTAGAGACAACTAGATTGGAATGGTTAACTATAAATAGAGCCATGGTGGGAATTGAGGAGTTCACTTTTCAGAAGGTTGAACCCTTTATAATCTTAACCCTAGTTGGAGGGCAAAAACTTGATGAGGTTCCTATCCATGAAGATGTTGAGATCCTACTTGAGGCTCATTATTCTCAAAGTAAAGCTAGGATTATAGGAATTAAATAAGAGATTCAATATTTAGAAAAGGAAAAGTGAAACTTAGAGACATAGGCCATTTTATCAATACCTAATGCCATAATAAATATGTTTGAAGAATCATTCTTTGAGATGTTTGATTATTTTAAATCAATAATGATGAGTCAAGTTACATAAAGATAACAAGGTGAGGTGGCTAAGGGATTAATAAGTGGCAGGAGTTAGAGACCAAGATAATGGATCTCATTAACATTTTGATCAAGGATAGAATCCCTAAATTTAAAACCATTAACTTGGCTCATCTAAATATTCTATTAGGGATAGTTGTAGACAAGATCCAAAGTCTAAGTGTATGGATAAAGAGTTTGGATAGACTCTTGGTAGATGCTAAGGAATTGATTACTAGAATTGAATAACTCCTAAGCATTATGATAGCTAATCCTACCAAGATTATAGCCCTGGGGGTTATTAATGATGCAAAGTATAAGCATAGAATTACCTTGGTAATGCAAGAGGGAATTTTGAGAATATTCTGTACACTTGGATAAATTAAAATAATAATAATAAATTCTACAAATATTTCCCATAATTGATGTGTCAATTTTTAATATAGCTTTTCTCTCAATTGCTAGTTTTGTCTTAAATTTGAATAGTTTCTTTGAATTTTGGTTTTCATATTTAATCACAAGGTTTATAATTTGTGTATATTTTATATTAGTTGAATGATATTATATTTTGTTCACTTCATTTTTATCTCTATTTAGATGTGCAAATTCTATTTGATTATAGTAATAAATCTTTAAAGTAAACTTGGTTCTTACTTATGATTCTTTACATCATCCTTAAAAGTTTACCTAGTGTATAGTGAAATTTGATCTTAGGAAATTTTGCACTATATATTGGTTTGAATGAATACTTAGTTGAAAATGAAAATTTGTCATAATTTTTGAGGCTAAGATAAGAAATCACTTGTTTTCTTTCTACCCTACTCTTCTTATTTGCTCCTTTGTACCATATCACTTTAGTTTAAGTTTCATTATAAATATCCATCTAGATTATTATATAGCTTAAGTTTTGATCATAATTCACTAATAATTAACATAGATACTAAAATTTCACATAGAATTGGATCATGATGGCTCCCAATCATCAATTAACATAAATTTGTGGGAACAGTTAAACATTGCTTTGCCACTATTTCACCATAGGTAACATTAAGTTACTATAATATACTACTCATGTTATGAATTCCTTGAATTATAAAATGATAAGTTTTATTGAAAACTAAGGACATATGTGGTACACATAAAGGCATTAGCAAGTCCCATTAACACCAAAAAGAGGGCCACATTTGTGAACTCCTTGAATCTTTGCATGTCTAGGTCTATTTTGATCTAAGATTGATGCTATATTAATGATTTTGAATAATCCTTTTCTTAAAGTGTAAATATCATCGATCTTGGTGGTATCTAACATATATTTGTACTTCCTTAGATAGAGATCAAAGTTCTTTGAGTATTGATGCTTGGTTTTGGTAAATTTCACTTAAACTTTGAAAATCCATAGTATTTGAGGTTAAGATATCTTGTTTTGACCAAAGGTTGTCATATATTTCATAGAGAAAGGATTATTTTAGCTTAAAATTATAAATATAGATCAAATTTACATAATTGGACACATCTTTGAGCTATCTTAGGCAAAGATCAATGGCCTTTACTATTCCTTATGCAATCTTTACAAAATAAGCTTAATGTACAAGTTTAATCCTTATTATTTATAAATATTATCATGATACATCATATCTCAAATAGGATATTCAATATTAAAGCTAGCATTTCCAACGATTTAAACTAGATCATGCTCAAAGACAAGGGAACCTTTTCTTGAATTTGAAGTTCATAATATAGCTAGGCATGATAAAGGTAGATGTAGGAGATCCAAATATTTGCCAACTTCACCTCTTCAAGGTACCTTATCCTTCAAACTTCATATAGGTATGGATTGATTAGGAGACTCTTTGATCAATGTGCTAGGTGTGGTACATGATCTCCCACATAACTTTGAGAAATATTTACCTACATTTAGTCTAACTAGTATAGTAATGGCTAAAGAACAAATAAAATCTTTCAAAGAAGCCTTAAGAATGATAAATGTTGTGCATGAGGATATAGATTATAGGTTATTTCCCTTTACCTTTAAATATGCTACTTATAAATCATTTTTGAAATTACCTAACAATTATATCACTAACTAGGATTGTTTTATTAATGGTTTCATAGATCAATTTGGTAAAAGTGTCAATCCATGTATCATCTACCATAAATTCACCACCATCAAGAGGGATGCAAGTGACCCCATAAGGTCCTTTATTGATATATTTTAGAAAATGTATATCAAGACCATAAAACCTTATAAACTTGGTGATGTTTAGCTCTATAAATCGACAAGGATGCAGTGGATCACATGACCTTTGTATTTTTTAAGAGATATATTCTAGATATAATTACATTAGTTAGGGATTAGTGATCATCGATGATCAAATGCAACCCTAGGGACAAATGGCCTATTCTATTCCAAAAATCAACCTACATATGCCCATTTTGAACATATTCCCCAATAACTAGAATATTCTAGCCTTGAACCAACTTCCAAATCTAAATTAATTTCCCTTAAGTCATGTTGTTCCCAATTAGAACTTAGGATTCTTGAATCATCCTACTAATGGATTCAATGTAAATGATTAAAGATATTTAATACCATCTATTAATAATAACTAGGTGCACAATTCTAAAACTCCTAAGAATGAGAATGAGTGTATGTTCAAAATGGTCCAAAAATTAAGCACAAACTTCCTTCAGTTGTAGAAATAAGTAGGCAATATTAGAGAAAACTCTAGTAGTAAATTTTCATTTCAAAGGTTTAGTAGGCAAAACGATAGATTTTAGAATGATATTTTCCACAATAACAAGACTAATGAACTATCTCCTGGTAATAAGACTATGGGCATTCATCTTACTAATATTGCATTACTTGATTATTATAGAGTGCATTATATAGCCAAACATGGCAAGATTGATTGTATAGAGTTTTGTAAAGATTTTGAAGCTTTACAAGAGGATTTGGATACATTTGAAGTGGTCCCTACCAAGGATAATGGTGTAGGTACTTCTATATCTAAATCATCAATACTTCATGGTGGAGACATTTGATTTCCCCTTTCAAGAAGAGAATGGACCTGTTGAGATCCTTGAGGAAATCCAAGCCTTCCAACAATTCTTGAAGAAGACTTACCCCTTGAGGAATAGAGAGAAGAGGTAGCCATTGACTACCTTAATGCCTCCAAATAATTTTAGAATTTCTCCAGATACTTCTTCAAGTGATAATCCAAAGCCACTTAAAGGAAGTACCTCTAAGCCCAATATTGATATTACTCATTCTTCTAATAAATCAAGATATAACATTATTGAGGATATAAAGAAGATAAATTCTAACATCACCTTATATGAATTGACACAAATCATAGAGCAAAGGGACCTCTTGATAGAATCATTTTCAAATAAGTCTAGCAAGCCACCCAAGGTTGATCATGCTAATGTGACCGTACAAAAAACTAAGGTAGAGTATCCTCCTTTCTTGCTCATTGTCAGGATGTTTGGTAAAAACTTGAATAATTTTTTATTAGATTTTGGTGCATCCACAAATATCATACCAATAAGTATTTTCAAACAACTTGGATTAACACCTATAAAGTTTGATAGGGTTGTCACCCAATTAGACAAATCTAGAGTTAAGGTTATTGGGGAGTTATTAAATATTCATATATAGTTGGCTTCTAAGCTTAGAGTATAGCAGTTTATTGATATTTAGGTTGTTGATATTCTTGATGTTTATGGGATCTTGTTAAGTAGGGAATGGACCAAGGCTCAGAATGGCTACATGTCCATAGATTTATCACATTTGTGGCTACCTTTAAAGGAGTTCCTAATGAGATCAATGTTGAGAAAGAACCAAGGATGAAACACATGATCACTAATAACAATGTTGTGAATGAGAGTGTCAACATAATTGAATCAGACTTAGGGGTTTTTACCCTAGAGACTACAAAGGTATATGATCCCAAAAGTAGTCATGTTATTCTTAGGCTATGGAAATTACATTTTTATGCTGCTAGGTCTAACGTTAGATTTAGATTAGGCATTATCCTTACTGACCCTATTGGTAAGAAATATCATGCATCCTATATAATATAATTACCTTACACTAACAATATTGCTAAATATGAGGCCCTTATCGTAGGTTTACAATTTTATATTAAAAATAAGGTCAAAGAACTACTAGTCTATGATGACCCTAAACTAGTGGTCAACCAAGCGAGAAGCAAATATAAATGCAAACTTCCATACCTTAAGAGGTATAAGTTTAGGGTTTAGGACTTTATTGAGTCCTTTGATGTTTTTAGCATTGTTTCCATTCTAAGAGAAGAAAACCAAGTTCCTAATGAGTTGGCATCTGCTATAGCCAAACTCATGCCCTACCAAGATCCCCCATCTTCAGCACTGAGTTGATCCTTTGTCCTTCAATTCCTGACAATGTTAATTATTTTCAAGTATTCAGTGATGATTAACAAATATTGGATTTCATAAACAATTATAGAGAATTTGAGATCATATTATTGATGAGACTGATGAAAACTCATCTAAGGAGGATAAATTTGATGATAAAGTCATTCATTTTAATGACAATAAGACCCCTAAAGGGATGATTACTTTATAAAGACTATTTGATCAGGACAAACTAGTTGAGGTTTCTAAGATTCCAAAGATAAGTGGGAAAAACTATAATTCTATTGACCTTGGTCTCAAAGATCAGCCCCAGTTGGTAAAAATCTTGTACAAACATTGGGAACAAGATGGCCAAAGAGATGCTTGCCCAATATAGGGATGTCATAACATGGTCTTATGATGACTTAAATATCTTTGATCTAAGGGTCATCACTCACACCATCCCTCTTAAAGATAAATGTAAAACCTTTAGGAAGAAATAGAGGCCTATAAACCCTATCTTAGTACCAATGATCTTTAAGTAAGTTAAGAGACTACTAGATGCTAGGATTGTCTTTCCCATTAGGCATTCTACCTAGGTGGTTAATTTGGTTCCAGTCAAGAAGAATAATGGTGAGATCAAACTCTATATTAATGTTAGGAACTAAAATAAAGCATCTAAGAAGGATAACTTCCTTTTCCTTCTATTAACCAGGTTATACAATTTGATTTAATTTTATCCATGATATCTTTTCTTGACGTCTTTTTAGGATATAACTAGGTGTTGGTTGACAAACAAGACATGATGAAGATAAGTTTCACCACCAAGTGAGGGACCTTTACATACAAGAGAATGCCCTTTGGGATAATAAATGTAGGAGATACATTTTAAAGGGCCATGGACCATGCCTTCCCAGGTGTGATAGGTAAATGCATCATTATATATATGGATGATCTAACAATTTTTTCTAAAAATAGAGACGATCACTTTATGCATTTACAATAGGTGTTTGAGAGATGCAGAAGGTGTTAACTTTCCTTAAACCCTAAGAAATGTATCTTTTGTGTTACTTAAGGTAAATTATTGGGGCATGTCATTACCAAAGATGGGATATCCATAGATCCTAAAAGGGTAAAAGCTATATCCAAAATAGAGCCTCCAAATAGTATACAAAAGATACAGTCATTTTTTGGTAAGATAAACTTTGTAATACAGTTCATTTCTAGATTTGTAGAGATTTTCAAACAATTTAATGACATGCTAAAGAAGGATGCCAAGGTGACTTGGAATGAAGTTTCCAAGAAGGCATTCAATGATATGAAGGAAGCCATTAGCCAAGCTCTAGTCCTAATAAGTCTTCAATTTTCAAGGGACTTATATCTCTACTCTTTTGCATCTACCCATACTATGGCTTTAGTTTTAAATTAAAATATTGATGGGTTTGATCACCCAATTGCTTTTATGAGTAATAACTTAAAGAATGTAGATTTAAACTATTCATTAATTGATAAACATGTATATGTATTAGTTAAGGTGGTAAAGAAATTTGGGCATTACATCCTTAGAAATAAGTGTATGTTCTCTTAATTGACCCTACCACAAATCTTATGCTAAGTTGTAATGAATGAGGAGAATTTAGAGGTAAATGGATGTCAAATTTGTAAGAGTATGACATAGAAATGAAAATGAGAAAATTGGTAAGGTGTCAAGGTCTAATCCAAATGATTATTAATACCAGACCTAGGTTAAGTATTATGCAAGTGGATCAATAAAACTTTCAAGATAGTGAGTGGTATGATTCCATCATTCATTTAATAATCAATAATACCTATCCTAAAAGATTGATAAGGTAGAAAAAGAGGGATCAAAGGCTCAAAGCATCTCATTATCTGATCAAGAATGGAGTCTTATACCAAAAAAACTTTGAGGAAGTCTACCTATATAACCCTTATGCATGAGATTCATACTATATAGTTTAAGGTGTTACATCTTGAGAAGGGAGGCACTAGACCATCACATGCCTTAGATTTTAATATTATCTTACATACACATTTGGAACATCACATAGAAAAAAATCCCTTTACATATAGTTTCATGACACCCAATATTACATTATATGATGGAAAAGGTGACCTAAAACATCATCTAATGATTTTCAAACAACATGTTTGGCCTACATTTCTAATTATTATCTTCTCATGAATTTGTTTCCATGTATTATAAAGGATTATAACTACAATGGTTTTATTAATTATCAAATCAATCTATCACAACATTCAATCCTTTATTTGTCATGTTCTTAACACATTTATCGATCATTATCAATGATAATATATCATTTGCATAAGTGGCATAATTGAAACAAAAGATAAATGAGCCTATCGTAGATTATGTCCTAAGATAAGGACTATATTAGCCAAATTGACTAACTCCATGGTAGATAAAGAGATTAAATACATATTTAAATAAATTATATTACCAATATTACACAAATTTGTGTTATTCAAAAAGTTTCTTACATTTACATATTTATGCCATATAGTCAAATAAAGAGAAGTTAATCTCCTATCAATGGGTAAAATCAAGTATACCAATGGATAATAATAAACTATTGAGAGTTAAAATAATCCTACATATAAGGTAATGTCCACTAAGAACATGATCAATCAAAAGGCCACAATCAACGTAGAGTTTAAGCCATCTCCTAGATTGGTTTTATCTACTTAGCACCAAATCTTCACTAACCTTCTAGAGTCACAAGTGTGGGTTTTATAATATATAATAGAATGAAATTTAATATCTCTCACTCTCATTAAATATATTGATATTACATGGCTTCTTCTAAAGAACTATAATTCTAATGCATTATGTAAGTATCATAAGGCATAGAGCCATACAATAAATAGATGCATAAGCCCAAATCATAAGATACAAGATTTGATTGAGGCTAAAATTATTGATGTGGGTGAACCATAGAGGCACAAAAAGAATAATAAATAGAAGCTAAGGAACTAAATATATTCTTATATCCATTTCCAAATAACATAACAAATGAGGCCAAGATCCCATCAGATGCTCACTACATATAGTAGGCACATCCACCACCAGCTTCATATCATATTGATAAAGAGGGGGAACATATATTACACAATATTATTGGCATATACCATACTATAGTTCCACCTAGACAACTCATCACATTATTAGAGTGGGATATATTTGATGATGATATAGATTTTCATGCACTCTTTAGATGAGCATATATAGATCACCATCCTATCTAGAGTGTTATGGTTGATAATGGGTCAAGCATAAGCATGTGCAATATGACACTCTTTTATCATTTAGGGTACTCAGAGTAAGATATATTATCCATAGACAAAACCATTAGTGGTTTTAGTGGTCATGTTCATATCTCTATCAGGGATATTGTGCTTTTATTATAGGTTGGACTAGCATATATAGCCAGTCAGTTCCTAGTATTACCTAGTGTAGGCATTTTTTATATGTTATTGGGTAAGCCATGGTTAAATTATCTTTGAGGCATCCCATATATAGCATATATATGCTTAAATTACATACATTAAAATCAATTATTCATAGTTGAGGGTCTCCCATATGAGTATCCTCTACCCCTCCCATAGGTAGCTCCAACATAATCACTAGTTACAGTTCTAGCACTGTTACCAGATATTGTATAACTATCAATTAAATATTAGAGTATAGCTCCTAGACATACAACATAGAGTTTAGTAGATTAATGAGTACATGTGAGGTCTACTCTTATGGTATCCACACATATGCATGCTCACCCATAGAACCCATTATTATAGAGACCCCTATATCAAAGATATGTCATAGATTCTAGAGGACCTTTCTCCACTTAGTTTATATCGATATCAATATTATTGAGTTTTTGGTGTTTTTAACATAGGGCACATACATCACCTATAAATTATTCTAATAGATGAGTTCCTAAGACCCCTATAGTTCATAGGGAATCATAGTCAGTGACACCAATTTATATCACCACTACATAGGAAAATATAAACATATATTACTCCACATAATAGATTATAGGATCATATTTTCAATTTCACATAGCATGCATGATCAAAATTCCCTAATTTGACACAAGTCATAGTGATAGTGAGTCTCCCATGAGACTCATCAGTTAGTATGGTTCTTACTCCCTTGTACATACTTTATTCTATCTTCCTCCTTATACATAGTTTATTTTCATTTGATTGTACATAGCTTATTTCTATAAAATACAAAAGTAATATAATATGCCAAAATATAAAAATATTCAAATATTACTTATAAAACACAAAATTTATAGATTGTATGTATTTATATATTTACATTTCTTGTATTTTATAGATATTAAATATGCTAGCTATCTTAGAATAGTTAGTTTTATCATACATTTATGCTTCACTTGTTCTTGTCGAGTGCTTGTTGATTGATTACAAGACTCAAGTCCACTACGCTGATTTAGATTTTTTATCATCTACCCATTGTGGTCATATGCAATAATCTTGGTTTATTTATTTGATACATATGCCCACTTAGGGGAATCTCATACATAGTTTCTATTACCAAGTTTTATCCTTACATTATTTACATTCTATTTTTCACTTTGATATAACTTGATATTGATCATTACTACTCATACTCAATTTTTTTGCCAACTAGAACTAGTTTATAATTAGTATATGTAGATCCTAGCATTCACACATATTTTTACTACATTCATACATAATTTCATTTATAGATTTCCTAGTTTATACTTGATTGTATTTTCTATGCTTCTTATATTCAATGGCATTTGAATATGTCATTACTCTTTATCTCTATGCCACTTCTATTTATATATGCATTAGACATGTGCCCATGTCCCTTGTGTTTTATTTTTTGATTATGTATGAAAACATCTAAACATGTCCTTGTATATATTGTCTTATCAGATTTAGTGACATGTGATCATGTCCCTTATATTGTGGACCATTTGCCTATTTTTTGTGCCTCATGTATTCTATAATTATACTTTATTTTATGCATCATGTCTATGACACTTATATTTTATTGTTACACACACCATATTTTTATGCCATGAGGGACGTCGTGCATCTACCTTTCCTACTTGGGTGTCATGATGGACATCATGCCCCATCCCTTAGGTAGATACTTAGATTTATTATTATACACATTTATTACATCTATCTTAACACCTTTGTGTAATTATATATATAACATAGATCTTACATTACATACTTATGCTTAGATTCTCTTACATTCTGATATTATGCTTCCACATTGTATTGGATTATCACATAGTTATCATATATGCTCTATCTAACACATTTTGTAGAGATACTTATTTTGAGGATAGTTATTACAAAGATCAATAACTCCCCTCAAAAGAAGGGGGAATTCATAGGGGTTTTTCATAGATATGAGGTTAGTACATTGCATTCATATATTATTTTTACCACATAGGATCATTTTTAGGAAAATAAACGCTTATAAGACATAGGAAAAAATAGGGACTCATAGAGTAGTTTAGTCACTCATATTTTAAAATAGATAGAGATTAGTGCATAGTTTGGGACACTAGCACCACATGGCACTACTATCTGAGTCATGGTGTTATTGTCTAATAGCCCCAATTTTAGGGTAGTTAAAATTAGCTAAAATAGTGCACCAGATATAGTACATGTTTGCACAAATATAACTACATATTTGATATTTTATTCATATTTTGCTCATATTCACAATAGTTTAGCTTAGAATAACATAATTTTGATTCGATTTCAGACATAATATATGTAATTATCATTCCCATATTCAATTTAGTTACACAAATACATTCATTACAACTCAGTCTAGAATTAGTATAATCAGATATTAGATTTGGGGCATGTGCATGGCACATAGTTTCCATGTGCACATTTACACACATGTTAATCATATAGAATGGAAAGCTCCATGTAATTATATACATTATAGACACTTGACATCATATTCTAGGTTGTCACCAATTTCATGCTTTACTCCATATATAGTGGTTGGCATTCTCAAGTAGCCCAAAGCTATTGAATGTACATAAATGGTCGTGGAGCTAACATACACAATTAGATATACCTAGTTATATATTAACTACACCTTAAATAATTTAGTTTAAGATTCACATACTAAAAAATGGTGGTAAATGATGGATTCATATCCTACTTGATTTATTGAGCCACCTAGATGAGAGGTTTAGACACACAGTATAATCTAATCTATTCGCAGGAAATGATCCACCAAGTATGGGTAGGCAATGATGGAATCAAAATCAAATTAAGATCTTGATACACCCATATATGAGGATTAAGAAATTTATTATCTTAGTCAAAGATATTCAATTATTTCATCACTATATACATGCACACATAGAGGTTTCCACTATGTTTATGCATTAGTTGGCATACCCAATGAGTTGTATTTATTTTTTTACTATTTCTCATGTCTTTACTTATTTTTATTTAGTTACTTTATCCAACATAGTATTTTTATTTTTATATCTTTTAATTAAGTATTGATTTATACACATTTCATTATAGGTCATACTTTAGATCATGATTCACATACACAAACCCAACTTCACATACTCAGACTCAACTACATGGGCTTCACTTCCTAGTCCAATCCAGGTATACTTCTTTTTAATTTATACTAGTCATTTCACTTTGTTTCATTTATAGCATGAGGGGTGGGGGAATTTTAATCACCTAAAAGTGGTATTTGGATGTTAAGAGTGTTGCTTAAGACAAACTATTCCTAGTTTAGCCCTAAACTTATCTTAGATCCTTTATCACACTTTTATCAACCATAAATGTCCCTAGTCAGCTAAAACATAGTCCTAGACTTTCATTCCTAGTCAACCTAAGCACATTTTATTATTCACACAAGATACAAGAATAAGACTCTTAGACCTATATCCACTAAATCAAAAATAGATGCAAAATACCTATTCAAACAAGACATAAGTTGAGCAAAATCAATGTTATTAATCCCTATTCTACCCTACTTCTACATAATACCATCTATAGTTTCCTTGAGCCCAAATTTCAAAGATTTCTAATCTCAAGCACACTCAAGGCATTCAAGACCACTATAATTATAACATTCACTTGCACTTATACCAAACACTAGGTGGGATAACTGCATCAAGATTGACACCTTCTTGGAGTATTAGTATGTAGGTAACTCTCTTCATAGTGGGGTGTTGAGGATGTCCAACCTATCCTATTAATGAACACAAATTTTAAAATCATTCCATAATTTTAAGGAACATGAAGGTTTTCATCATAAATCAATTGTTACTAGCAAAAAATAGAGTTTTAGACTTCATGCATGTAAGAATATAACCCAAAAACATAAGCACAAGTGCACCTAGGATTTAGGAACAATCATGTAAAGAGGACATTAACACCATTTTCAGGACACTAGATCCACATGGCACTACTGTCTAAGTGTGGTTCTATTATCTAGGAGATGGTCTGACTTAAGGATCCTATTAATGAGATGCAAACATGTCTATAACCCATTTTTTAGCACTTAGATCTTATGTGATAGGTGTTTATCAGATATGTTTCTATTTTATATATATATATATATATATATATATATATATATATATATATATATATATATATATTACTATTACTATTTTTATAAAGTCAAAGCAAGTCAAATTATGTAACACATTAGTGGTTATTTATTGCATATTATTTTATGGATTTAGACTACTCATCCCTTTAATCAAATTTAGGATTTAAATTAATAAAACCCTGAAAGGTTAATATGATATAATAAACCAATTTTTGGAGATGTAAAAGTTCATTATAGAATATAGTTTTAGAATGTATTAACTAGTAACATGAAATAAGTACCAAAGGTGTTATTATTACCTATTATGAGTTAGATGGGTATATTAAAGGGAATAAAGTGAAAGTAGTGGCATTATAATGTGAAGTATGTAAAGGTGACCATAAGATATGTAAATGTTTTTTATTTTAGTGTACCTATTAAATAAATGGCACATGTTACTAAAGAATATGTGATACAAATATTTATGAAATAGGAAATTTTAGGGTAAATTATGAGATCAAACATGAATAGTAAATGGTTTCACAAGGAATAAAGTGAAAGTAGTGGCATTATCATGTGAAGTATGTAAAGATGACCATAAGATATGTAAATGTTTTTTTATTTTAGTGTATCTATTAAATAAATGGCACATGTTACTAAAGAATATGTGATACAAATTTTTATGAAATATGAAATTCTAGGGTAAATTATGAGATCAAACATGAATAGTAAATGGTTATGTGCCAAGATACCATTGCATTTCAATCATATAATCAAGGTGGATACCCAAATGATTTAAATAATAACCAAACTAAAATTTTTTGTTACTACAAAAACAAACATGGAGAAAACATCTAAAAGCAAGGTGTATTTTATAAATGAGGTTTAATATCTTGTAGGCATATAGGATGATGTAGAAGTAAAGGATGTTGTCTTTTAACTTATTTCAATTGTGGTGATGGACACTATCGAGGGATTTTAAAAAGTATTTGACCTATATACATTTCTTGGGTGATCACAAGATGGAGGATTATGGTTAATTAAGCAAAAATATATTATTTAAGTATCATTATTATAAAGGTACAAACATGATTATAATTAGATACCAAGAAAGTGATAGAGCACAAATATATATATATATATATACACACACACATAAGGGACGGTTGAGGTACCAATTTTGAAATTAAACCCATAATTTAAATGAATATAATAGGCATAAGAATGTATAACATGTTCCCATGAAGGGAATGTGAAATTAGATAAGATATTTTGATGTACATAACTAGACATGCATGCACAAAACAAAATCTTGATGGGAGTGAAAGAGAATAAAACTCTACCAAGTGAAATTTAAACTCCAAGAAAGATGAGATAAAAAGGAAATGGAAGTATGAGAATAATTCCTCATCAAGATGGATTAAATGAAATCACAAAACTAATTTCATTACTAAATACATTATAGTTAATGCCTTTTTTGAAATAATGGCTTCAACAAAGTTTTGGGATAAACCATAATCAGTTAAATAAAGACTATGGGTAATGCTTTCAATAGATAATGCACCATATGATTATGATTTAATAATTAATGTTAATATTAATTATTGGGAAATGAAAAATATAATGATCAATATTTGTTTAGAGGTGACTATTAATAAAAGAGGTATGAAAATAAATATGGAATTTATCATTGCATCTTTTGAGTAATATTTTGTTCATAACAAACAAAAAAAAGTAAAGATAAACTAGGGGCTTTCATAACATGGATTTGAAAATATTAGGCGTGTATTTATCTATGAACTTTTAAGTTATATAAATGGTAGAAGAATATTACTATCTCATGTTCTTGGAAAGGACATGGTCTTATAACAACTAAATTAATATGAGATTCAAGAAGTTTTATATGATCTATGAGAATGGGGAGAAAATATTTGTGATTCCCATAGATAAAAATAATGGTATGGCTTAAATTCATGGATTAGACATGGATGAATAAGATAAAAATATCTTTAACGATTCTACATAGAAAAGAGATATGGGTAAAGAGATATGGGTAGTCTAAAAAACAAAAAGGCTTTGATCTTGAAAAATAAAGAAGGGGGATCTGATACTTCCAACCAAAAATGTTCCCATTTCTTTCGAGAGACATTTAAGGTCATAGGGATAAAATTAATAAATTTGGAGAGTGATGATGTATATAATATGATAAGTGAATTGATAAGAATGCATTTAGTAGTAAATAAGAAAATAAATAGACTAAAGGTGGTTAAGAGATAGGTTCCATGTGTAACTAATCAATCAATCAATCAAAAAATATTAGGAATGAATGAATTAGTCAAATAACCACAAGCATAAAATGTAGTTTAGGTAAAGGGTGATGCACTCAAGAAATATGAAGTAAAAATGGTGAAAAAAAACTACTTTTGAAATCACCTACCGTGAACCTAGAGTTTAAGCTACCAAAGAAAATGGAATACAAATATAAGTAAGAGCTATGTAAGAAGTTTGATGTATTGAAAAAAATTTACCAAATAGATTACACATAAAAATGTTAAGCAAATATATTTCCTCCAATAAAGAGGTCAAGAAATAAACCTCACTAGGGAGGTAGAAGTGCATGGAAAATGGTAAGAAAATGACACATATTGATAAGATGCCACCTAGTAAAGTGAACTTGATAAGTACATAAGAGAGGGGAAAACAATTTTATCAACCTAAAGATATTTCTAAAATAGGAATATTTGGAATAAGTTCCAATTATTTTCCATCTAATGTATGGGGGAAGCCATAAATAAGGTAGTATCTGTAAGAGAAAAATTGTAGTGCAAAAAATATTTATTTTTTCTAGTTTATTTTCATTAACATGTTTAGTTTTGATATGTTAATAAGCATAGTAAATCATGTAAATATAATCAGGTGAGTAGAGTAAATAATTTATTGGAATTATTATATGAGACATATAAGTATCTTTGGAAAGGTTTTTTTTAGCTACAATTTTATTAAGGGAGATGAAATCCCATTTGGAATAAAAAAATACAAAACTTAATTTTACATTCCATTTCTATGTACTTGTCTTTGTGATGACACAATTTTAGAACATTTTTATATTATTACCTATCCATTTTGATGAATTTTTGAATTGATCTAGCACCATTATATCATGTTGTTTAAGTATATTGGTACCTAGACGTTTGAATTTTAGAATTAATTCATATTCTATAGAGATATATGATTAGTAATGTGATGATTACACACACATGTGGGCACACATCTTGTTGCTTGGGATAATTTCATATTTTTTAATTTAGTTATCATACTATAAAATGTTTTTATGTGCACATTAGGTTTGTACATGACAACATTTATAAAATTGATGGATTCATGAACTTAACAAGCACATGATGACCACTTCCCCACCTTAGTTGATTGAAATGTTTTAAGTGATCTCATTTGGTATAAATTGTAATAATTTTAATATTTTTAATTCCTAGTCATATTTATATGTTTGATCTTCCGTTCTCATTCCAACCTAGTCAATATCTTACCCATATGACTCTAATGGGTTATAGAAGTTTTTACTTTTTTTTTTGTGTATCTAAAATTTTATCCCACCTATAAAGCTCATATGTTTTGAAGGAGGCTCAAAGCTATGTATAATCATATTTTTGATTTTTTGATTCATTCTAATGTCTTTGAAATATATATAATAATCAGATGATAATAAATGAAGAAACTATGTAAAAAAATTATTATACTATAAGCCAAAGATATCATCAAGAGGATGCCTCTGTGTAAGTCCTAAATCATGTGTGCTATATAAATAAATTATATTATCATATTCATCCTACATATGATTCATTTAATTCTAAATATATTTTTCATAATCATTATCATGGTCACAATCATCCTCTTGATCTTGAAATCATGGTGTGTCACTCTTGTCCTCTTTTATATATGTATATGAAAAACTAATTGTACCATACTATGGAACTATATTATTGAATTTTTTTTGCTTTTGAATATTTTCATCATTTTTAAAAAAATTATATCATTATTTTAACATAGTGAAGAGAAATAATTTGTGATATGAATTCTTGATTTAAAGATGTGATCATATATTTTTTAGTGTTAGCCTTATCACGATATTTTATAGATGAAATATATATGATGTTTAAATTGTTAGAAACCATATTTTTATAATTAAACTTTTAAGGAAGAATTTTATTTAGACATTTATTCATGTGAAACCTTTTTTATAAATGTGTTTTCCTGCTTACCTTGAATTTGTTTTTGCACCTTTTTTTAATTCTCTTTTAGTAACTTTTCATTTTTGATAGATTCCTTTTTTGATTGTTCTTTTCCATTTTTTTCCTTTTATAATTTTAATTTATCTTACTTTTCCTTTTGAAGATTTTATTTTTCTTATTTTTTCAATTGAATACTTTCTTACTTTAAATTGTCCTTGTGCATCCATGATTGTTATTTTTTTATTTTTGCACTTGTTATTTATAAGATGAAATAATGATGTGAGTGGGTTTTTTGTTTATGTATTTATTATAAGATCACCATAACAATTTATATTTTTTAATTTATACTTTTAATATAAAAAACTATTTGTATGATGCCCATGCATTCTATGATATGAAAAATAGTATTTTCATATTCTCTGAGGATGTATAGGAGGTAGTTCGATAACTTTTTTTTTAACCATTATTATTATAATCTCACTCAAAAATGTGTTAGACTTTTGTTCTCTTTTTAAAAAACTATTTTTAGATATTTCTTTTGGGATTCTAATATTGATATGCAATCTTATTAGGCATTAAAATTATAGATGAAGATGAAAGTACATGATTAATAATAGTATACTCTAGATTCTTTATATATGTGTTATTATTTTATTGTGATGTGATATTTGAACTAGAATAATAATTTTGATTTTTTAACTCATATATTGATTGGATCATAATGATTATTTGATCCTTAATGCATTAAAAATAAAAAATATAGGTACTTTTAATTTAAAATGCATACAAACAGCATCAAGAGGGGATGTGGGAGGTGGATGGGTCTGATGAAGGATGCATTGATTATATTCTTTTGGTACTATATGGTGGCTTAATGAACCTCATGGGAGAGTGATATAATGTACCTAGTTATAGGGAAAGTAGATATCACCATATTGAGGGTTAAGAGGATACCTTGTATCATATTGAATTAATGTTTGCTCTTGTTCCCATGTTATAATTAACTTTATAAAAAAATTCATGAATGGAACTTAATCTTAGAATGTGATTTCATTCATTATATTATATGAGTATAATTTATTTTCCTTATTTATGGAATAAAACATGAAGTAAAAACTATATATGCTTAAAACAAAAAGTAATCATCCATTATAGCCATGAAATTGTTTGTAAATTATAGTAATATAAAACTAAAATTTGAAATAGATGAAAAACAAAAAAATGTGTATGGAGATTAGTAAATTATTATGAAATTCAAGGTCAAAAGAAGATAATTTCATTTCATATATCATCCAAGGTTTTAAAAAAATGCTTTCAGTGTCAACTATTATGTCTAAGGTTAAAATCAAGATCTTTTAGTGTCACATTTTGATCCAAGGTCAAAAGGAAGATTTTTTAGTGTCTGATATTTAGGAATTTATCTAATCTATAATATAATTTTTTTGAAACCTTATAATGTTATAAACCTATGGTAAATTTAGGTTCTATAATGTCTAGTCAATAATTGGGTTCACCAAATGTTTAATCTAGAATTGAATTAATTGTAGTAATTAAACCTACTTTTGATAAATATAATAGAATAAATAAAGGTGTTGTAAATGCACTTTTAAATAGTAAATTGAAAGTAAATGACTAAAATGGATGAAATAAAATAATTTTTAAAAATTATAACTATGAAAAAAGGATAAACTTATTTATTTATGTTATTTTATTGACTTATTGACTGACAAAGAGAGAAAATAAGAAAATAAGAGCAAACCAAGAAGTTGAAATTGAAACTAATTAAGATAGTATTAGTAGATTAAGATAGTACTAGGATTAATTATTGTCCATACTATATGTTTTTCTAATTTTTATAAAATTATTAACTAAATACACTTATGACAACTTTAATTATGTCTACATGTAAATTTTCATCATAAAGAGGTGTGGAGAAGATCTATAGATATCTTCTCCAATGTGGAAACCCTAATAGGGCATGTAATAATTAAAATACCTACAAATAGAAAAAATATGGTTATATATATGATTATCCCATTCACCCAAAAATGATTTAACACTTCTTACATATCCAATACTCTGAGAGGAATCAATCCCAATTTAGTTCTCCCACTTAGAGTGTTTTATGCAATTGTGGTCCTTTGAATATATAAATTCATCTAGAACTAGTTTGAATACTTTATCATGATTTTATCTAGGTTGGATAATATAGGAGTTTTACTTGGTTGAAGACTGATTCAAATTCTTAGAATATAAATTGGGAAGAATAGGGAATTTTTTCTTAGTGTGAAATAATGTAAATGATCATCTATGTTGAAACTACCAAGTAAAGTAATAAGTCACTTGAGTGTGCATTTATAACAATTATAATAGGTTAACCACACATTAGAAACCTAAAAAAAGGAATATGACCTAAGGGAGGGATTAATTTGAATATTTTACCATTGGTAGGAGAAAGATAAAAATGTCCCATGGGGACAAGAATGCCTCCCACTAGTTTCCTTATTGGGTATTGTTATTTCCTAAGGAAATGTGCTTTGTTTGGGATCTAGTTGAAAAACATACATATGCATAAGGGTGTTTTAAATAATCATAGAATTTATGTAAGTGAAGATGATTATTTGATATAAAAATAGGTATTCACATGGGATTCAAATAAGGTGAAGTACAAAAATATGTACTAATTAAGTGCACATGTTATTTTAAGATAAAAGGACTAAACATGACATGATCAATCATTCATGACTATATTTAGGTTACTAAATGATTTAGGCTAACCTTATTACATATAAGGGGCTTAAAATAAGGGAACTAATAAGTGTTATACTATACTTTATAATTTAATTTAAAAAGGATTAGGATGGGAACTTCTAAATCATGTTCATGATCCATCATGCCCTCTCTCCTATATGGAGTTTTACTTCTCTTTCCATTATTTGTATTGAGTAATGGTTCTATTTTTCTTCATTGAGAAGTCATGTGCTCTCCCATTAAGTGGATTAAGTAATACACATAATATTATTCCATGAGATAGTATCTTCCTCACTTTATATTTATATACTTAGATACCTTATGAAAATATGTATTCTTATTTTTTTGTTTTAATGAAATAAAGAGAATGTGGAACCCCATAGCTTAGGTAAGACTAGTTTTGATCTACACCTACTCCTTCTTCTCCATGTGTTGACCTTATTTTATTTCTATCATTTTTGGTCACTTATGTTTGATATTTTAGGCTCATGGGTTTCTTAGAGTCCCCACTTGAGGATAGAAATGTAGCTAGGAGGTGAGCACTTCCTCTCTAAATTTATTACATTAGATATGGATCTTCCTTGGAACAAATACTATAATCTTGTGAATTTATTTGATTCTCTTATGTAAAAATTCTATTCTATATTTTTGAGTTTGTAAGTTTGATGGTATGTAAATAATCCCAAGATATTTTAGGTTACTGAAAATGTAAGGCCTAGTTTGAGGTAGAGTATAGGAATGACTTGTCATATGGCCTAACCATATTATTATCAATGGGGGAAATAATTTGGTGGTTTAGTTAAGATCAAACAATGACCTAATTTTTGTCCTAGTGATGCTTAAGTAGGTTGTATTTTGGATTTAAGTTCATTATACTATTGTGATTCTTGATTTTGTAAATGTGAATACATTTCCATGGATAAGTGGCTTGCATGTCCAAAATTAACTCATAAGGGTTGCAAAGAAGTTTGGATTAATTTGAGTGAGACATGGTTTTGTTTTCATGAAAAAGTTTTAACTTAGCTATGAAGGGCATTATGTTCAAATGGTGGTGGCTTAGCCTAAGATAAGCTATAAACTTATTTTTTCCAATATAATTTGTGAGATAAATATTTTAATATAAAAAAAAAAATTAGTGTAGCTAGAGGAAATTTTATTGACTACTAACTAGTGATCAAGGTACTTAAGCCAATAGGATTTAACTAGTGATGGTGGTTAGTGTTGTAGGATTATTTTTTATTGATAAAATATTTATTATAGTTTTTCATTTCTTTTTATTTTAATTTAGGTTATTATTTATTAGGTTTGGTGTTGTATTATTAAGATTACACCTTAAGAAGGCCTTAAAGTCTTATACTTTGGAAACATTAGCTGGGATTGTTATGGATTTTAAGAGAATTGGGGGCTAGGTGACCCTTAAGAGGCCTCTCCAAAAACATTTTATTATTCTACATGGAATAAAATATATGAAATAAAATTCAATAGTTATTTTTTAGGTATCTGTTAAGTGACTTTATAGGGATCTTTGAAACAAAGGGGAGGGATATTTGTTAAGGGAACCCCATTATTTTGAGCCCCCTTTTCATAAAAACAAAAATTAAAATTTTAAAAATAAAAATGAAATAAAATATTAGTTATTTTGATTTATTCTTATCCTTGGAATCCATTAGAATTCATTGAAGGCATCTCATAGTTTGAAGATTCAAATATATTTTTTCCTTTTGTAATAATCATGTTCATCCTAGAACTTTTCATGAATCCTAGCATCTTCTTAACCCACCCAACCACCTTTCCATATGTTACAACCTGAATAAGTTCACTTATTTATATTGTTTATAAAATATGAATTCATTTAGATTTAATAAATCTAAAAGATAAAATTATATTAAAATTACTACACCATTCAATATGCCATGTTGTTTATATGATAAAAATATCTTTAAAATAACTAACACATTTTATGATAAATCCAATAATTAAACATATGATTAGTATTATTTTCTAGTCCCTAAATAGGGTTTAAATGGTTTAGAAACTATAAGATCATAATAATATCACATAATATCTGTGAAGGTACAATATACCAATAAATGAAATTTTGACTGTAAAAAGTCTTATAAATTATCTATTGTTGTAGTTCAACATAATAATTAATACATGTACATACCTTCCAATATCCTATGTTGTTAAAGTCATAAAAGTACAATAATATTTTTATATTAGTACAAGAGATCCTCTATAAGACAACTCATGAAACAATATATAGTATCAATGAGTATACATATCAAGGTTGGTTTAGATATAATAGGGAGAACATCATATGGGTGATTTTCCTCCAACCATATACCATCAGCCTCTTTCACACATCCCAATTGAGAGTTTCCCTTTCTTCATGAAGAGGAAGATAATGAAGATGTAATCATCTAGAACCATCTTAGAACATTTAAACAAGTACAATCATAATTACATGTAGCCATATAAACTCTAGGTACTCCTATATATGGTATGACCTTAATAAAACATGTGAAATATAAATTATAGTGGATAGATCATGTATATAAATATAACATTACTTTAGCCAAGGAATTTTTATAGTATTAATAGATTTCACAAATCTATGTTTTAGTCCACATTTCAAAATACTCTTTGCTATGTAACATTTAATTTCCTACACCTTTCATGATATCCATAGATAATAATTTTAAATTTGTCATGAACATATTACTTATCACCACTTATCAATAAATATGGTTTTCAGATATACACATACCTTATAAATCACTCAATAACTCAAAATCAATCAATCAGATACATAAGATTATTTCATCATTCCAAAATAGTAAAATTGTCAAAAGGACCAATAATACAATCATATACTCATCTAAATTTAACCACCCTTGGTTCACAATAAAAATGTGATGTATTTTTATTCAATGAATTCAATCGAAGTAATAATAATATCTCTTTATGATAATCCAAGTAAGGATCAAAACCAAATATAGGTTAAACATGTAATCCTAACACAATTTAACTAAGGCTACTTTATAACTAGACGACAGAATAAAACCATATAAAGTCATGAAACATCCATGTTATAACCACTAAATAGTGATAACAATATCTATTAATAAATTATTATGAATTGTAACTCATAAATATTTAAGACTAGATCAAGTTAGCTCAAGTTCAAATAATCATAATACAAATAAGATGACACAACTATATCTATAGCTAGTGTATAGAAGAAGCCAAAAATAATATTACAACAATATACCTCTTTATATATTTCATACACCAATAATATTTATAACACATACTTATAAAAATAATTATTAAGTACCCATTAATGGGTTGATGGGTTCTACATCCAGATTTAGGAGGAAGGAGCATGCAAACTAGGTTCCCCTCGCTTAGGATTGTTTAAGTTAAAATTTGATGACCCTTCAAATGGTAATCTATGAGAATCAAGAGAAGGTTGTATTATTAAGGAATATGGTGGTTTTTTTAATCAGAGTGGCCTCTTTAAAGTTGGTGTATGGAACCAATAATAAGGTTGAGGTACAAGTGCTTGTGTTGGGGGTTTATCTAGATTTATAGTTCCATGTGGACTAGTTATTTATAGAAGGGGATTCAATGATATTGATTCAGTCTTTCCATAATAAGTGGGCTAAGGTGTGGTCCCTTTGGAACATCTTTGAGTGAGTGTGGCCATTTTTGGAGTATATCTTAGTGTGGGAAGTACACCATTATTTTAGAGAGGTAAATGCAGCTATGTATTTTCTTACTAACTAGTGTATCTCCTAAGTTGAGGATCTTAATTTAGATAATGAGGCTCTATAAAAATAGCTCTATATCACCATTAATGAATTTAGGATAATAAAATTCTTGGATTATCACATCACCCCCATTATCTTTGTGTCTCTTTATTAGATGCATCATGTTATTATTACCATGTCATTTAATTATGGCATGTGTGCAAGTATTTATGCTCATTTTTGTTTGTTGCTAGTCGCATTTACACTTGGCAGGGGTTGAATTTAGTTTGGGCTCTATATTTAATTATGTATGTAGGCTTTCAAAGATGGAATCTATGTGATGACATTAGTTATAGTGGCATCGATGGATTACATCCAAGATATGAAGTAAGATATGTCTTTTAGTGGGGATTTGTATGTCAACAGGCTTAGGAAAATTATATGGGTTCCCTCAGATTAGGTGCTTCATTATATGATGCTGGTTTTGGGTGAAACTTACATCAACTATTATTTTTGTGTTAATTTAAATTCAAATATGGTGTCATTATTTTATAACATGTTGAATATCATGGATTAAAAGTAGTAGGTGGTGGAATTTTTCATGGCACCAAAATATAAAATTAGTCTAACAGAGGTTATGGTAGTTGTGAATTTTTGGCCCTAGGCCACTTTGTCATTTTCTAGTAGGTATGTGTATAGGTTTGATCCTCTCGTGGTGTTCAGGGAGCTAGATAAAAACTTTATATTTTTGTTGAATTATGTGGAGAAATTAGACTCCATGTTCATAAATCCTCTTGTGTAATTTGGTAGGGACTTCCCTTCTCCCCCTAGCCTTTCCTAAATCTATTATTCCTACTCTTGAGGCCGTATTTCATGAGAGACCCTCATTGTCCATGGTGGAAGCATTGACATTTTTTTGTCTTGGGTGATGATTCAAGTAACATTTTTATCTCCCAATTAGGTGAGGTATCCCCATATTCATGTCGCATCAAGCCTCATGTAAGAGTGGCTATATGTATTTTTTCATGCAATAGGGTTGGGTACTGTCATTATTTGTATTAGGAAGGTGGTTGGCATAGTGTAGTAAATGGATGAAAAGGGTGGCTTGGGTAAGGCTCTAGGTGACATGTTATAGGGGGATTTGATATGCCCTAGTGTTAGAATTAGTGGTGATGTAGTTTATAGTGGTGATAGTGATGGTGTCTCACTAGGTGGTGTTTTCTTTATCATGGACTTAGATTCAACTTAGTCAGGTATTTTTTTTGGAGGGTCATTTGGTAGCTCTAGCTTCTTGGATTGGTCTAGTTCATCTTTTTTTCTTCCTATCTTTTGGCCTTTAATTTTAGGTTTTGCTTTTACATCCCTTGTGTATGGGGTGGTTTATCTTTGTTTAACCTAGTTGTTCAATTATGGGCCTCATGTATTATAGGTTTTATTATAATCATTTTCTTATTAATAAATGGGTAAGGTACCCTCAACCCTTAGTTTTATATATGTGTGTGTGTGTGTGTGTGTGTGTGTGTGTGTGTGTGTGTGTGTGTGTGTGTGTGTGTGTGTGTGTGTGTGTGTGTGTGTGTGTGTGTGTGTGTGTTTATAACTAAGGGTTGAGGGTACCTTACCCATTTGTTAATAAGAAAATGACTATAATAAAAACTATAATACATGAGGCCGATAATTGAACAAACAGGTTAAACAAAGATAAACCACCCCATATATAAGGGATGCAAAATCACCCCATATATATATATATATACATATATATACATACATATATATATACATACATATATATATATACATATATATACATAAATATATGTATATATACATATATATATACATATATATACATACATATATATATATACATATATATGTATATATATATACGTATATATATATACATATATATATATATACACACACATATATATACATATATATATACATACATACATATATATATATATATATATATATATATATGTATGTATGTATATATATATGTATATATATGTGTGTGTATATATATATATATGTATATATATATACGTATATATATATACATATATATGTATATATATATATGTATGTATATATATGTATATATATATATGTATGTATATATATATATATATATATATATATATATATATATGTATGTATGTATGTATAAAGAACAAAATAATGATGCATTTGTATACAACTAATTAATTATATTAACAAGAAACAATACAGCTATACCATAGTATACCCAAGCAATCATACATTCATCTAATCGCATACCAATAAAAAATTCATATAATCCACATTAAAACTCAAAAACAAAATCACACTAATGAATATCTCATGCAAATCATAAAACCATTTAATGATAAAAATCAACCAAAAATATCGATGTATCAACAAGTTTATCAAACAATAATATAGTCAATATCGATTGATTTTACATAGCCATTCTTCCAAAACCACCATATGTATTTCATATACCAAAATAAATGGGAAATATACACCATATGAGTCATATATTCAAAATAACATGAATTCATTAACTAGAAAAATGACACAACCATAGACCATAAATATGTATCAATAATGCTTAAAACATAAAATAAGACATACGAAAATAGTCATTTCAAAATTCCATTGTATAACACAAACAAGAAAAATCATATAACATTTGCAATCAAAAATAAAAATACATAGCAAAATGAGTCCACAAGTTTTTTCCTTGATTTTTGCCTGAAAAAATGTTTTCCATTGTAATTTCTTGTAAATCTACCAAGGTAGACTCTTCATAGTTTTTCCCTTATTATTATTAATCTTCGACGTCCATCCATGTATTTTTACCCCATTTTCATTTTATTCATCACTAAAAATCCTTGTAACCGTAACTAATTACCATTTTCTCATTTAATCCACACTACTAGTTCTTGAAGTCTTCCTGTACATTGTAATGTACCCTAAAAATTCACCTAAATTGGAACTAAAAATTAAGATAAAAACCTACCTACTCATAATCCATCTCTACTTATGTCTCTTTTTTGACTTTAAAAATTGAACAAAAAAACCCTAATCATCATTTCCTTTTACTTTTTTATGCACCTTACTACTTTAAGTCTACCAAGGTTGACCATATTTACTATGGTTAAGTAGAAGTGGTTATTGAAAATTTTAAACATCAAAAACCTAATTACAAGGTCATTTCCTTAATTTAAGTTAAAAATCAAACTAAATACAATATCTATGCATATAAATGGTTTAAGCCTTAAATTCAAATAAAAATTAGGGTAATATCAACTATGGAGGACAATTTTGAGACATCCACAACATGTAATCAAAGATGAGATAAAAAAAGACAATCAATAATATATCATAACTATAAAAAAAACTATTAAATAAATTATCACTAAACATTATAACACTCTATGACCCAAATCTAGTAATTTCATTACAATTCAAGTAAGATATGTGTCATCAAAAAGTATAAACTGGAATAAACAACTCATAAATGTAATAACCCTTTTGGGTTAAAATAAAATTAGGTCATCTATT